>CAWUFW010007702.1:600000-976810 GCA_963921515.1 Calotriton arnoldi
TTTTATGACTTTATGGGAAAGCTTACACTCAGTACAGTAGGCCTGATTTGGTTATGGTGACAAACCAATGATAACACTTATAAGCCAGATTGGTACCCTAACCTGTAAATGTCAGAGTGAGCATATAAGATGTTGCAGACACTCCTGGGGTGGTAAAGTAAGCTAAACCCAGTCTGCCTCTTATTAAAACACAAAGTTTTCAATATCCCATGTGAGCTGATGTAGCGTAATATTTATTGTGTGACTGCATTACTTATTAAAGTTAGCATTTCAAGATTTATTTATTTAAAGTTCCATAATCAAATATTCAAGTTGATGAACTAATTGTGGTTTTTTTAGTACCTAACAGTGTGTAGTGCTTAGTAAGCCTTATACTCTGGCAGCCTCTTTGCAGCCCAGAACTGTGGCCATCTAAACATTTAAACATAGGCCTGACGAACTAGGAGCTCACAATTAAGCAGAAGGTGATGGTACACTAGTTCAGTGGACAAATGCGCCTGCTGCTCAGACTACCCAATATCTAAAAAAGAGGATAAAGGCGGAGATCACAAATGGATTTGACATACTGTGTGTTGAAACTATGGAACATCCAAGATCACACAGTTACACAAAACACAATCATGCTCATTTGGATCACTTTACTAACTGAGGAGGTGAAATTTAATAGCACTATAACATTTCCACTGAGTGTTCCTTCCTAATTTAGTATGTTTGGGGCATATAGCATTACTTTTGCATATTGTAGCGCATGTTTACTTCCACTTTAATAGGGCATGTTTAGATGAGATGATTTTTCCATGTCTTGATGCAGTTTTAATATGCTAACATATATGGAGATAAGTATTACACAAATGAATATCACTATATTCATAAGGTGTACAAGTCCTAGTAAGGCAAATATCGGGTCTCTGCATATACTGCACCTCATTCTGAAGTGCCAATATACATCATGAAATATAGCATTATATGCCAACAGCACATTGGAATAGTTGTATCAGAAACTATAGTGATTTTTTTGTTTACTGTTATTTGAAAATTCATTGAAAATAGGACATAATAAAAATGGGTAAGCAATAGGCTCTTTTTGTTTTACTCCCTTGATGGGTGCAGATTTACAACGCTTTTGAGTTCAGAGAGGTCTCTGTGAGTATACTTCTGAAACCTTTACCAGCCTCAGATTTCTAGTAATAATCTTGGAAAAGATTTGTAAAATCCTGTTGCTGTGTATCTGAAGCCAGTTCTGTCTGCCCAAGTGTGAATAGTGTATAAGGGAGCAGTTGAAAATTATTTTGAATTAGTCCAATTGTACTTTTACGAATTCTTTTGCTTTCAAGGGGAATTATTTATCCACATGGTCAAACTCTTTCCCCTACATCCCCACCAATTTTGCGGGTTGCCTTCCCATTCCCACTCTGAAAACAATGTTCTCCCACCCTTGACAAGAGAAAATCTTCAGCTGTTCTCATGGGGAAATAGGTAATTGGCAAGTGTGTAGATAGTCACAAACTGACAAACTTGAGGGTATTCCCAATATTTTCTTTTGCATCCTTGCCCTAAAAAAGCCAACTTACTCAACCCTTGGATGCAATTTACTTATGTGGAATGCTACTGGCTTTGGCCCTTACCGTACCACAGTCTTTACCGTGGTGGCCTCTCCTGGTATACATGTGCAATGTTGTTGCACATGTTTTGACCCTTACCACACAGCAGTCTTTAGCGTGGCGGCCCCTCCTGGCATACACAGTCACCTCAACATTAACGAGCAAGGCTTCAGCCCTTACTGAATGGCAGTCTTTTTCCAGGGCTATCTTCATGGTGGCCTTCTCCTGGCATACGGGGGTTACTGACTCAGTCCTGTGCATGGGCAACAACCTGATTGGTCCAGCAGCCATTTCTTCACACCTCGCACAGGGAGTTCTCTCAAAAGGTCTCCCCCACTGGACCTTGCTCCCTCCAACGCACTCCTCTTCCTCATTAGGTAGACTGGTCTTGGCAAGAAGGCAGGTGCTGCTGCTCCAGGGCAGGTGGTCTTGTAATTCTCGGGTAATGTCCCCACACCCAGCAGAGAGACTAGCAAGCCTTGGCCCCAGTCCAGGTCACAGGCAGATGTCTTGCAGAGCTTCCACTCCTCACACATGCTATCTGGCTGCTTGGCAGATGACAATCTTTGGGGTCTCAATCTCCCCTTCTTAGAGTCCAATTCCAGACACCATATGTGATTTAGGGAGTGTGGCTTTGAAGTTTTATGTTGGGGTTCTGCTTCTTTTGAAGAGCATTCTACTCTGCTTCCTCTTCCTCTTGAAAGGCAGTCTGTCACAGCAGGAATGCCTCCGAAGCTGATAGTCCCACAACAGAGGCCATGAGAGTGACTAGAGTTCACACCTGGATGTCAGCCACAGGGATATGTGCATCAAAATGTTAGCCCAGAGCTCTCAGCCCTACTCTTTATGATTCTCTTATAAGCCCCTTATCCTTCCTGAGATGTGCGCTGGTCCATTCCTTGTAGCCTCTCCCTGAATCAAAGAGCACCCTTTGAAGTGTACAGGGGAAGCCTGATCCTCCCCTCCCAGTGTGTGTACCACCCAGGTTACAGGAATGCAACAATCCACAAATCTGCCTGCAGGTATCTTTCTACCTCTACTACATGTTCCATTATGTAGGACTGGGCCTCCCAAAATGGACCCTAGGCCCTCCATGTATTGTACCATCCACAGACACACATACACCCAGCACATGTATACACCATAAATGCACTGCACAGTAGTGTATACTTCATGTACTGAACCATTCAGAGGCACACATACACCTAGCACTTGCATTCAAATTGTGCGCTTTCCTGTGTAATCTACAGTCCTCATGCATTGTACCACTCCCAGGTACACATACACCCAGCACATGCACTTATTCTGCACGCACTGCACACTTAGTTTATTTTACCACTCACAGGTGCACATACACCCAGCACATGGATTTACCCTACATGCACTGCACAGCACTACATCCTTCAGATACTGTACCACTCTCAGGCACATGGACCTCCAGCACATCATACGCCATGCACACACTACCCAGTACTCTATTGTCCCTGTATGGCACCCTCCCCAGGCACACATGCACCCAGCGCAGATACACCACTCCTGCACTGCGTAGTACTTGACACCAATAGGATATAAGACAAGGGTGAGTTAAGTAGTTCATAATGGATCACTTTGAATAAAGAAAGAGTTATCATGCTCTTCAAGTAACAACTATTATCACAAGTATGCCGCTATGTGGAACTTAGAATATAGAGACACTTTTCTGTGAATCGGAGTATGTGTTTTGACCTCAGTTTGAATACCTAAGCATTACTAATACACAAATGTCATACATAGTTATTAAAATTTTGAGTAACTTAGCAACTCTAAGATGCTTTTCTTATGACATAATAAGTTGTTACATCGGAGACAGCGCTTGAAGATCATATTATAATGTTAACTGTGGATGGTGATTAAGATCTTTTCTCTGGTGAAAGTTAATTTTCATTTTTAATTTGGCAAACAATATCACGTTTGTAAACTGTCTGATTTGCCTGCTGTAATGATGAATGTTACGTTTATCTTAATCAATCATCTATTAAGGACAATTTAAAATAATTAGGTACAATACTTATTGAACTTTTCCTTACCTCTCTTCTATATGGTACTGCATTTGACTCTGGTTTATAAATGTACTCATTGAGTGAATCATGTAGTTGAAAGCCAGTCATATGTTTAATGCTAAAACAATGATGAAATAGTAAGGTACAAATCTGTCAATGAGATGCTTGAAATGGCACTGAATTGAAAACCGAATGCATACATTTATTAGGCACCACATTCATATACATTTATAGCATTCTTGACTAATAATTTCCAAGATTACTCTATATGTCACAAAACACACATTTAAATCTTTATTCCTATTAACATAAACAATTTGATGGATGAGAAATGTGGACAGCATCTTAATTTATATCAACATAAACTGTTTGTGCTTTTTCTTTTGAGGATAACCAAGCAAATACACTGGAATAGCAAATTCAACTTTCATATTATAAACAATAAATCGATAAAAGTATAATTATGTCTATGTTGTAGTGAATGGTATATTTTGAAAACATCAATGATGAAAGAAATGTAATGCAATACTACACATGGTGCACCACCTTCTGTGGTGAGATTCTGTGTGTAATCGTTGGGCAGTGGATCACACTCCTGGATGCTACCTTGCACAGGTTTTAACCACCAAGGCCCCTTTAGTACAGTTGATTTGGTTTTGGTACCTTAAAAATTTGGAAAGAATGTGTCAGATAAGATTTGTGTATTCAAATAATGTGAAAAAGAAACCAAATTATTATCTCTTTTTTTTTAAACATGGAATTGTTGACAGCAATAAACTGCAATTTAAAAAAACTGCATTTAGTAGAGACTGACAAATTGGCTACTTTAGGTAAAATTCTCAACATTTAGTTTAAACAAACACATGTTTAATACTTTAATTAAAACATTTGACATAATTCAATTTATACTTACTTTACAGAGAAGTTATTCATTTGGGAGGCGGAGACTACAAGCTATGAATTCAAACAACAATCCTACTGCTAAATGAATAAAGACAGCTATTAAAATCATCAGTCTAATGTATTGAGGCCTAATGGTCTTGATTTAAGGAAGACTCCCCCAACCTTCCATTCTTTGAAAAGAATGAGAGGTTCTAAAATAAAAATGAGAATTTGTTTCGGTTATAAAAAATATCAATATAAAACTGACTTTCTGTGCCAGAATTTGATATGTGTATATCGCATGATTTTTTTTGTCAGCTTTTGCTACTGAATGTCTGTTTTCCGTACAATAGGTCAAGTTGTATATTTATCTTTTCTACACAGTCTTCATATGGGTTGTATGATGGAGCAACGCGGGAAAATACTTTGCATGCCTTTACAATGCATTTTTTTACCCCGCATTCTTTTAGAAAGCATATGCTTTTACAACGCATACCATTACCACGCATTGTTTATATATATTTATATATATTAAAAAATGCATTTGTGGGAGGAGACCAGCCACCCACACCAACTTACCTTAAATGCGTAGTAAACGCATCTGTTGTAAAGGCATATACATGGTGAAAACATGCATGGTAAAAAATGTGTGGTAAAGGCACAACGTGGTAAAAACCTTGTTGTAAAGGCTGTTTCCCTTCACGTTACCATACTTTTATGCTAAAAATATAACTAGCCAGAATTCCAGAGATTGATTAATATCAATGTTATCAAACACAATAATGAGATTATCTATCAAAACATCTCCTTTTTCTGCCACTTTCAGCATTGTGTTAAAGGTGTCTAATAAGGGTTGTAAAAAGACGCTTTAGTTAACACTTACATACCATTCTTTACCCTCAATAGCAACGGTTCTTAACCTGTGGTGTGGGGACTCCGGAAGGTCTGCAATGCCTTCTCAGGGGGTCCGCGGCTTCTAAGAAAATTAAATAATATTAGCAGCTTAATAACAAGCATATAAATACAAAGGCAAACTGTAAATTTGAAGATTTTACAACTTTCTGGAAATGTGAATAAATTTGAAATTGGAGGCTAAAAATTAAGAAGATGTCCTCAGATTAATTTGTGGGAGCAGTGCAAATGCATCAAACAGAATACAGTATGGAATATGGGTGGCCTCAATTGAATTTAGAAATGCTCCAACCTTCCTATAAAAATTAAATTTTAGATGAATGCTTGTTTCTATTCTTTTGTGTATTTTTTTGCGGTTCAAAACAACAAAATTGCTTGGGAGGCTGTCCTCAGCTTCCAGTAATGACTCACTGGGGGTTCCCAAATCTTATTAATGATTCAGTGGGTGTCCCTGGATTCCAGTAATGACTAATTGGGGGTCCACAGAAGTAAAAAGGTTAAGAACCACTGCTCTACAGTTTAAATATTTGTCTCACCCTAAAACTTAAAGTTTCTGCCCCCTGGAATTTTGAGAATGTCAGGCCCTCCAACATCCTCTGGATTTGCAAGATGCTCAAAATGACCCACCTTCAGACACCATCAACTCTGATAACAGTTTCTGTACAGATTATTAGAGAGACCACACCAGAGATGGGGTGGGGAGAAGAGGGAGGGTTAGGAAAGAGAATGTCAGGGAAGGAGACCTGAAATGATATAAGGAGAGGATGAGATGCCATCCTACTCTGTGGTTGTCTGTATAATTGCAACAAGCTTTTTCTCACACCTTACAAACAAGATACTTAAGGTCCTGCTACAGGGATTTACTGAGAAAAGGGAATAAACGTATTAAATACCATACCAAAACATTTATAAAGCGCACGGCTACCACCAACGGCGGTGTCCCGGCGCTAAGGAAAGACAAAAGAGGAAAAAAGATAATCTAAGGCAGATAAAAAAGCCATGTTTTCAAGGCACTCCTGAAAATGGATTCAGATTCAGCTTTGCGCAGGTAAAGAGGCATAGCATTCCAAAGGGCGGCTGTTCTTACAGCAAAGGCACGCCCTCCAATCCTGGCTTTACGGAAAGAAGGAGAGCAGAGAGGCAGCTGTAAATTCGAGCGCAAGGTCCTGTTCTGATGGTATTTCTGAAGTCTCAGCCTCAGATAACCTGGTCCACTGTCTCTAGTAGCTCTAAAGGCAAGAGACAGGGCCTTGAATTCGATTCTCCTTTTCACCGGAAGCCAGTGAAGACTGCGCAAATGAGGGGAAATGTGATGTCGAAGAGGCACATTTCTGAGAAACCTAGCAGCGGCATTCTGGACTGTCTGAAGCCTCTGAATGAGATAGGCAGGAAGACCCAGATACAAGCTGTTAGCGTAGTCCAGCTGAGATGTAATTAAGGCATGGACTATTGTGGCCCGACAGTCCATCGGTAGTAGGTGGAGAAATCTGCGCAAGGTTTTGAGCTTCCAAAAACACGCTCTGGAAACTTGGCCAATCTGGGCCTTCACCGACAATTCTGAGTCAAATTTAAAACCTAAATTTCTGACAGAGGTGACCGGGGTAGGAGGGGGATTCAGCTGCATCGGTCACCATAGATCAGCCGATGGAGGTGAAGGTTGATTAAAAAACATCACCTCAGTTTTATCGGTGTTCAACTTGAGGCGATTATCTGTCATCCAAGAAACGATCTCAATTAGGCAATGCCTAAAGCTGTCAAATGCAGCCTTCATGGTGTCTTTAAATGAAAACACCAACTGGTGTAGTCAGCGTATGATATTATTCGCACGCCACAATGATCCACTAATGATGCCAGAGGAGCAAGATAGACATTGAACAGGGTCGGGCTCAGCGCCGAGCCCTGAGGAACTCCACAACCCATGGAACGAGAGGAGGAGACATGTGGGCGAAGGAAGACCTGCTGAGACCGCTCATCCAGAAAGGATTGGAACCAATTTAAGATGGTCCCCGAGATACCCAGCTGTGTCAATCGGTCTAAGAGAATCGAATGAGAGACCGTATCAAAGGCTGCAGATAAATCTAACAGCACGAGCATGGCACAGCTACCATGGTCTAGGGATTCTCGGATGGTTTCCGCCACCTCCAGCAGAGCAGTCTCAGTACTATAGCCCTTCCTGAAGCCCGATTCGGAGTCGTGAAGGAGATTATTGGACTCCAGATAGTTGGAAAGCTGTCTCTGAGCTTCCTTCTCCAAAATTTTAGCAGGGGCAGGAAGGAGCGAGATAGGCCTAAAGTTCTTGAGTATGCTAGGATCTGCATCTTCCTTTTTAAGAATAGGCAAGACCAAGGCCTTTTTCCACACTAAGGGGAAACTACCTAGCCTTAGAGAAGCATTCCAAATGACATTTAAGTGGAGATTAAGGAGAGGAGCCAGCAAGTTAAAAAATCTAGCTGGACACGGATCAAGGGGCGAGCCTGACTTAATTCTTACAAGGTCTCGCAGGACGAGGTTGGACAGAAAGGCTGAAATTCAGTCCAGAGACTGCATATGCATATTCATATTCAAATAGGCTAAATATGCATGCAAGCACAAAAAAATATCATTAAACATTAGAATACCAGGATGTGTGGTGCAGAATGATTGTTAATGCATCTTCAAATTTTCAGTAGTTAACAGCATCCTGTATCTCAATGAAAAAACGTGATGGAAGCGTGATTAACAATCAAAGGCAAAATACCAATCTGTCCACTGCATGAACTTCTTTCCTGCAGAGGGCACTTAAGTACATAAAGTCTTGACCAAAGAGGAACCTAAACACTGGGCCCATGAAGAATATAAATTTGCTCCTCCAAAATCGGCATCAATCCTGCTTTTCAGAGTATTCGCGCTGAAGAAGTCAACATCTTACAATTGAGCCTCTAAGTCTCAGCTATAACCGTGAAAAAAGGCAAAGGAACTTAATGTATAGTATGCATGAAGCAAGTTGAAGAAGAGGAATGAGTTAAATGTACAACGTGCATGAAGCATGTTCAAGAAAGTGAGTTTAATGTATGTTATGTGCGAAGCACTTCTACCCAAGGTCTCCCGTTCACACCTCCACATTTAGCGCTTCCAGGAGTCAAAGTCTATCCCTTGAGTGGGTAGCTTCCAGGAGAGAAAAAGGCACCATGACCTAAACACAGCTTCTTCTCACTGTCTGTTCTGAATACTGATCTTTGGGCCCAGAGCAGCTCCACCATCACCTGCTATGCACTTTAGCAAGCAAATATATCAAACCAAAAATACCCCAGTATGACTCCAATATCATATGGGCACATGATAACTTGAAGGCTACATAGGACATTGCAAAGGTTGTGAAGCAAAGGAGGCCCAGAGGATTATAACAAAATTATCACCAGGAACATTGCTACTGAGGTCATTTCATTTCATTGAAGGTTTTCTGGAAGTGCAAGAATTTTGGACTTGGATGGTGAGTGGGGGAGATGAGAGGTGGCATGAGTTGGTCAAAGAGAACCTGAGTCTGACTTGTACATAGAAATCTGCAACCATGACGGTCTATGCATGGGTGTGCAGTGTGATAAATGGAATATGGCATGGGGTAGACACCGTACAAAAACCTATTCAAGTTCCAGTGATGTGCAGAAGGCTCAAGGTGACAGTGTCTAGTCAGGTGTCTCTAGCACAGTGAGAAATGTGGTAAACGTAGGGAGGAAATAAGGACTCAAGCTGGAAATAGGTCACAAAATGGCCTAACTAGTTCTTGTTAGTTTAAGCCATGAAGAGCCAACACATTGTACTTTGGGAGCAAACTGAGTTTGTACAACCTTTTGAAGATAGGACATGTTAGTTGTGAGATATAAAGCTGTGTGTTTTGTAAATGATACTGAGTGACTGACATGAGAGACATACTTTCATGTTCAGTGGATGCAACAACTTGGAGCCTCAGTCAGTGCAGAACCCAGCACTTCTAATATTTTGTGCACAGGTAATTAAAGATAATTGGATACTGCCCATAGAAGAGCCAGTGCTCAGACAAAGAAAAATTACTGCTTTTGCTGGAAAATATGGGAAAAACATATATTTTCCCCAATTACTGTTTTGTTTTTAAAACATATTTGATTGTTTTTTCAAGAATAACAAATCAAAAAGGAAAAGGCATTGGAAGTGACAGTACCAGGATCACTTAAGAGTTGGCTAGTGTTGATACAGTATTCACACTATTACATGAGTATTTGGCAACAGGTACATTCGCATCAATAGCAATGAGTTTTGGAGATCATCTGCAACATCAGCGGACATATCTATACATTCGAATTGATCCAATGCAACCAAAAAAAAAATATATAATTACCCACCCGCCACCCTTAAACCAAGGACAATAAAAAAACACCCCCCTCCCTACCCCAGACTCACTACAATGTTAACATGGGCCATAGGTCGGCAGACATATCAGGTTCTATCCAGTAGACACTTTTGACGTGCCTTTAGGCGTACATATGACAGCACTACTGGGTTCATGCGGGGTCTGTTACCCGGTTGCGCACATATATTTGCTAATCAGATTATTAATATTACTGAGTCTCAATGCAGTGAAGGTTCGGTGGAAATAAACTGTTCCAACATCGCATCCCACTCCAACAAAATTGGGTTCTTTCGCAGGCCTCTATTTACCTCCCTTCTGATCTCCTTCCCCAATGACTGTTAAGACATCACTATGATATGCTACTATTACTCTGTCATGGTCTTCATATTGTTCATACTATCCCTTTCTAAAATGACATTTTGTATCCAGTATCCAGTGAAGAAACTGAAAGAGTACTGAAAAGGAACTGGAGGTAGGATTATTTGTGATATCAAAGCACATCTGGCAGGGTAAACAGAACGCTTATTAGCCAAGGATAAGTCAAGTCAGCCATGCTTCATAGGCAGAAGACTACAGCCAGTGTGTAATCTCTTTCTCGCTTTTTGACGGATTTGCACCAGGCTGAGGCAAGGGCAGAAACTCACTGTAAACTTTTCCATGTAGACTTTGTCTGTATTTGGGATCATTTAGGAGCACGAATAGTGCAACAAGTGCTTCATGGGCAACCACAAAACAAGGTAACTCTGGAGACAAAGACCGAAGTTTACTAGGATTTGGCATTGAGGTTGCCTCCCTTTTTTGGCACAGTCCAGATGCAAAATCTATTTTTAAATTTACAAATCCACACAAATCCCGATTTGTGTGGCTTTGTAAAAAGATTATGTAAGGTAATGCAGTGCAAAGCACTGCCTTGAGTTACTTTGTGTCAGGTAGGCATTACATGGGTGGAGCATGGGTGTTCCTGTGCATCCACCCATGTATTTTGATGCAAACACATATTTACATATTTCCAAAGACTTGCAAACATGGGTTTGTGCCAAAATGGTGCATCTACCCGAGGCTAGCGTAATAAGGAAAAATATCTTTATGTCTCCTCGTTACTTCCTCATATACAAAAGGAATAAGCTTCAAAGAATAGTTTTCTTGCAGGAAGGTACTTCTTTCTGACCTTAATGCTGGCACCTGAAGTGCGCCAGCAGCTGAACTGCACCATATCTTTGTAAATATGGAGCAGTTCTGCTCTCTACTTTTCACCCAAAGCAGCACGGTGCAGCAACTTCCCTTGCTGTGCTGCATTTCGTGAAATCTTAGTTTATCCGGACAATACTGACAATTCATTGCACCATTATTGGAAGAAATATGTAAGAATGGTTGGCTTCAGTTTTTTTCCCATCGTCACTGTTTATACCTTTATTCAACTAGGCCTTCATCTTGTAGCAGTAGCCTAGATGTAACTTAAAAAATATAGAATCAGGTCATTTGGTCATTTTCAGATTTTATCAATCACACGTTGTCTGGGATAAAACGACTGTGTTTAAATATATCCCAGTCAAATAAATCATCATCATCATCAATTAACTTAATTTCGGTTTACTCTACCATAAAAGTGCATAATACAAGATAATAAACATACCTAAAAACATTAAAATACAAATCTCAACTCATTGCAGTATAAATATGTCAAACAATCATACTGCAGCCATTGTCAGATTGCTACCACAATACTCAGACAAAAGACCATGGAACAAAACCTCAAAAAAGTCCTTAAAAGTGGGCTCATTAAGGGTCCACTATGTCACCCGAATTATCTGAGTTATTGCCTAGTGTGGGGAGCTCAGATATACTCAATGAGATAGATAAGATAAAACTGTGCACTATGATAATGGATAAAGTATAATTTGTAAAACATAAAACCTGAATATCATTTTGCTTGTGGATTTCTCCCAGCAGTCCTTGTCCTATTATTGACTACTTTACTAGGTTCATTTCTACATTTGAATCTTATTTCAGCTTTTAAAGACCCTAAGAGTTCATTGGAACATTAATTATATGCAATTTAAGATCCTTTTAGAATTTAAAAACATTTGGTAATTATGTAAGCCCTGCTGCCTGTCCACTAATACCGATCTTTTTACTGTGAAATTGTTTTATTATATCAGAGGAAACTTTTATCTATTTATATACTTGTTTTTAGGTGATTGATTTATGTATGTGCTGCTAGTTGGTATTCTCCTATATTAGTAACTACCGTGTTTTTAGCACTTCTGCTGTACTACCTACCTTTTTCCTCCGCTGCTGTTTCCGCCCCGAGGGGTTCCCGCCCTGTTCCGCTGCGGCTGTGTGCCGTTTGTTGCGGAGGGCGTTGCGATGTCTCTTCCGGTTCCTTGTAGTTCCTCCGGACCGTTTTGGTGCTTCCGGTGGTGAGCCGTCTAGCTTTTTTACTGCCACCACACTACTTAAGTCAGGATGATGCGGACGCACAGCGGACTTAAATAAGCCCTGCTGCCTGTCCACTAATACCAATCTTTTTACTGGGAAATTATTTTATAACGTCAGAGGAAACTTTTATCTATTTATATATTTGTTTTTAGGTGATTGATTTATGTATATGCTGCTAGTCGGTATTCTCCTATATTAGTAACTACCGTGTTTCTAGCACTTCTTCTGTGCTACCTACCTTTGCCTCCACTGCTGTTTCCGCCCCGAGAGGCTCCCGCCCTGTTCTGCCGCGGCTGTGTGCTGTTTGTTTCAGAGGGCGTTGCAACGTCTCTTCGGTTCCCTGTAGTTCCTCCGGACCGTTTTGGTGCTTCCGGTGGTGAGCGGTCTAGCTTTTTTACCGCTACCACACTATTTAAGTTAGGATGATGCAGATGTGCAGCGGGCGCTCCGCCAGCATGCAAAGGCAAGCCCGTCTGTGCCCGTCCGCGCCTGGACGGGGCCTGGGCTAGAAATCCTGGCCCATTGAAATCAGAGCCTGTAAGATATACAGGTATGTAACTTCTAGACCTCGCCCATACAAACTCGAGCTCTGGCTAATGCAGCTTCACTCTGGGCAATGATCTTCTACAAGAGAGTCAGAAATGTGCGTGTGGATATTCCCTCCCGGTACAACAGATGGTCAGGGCATGTCAAACCTCAGGTATAAAGCCTAATGTGAAGTACTTATAAACCCCAGTTCTGGCAGAGGTACATTGCGGTCTTATCAATGTCAGATCGCTTGCCAAACATAAATATGAAATAGTGAACCTCATATCTCAATACAACTTGGATGTGTTATTCCTCACGGAAACATGGGCCGACGCAGCGTCGGACCCGGATTTCGTGATAGCAGCCCCCCATGGATTCTTATCTTTTAGGGTGGATAGACCCATCAAGAGGGGAGGCGGGCTGGCTGTAATACATTGTGAACATTTTGGAGCGACTTTCTCCTCAGCTCCCACCGCCCACTGTGAAGTGCTTCATTTTGCCCTAGAATTAAATTTGAAAAAAACCTTAAGGGGCATTCTTTTATATCATCCCCCAGGATCTAGAGGTAGCTTTGTTGGTAACTTAAGACTCCCTTCTTGAACCCATTTTTACCACAAACGAGTTTACAATCCTGGGCGATTTTAATGTTTATCTAGAGGATATGGCTGATTAAGATACAGTCACTCTTCTAGATACTTTTGGGACTCTAGGATTATCACAGATGGTGCACAAGCCTACTCATGAGGCAGGACATACACTCGACAGCATATTTACCTCTGTACCATGCCTGACAGTAAAAGATATCTACCCTCTCACTTGGTCAGTTCATTCTATAATCTTATTTGAGTATACAGTCCCAAAAGTAACAGTTGTAGGGACTGCTAGAACACACCAAATTGCTTATAAAGCCTGGAACAAGGTTAATAAGGCCATGCTTCAGTTCCAACTGGATATGACTCGACCAACTTTAAGTGCACGTGCAGATTTGGCTGCCAGCGAATATACAGACTGGCTAAACGAAGCTTTTAGTGCTGCGGTACCCCTCTCTAAAATTTCAGGTAATGGCAAATTACCCTCGGCTCCCTGGTTTACAGAGGCTCTGCGACAGGAAAAACAAAAATGCCGCAGACTAGAAAGACATTGGAGAGCAAAATATGATAAATTAGACAAAAGCATTTATAAGTCTGCATTGGTTCATTATTAAACCATGCTGATTACTGAAAAGGGGACCTTTTTTACCAGGCAGGTTGAGAGAGCTAAGAATTCAACCAAATAACTCTTTGGGGTGGTAGAGAAACTCACCTCCCTTCCTAATAAAAAATTCACAAAGAGCAATCAATGCTTCTGTGATGACATTGCTAACGCCTTCAGGAATAAAGTTAATGATATCTATGACTCCTTTGAAGCCGCCCTCACACACGAGCCAGCCGAGGAATTTCCCAGCATTGATCACGGAAAAAATATTCTTCAGAGCTTTTCACAAGTATCTAGTGAGTTAGTGGAAAAACTTATTAAGGAAATTAAATCTGGATCCCCTTTGGACCCTTGTCCCCCCGCAGTTTTGAGAGATATAGCGAAGGAGGTGAGTCCTATTCTCACGGAAATATTTAATAACATGTTCACCTCTGGTATTTTTCCTGCTCTATGGAAGGATGCGTCAATCCTTCCACTGATAAAAAAATCTAACCTAGACACATCAAACCCGAGCAATTATCGTCCTATTACCAGGCTGCCACTTCCAGCTAAGATAGTGGAGAAAATCATGAATAAACAGCTAGCTCAATTTATCCAAGAAAATGATTTACTTGATTCCTCCCAATTTGGCTTTCGCCCAGAGCACAGTACGGAGACTGCCTTGATCAAGGCCACCAAGGAGTTTAGGACTGTGATGGATAGAGGGGGTGCCGCTGCCCTTATCCTCCTTGATTTGCCGGCAGCTTTTGATACTGTTGACCATAATTTACTGCAACTGCGTTTGGAAAAATTAGGGGTTATGGGTTTGCCACTGTCCTTGCTATCGTCTTTTCTGAAGGAAAGAAGACAAACAGTGACCCTGGATCAGTTTAAATCGACCCCTTATGTTCTACCTTGTGGGGTTCCACAGGGCTCATCGCTTAGCCCATCCCTGTTTAACATCTATGTGTTGGAACTGGCTTCTCTGATCCAGCATTTCGGCTTCAATTTAACATAGTATGCCGACGACACACAGATTGTGGTAGCTGTGTACAAAGATCAAGCCTCCCCTGCATTGCAGTTTCAAAACTGTATGTTGGAAATTAACAGCTGGATGGGCAAGCATTGTCTTAAACTTAAGTTGGAGAAAACCGAAATAGTGATCTTTGGAAATCTCCAACCGAGATGGGACAGCCTTTGGTGGCCTGTCGAGATGGGAGAATTGCCAAAACCAGTAGAAAGGCGAAAAATCTTGGGTTACTGATTGACAACAAACTCACATTCTCTCTGCAAACCAATGCTACTGTTTCTGCCACCTTTTATTAGATTAAGAAACTGAAGAAGGTTCTTCCCTATATCCCCATCGATTCCAGGAGGACGGTTGTGACTGCACTGGTGCTATCAAAATTAGACTATTGCAACGGACTTTATCTGATTATGCAGAAACAACATAAAAAGAACTGCAGATGGTACAAAATGCAGCCGCAAGACTCCTATTAAATCTGCCTAAATACGAGTCAGTCTCTAAAGAAATCCGGAGACTTCTCTGACTTCCTGTGGCACATCGTATCAAGTTCAAGACGAAATGTTTAGCCTACAAGGCCTTGAATAATACGGGACCGGTGTTTCTGAAAAACATTTTCTCCTGGTATCATCCTGGCAGACTGCTACGCTCTACTGGCGCCAGGCTTATGATGGGTCCGAGGATTCGCACCTCTAGTTGGGGAGGCCGAAGCATTGGTCATGGCACGGCTAAACTATGGAATACGCTTCCAATGGATATCAGAGCAACAAACTCACTTGCATCATTTAGAAAGGGTCTTAAAACATGGTTATTCCAGAACTAGGTTCTTGACATTTTTGGGCTTACTTTAGTTTTAGCGCCAAGACACCTCCGGGTATTCGTGCGCTCAATAAGTTATATTAACATAACATAACATAACAAAATGCACAGTCATAAAACATAATGTATTACTTTCTTCTCCCCCAAGACCTAATATCAAAATAAAAAGCCATAGCTGCATAAGGCCTGGCTTTCCATTCCTACTTCCAGAGTTCATATGAGATCTCCATCCCTTATCCTAGGAGCCTTTTCCTAACACACCATATAGAGAAAAGAAATCTGGATACCGCGAATAGTGTCCCATGATGGGGACCATATTTCAGAATTCTAAGCACCACAAGATGGTTAGACATCCCTATGTTCCTTCAAATCTGCACTATCCACGTTTGTCTTTCCCTGTTATAAACTGGACAAAAGAAAAAAGCATGTGCCTCAGTTTCTTCTGCTGCTCCACAGGTGGGACATTTCTGATCATATTCCCTTGCCCAGGCATTAGTAAAGGTGGGCAAGGGAAGTGAACCATGCCTGAACTGCAAATATAGCTTCCTGCCTAGTGCTGGCTGAATCTCGTCCAGAAAGTTCTCATAACCATAGACATCTTTAATCTGTATAAAATTCCTAGTTAGGGTGTCTGCAGTTGAACTCATCATGAGAGAGGAAAGTCTTGAGGCCCTGAAGCAATCCACCAGTTTCTTCCTGGAGATTACAGAAGAGACTGCTAAAGGGTCTTCCCATAGAGAAGCCAATCCTATGCTTGTGAGAGTAACCCTGAAATGGGATAACCAGGGTAGACTTTTAGCCCCTGGTATCTCCAGAAGTTCTTCTAATGCTTGCCTATATGGGGTTATCTCATGGGTCGACCAGATTCTCCTCCAAAAGAGGAGAGGTCTTAGGGCTATGGCCTCCGAGATGGGAGTCGGCCTTAGATCTATTCGGAGCAGAGTCAGGGGAGTACTAGGGGGAAGATTCATGAGGTCCCAAATAAATTTGTTTTCAACAGATGCGATGTCTTTAACAATTTTATGTCCCCATAGCTCTGCCCCATAAGTAATGGCTCCAAGGGATTGGGTTTTGCAAATTTCCAACAGGGGGCTGAGAAGCTTTGAAGAAGATGACCTGTAAACCTTAGCAAGTCCACCTGTGTTCTGTGCTAATTTCAACCTGTTTCCCTATGTGAAATGCCCAATCCATGTGCTCATTGAGAGATCCCCAGATACTCAAAGATGGCGATCCTCTCCAGTGGAATTCCATTCAGCACAGGATTGGTCCTGGTGGAGTGTGCAGAATTAAAAAACATAAATGTTGTCTTAGCAGTGTTAACCTCGAGGCCCCACCCAATACAAAAGGTATTGAAGCCATCAAGTATCCTTTGGACCCCATGGGAGATTTTGAGAGAAGGAGTTTATCATCGGCGAACATCAGTGCTGGGATTTTGGTCAAGCAGATCTTAGGAGCGTCGTTGTCACTGACCCCGTTCAAGGTATCAACCAGCCCATTAATGTACAGACAAAAGAGGGTAGGAGCCAGTACACAGCCCTGTCGGACGCCCCTAGTTATGGAAATGGTTCAGAGAGCTCTCCTAATTTCCCACATCGAGCCTATGCAAAGTTCTTCTCATGTAACCTCCTAAGAATATTACAGAGGTAAGTGGGGACCCCCGTATTAGACATAACAGACCAGAGTTTAGACCTGGGAACTAGGACAAAGGCAGATTTTAGATCTACAAAGATCAGATATAAACTCCCACCTTCAAGCACCACCGTTTTCCAGTAGAGGAGTAGGAGGCAGAATACCTGATCAATGGTGGAAGTTTGGTTTCTAAAACCTGCTTGTAAGGTACTGAGGGCGTCATGGGCTTCTATCCACTCTTGAAGCTGATCTAAGATAACCCTTGCAAAGACCTTCTGCATCACATCTATAAGGCTAATGGGCCTATAATTTCCCGGTAAGAGCGGTGACCCTTTCTTGTACACAGGGATTATTTCAGCACCGACCCATGTTTCGGGGATGGGCATACCACCCAGTATGGCATTAACGATAACTAGCAAGTAGGGGCCCCAAACTTCGGGTTCTGAGAGATATAGATCCCCAGGGATTTTGTCAATACCGGGCGCCTTGCTGGGGGCTATCTTAGAAATGGCTTTGCATACTTCCTCAAGGGAGACAATAGGAAAGATATCTTTATCCGTTGTACCATCCCAGTCTGAGGTTTTCGGATCTGCATTTTTGTTTACCTCTTCCTCAGGGCGATCCTGGGCATCATATAGAGAAAGCGAAAGTGGCCATTCCAAACTTCGGCCGTGATGTTTGGCACTAGATTGTTTCTCCCTTCCCGGTTACCAAAGGTAACTATATTCCAAAATGCGCTAGGATCTTTGGATTTGAGTGCCTGTAAGATGGACTCCCATTTGGCCATATCCCATTCTATTTTGGCCTGTTTAATGGCATCCTTCTAGGGCTCTAGCACTAGAAATCTGGGTTTTAGCCTTAGATTTTATTGCTAGTACCAAGCTAGATTTAGCTTTCCTACAGTGCCCATTGTACCAAGTTGGAATGATCTGTTTGTTCTCTCTAGATCTTATTTCATGATAAAAGAGGTCCCTCAGTGTGGCTACGCAAAGTGAATGAGTCTCAGCCATTTTCTTAAGCCTGGTTTCTAGATTCAGTATCTCTATGCAGACACTCAAGTCTTCCATAGTGGTCCCCATGATTTGATAAATGGTAGAAATAGAAATCGGGGACCCCTTTATTTTATCTAGAAAAAATGGGGAAAACATATATTTTTCCCAATGACTGTTAAGACGTCACTATGATATGCTACTATTACCCTATTATCATGTTGTTCATATTATCCCTTTCTAAAATGAAATTTTGTATCCAGTGAAGAAACTGAAAGGGTACTGAAAAAGAACTGGAGGTAGGATTATTTGTGATATTAAAGCACATCTGGCAGGATAAACAGAACGCTTATTAGCCAAGTATAAGTCAAGTCAGCCATGCTTCATAGGCAGAAGACTACAGCCAGTGTGTAATCTCTTTCTCGCTTTTTGACTGATTTAAACCAGGCTGAGGCAAGGGCTGAAACTCACTGTAAACTTTTCCATGTAGAGTTTGTCTGTATTTGGGATCATTTAGGAGCACGAATAGCACAACAAGTGCTCCATGGGCAACCACAGAACAAGGTAACTCTGGAGAGAAAGACCGAAATTTACTAATAAATCATAATCTGGGAAACAACAAGGAGCGCTGATTAGGATGCCTGGTTTATTTTAAAAAAGTTTGCTGCTGCTGATGTTTCTGTAAGGAATTTTAGGTTCTCTGACTCCTTGCACACAGCCCCCTTTTATAGCCTTCCGCCTACTGGAAATGGTAAGGGATCAATTTCA
The DNA here is from genome assembly GCA_963921515.1 of Calotriton arnoldi. NCBI lineage: Eukaryota > Metazoa > Chordata > Amphibia > Caudata > Salamandridae > Calotriton > Calotriton arnoldi. Next base: position 619,167 of record CAWUFW010007702.1, read on the forward strand.
AATGGTAACCACTCAAGCCACATGAGGAATAAGAGATCTTGGATAGTTTAAAATATGTGCCTAGAGGAAAAATCAAATAAAGCTCTACTGCTTAAAAAACGTCAACTATGATTAATAAACAGCATTAGACATCAGTAAGCAGTTCAAACATGCAAAGGCAACCAACTGGAATCTTTATCTTGGCAGTTCATTATATGCTCCTGACCCTATATGCCATGAAAAGCATGCTGTCTAAACCATTTGTAACTGGTAAACTGGAATTTCCACCCGGTTTAAGCTACACAGGGGTCAACTGTACATCCATTGGGAAAAGAATACTTAATACAGGTGATGTACTGAAATGGGATGTACTTTCTTACCACGGTTGCTACGAGAGTGAGAGGTGAAAAAGTAAAAATTACATTCAAAAGCTCAAAGTGTAACCTGTGGCCCAGCAAATAAAATTCAAAGCAACCTGATAGGAATTATGTATCTAAAGTAAACATTTATGACCTCCGGTTCAAGAGACAAGAAGCATGCAGCAATCTAAAAATATGCTAAATAAATGAATGAACTATGAGAATGATAATGCCACCAAAGAGGAGAGGGAATAGGGGATTATTAAATATGATAGCCTAAAAAGTTCAAAATCATGATATCGGAGCAGTGGGAGAGGCAAGATGAATGTTAGCGCCCATGGTGGCAGTACCGTATGAATAAAATGGTGAGGTCTCACCTGGAGAATTCGGATGAAGCTTGGAGGCCACACCCCATAAGAATCACAACCCACAGGGAGGCCACTGAAATGTTATGTGGTTTACACCACAATTACTTTAAGGAGTAGTCCAAAGTTCTAACCATGAATGCACTGAAGAGAAGGAGGGAGAAGGAGAAAAGTGCAGGAACAATATACTCAAATATTAAACTAATTTGTGGTGTAAATACCGGAGACAGAGGCCTCTACGTACATTTAAATTGCACAGGATGCCAAACAGATTTCTGCAATTTACCATTATCCTAAAAAACTGAATAAATTGCACAGTGTGGTTTCATATATTTTGCCAGGATCATTTCTTCTTTCTTACCATTTTCTGCTTGTAGCTACCACCAGCTTAAAACTGATATGAAGTACGAACGCAGAACCACAAGCGAGCACGTTTTATGCCCTGATACAAATCAGGACTAGAGCTAATGTGTTCCTGTTTCAGCACTATTGCTGCAATCTAACAGAGACTCTATATGACGAAAGTTTTCCTTGTAAAACTTTAGTTGTAGGGCTGAGGGTGCTAGTAAGGGTGTGGCGTTGAGAGACCCTGAGATAGTATTGTAAATGTGCTCCAGGGAATGATATATCCAGATATGGAACAACAAGCCAGTAGAAGAGGTGGCGATAAACGCTTTAAATGATTCCATACACATTTAAATAGACACAGGTGCCAACAGATAGAGATCAGAGAAGGTCAGGTCTCTGATATTGTCAAAAGAAAAGGAAAGAGTTGGACTCCATGAACCTAAATTATTCATATCTATATCTAGGCATCCAGCGTAAGTTCAGGAGGACCAGATCAATGCAATATTTTAATGATAATCAGTGACTATGTAAACGATTTACATTAAATTGTATTGTATGTAAATACACTTTATATAGATATTTTAAAATCTTGCATAGATCTGACCCACCTGGGCCTACATGGGATTCTCTTCATCGTGATGTATGTTGCTAAATGTGAACGTTATATCTATTGAAAATACTTTGAGAAATATTGGTTTCAAATACATAAACGTGCCAATTAAACCATCATGAGAATTTCAGTACAAATCGAAGCCTCAATGGAATGGGACAGTTGCCACCTTGGCTGGGCTCCAGTGATACATCTGATATGTTACCGCAAATTTTAGCCAGGAGAAAGTTAATCTAAGTATGTTTGTAGAAGTCTAATAGTGTGTTATCAGCCAGATAAGCCTCTGTTGGGAGCTAAGTGTTAATGGCAAACGTTCAATTATTTATGACCTAACGCTAACAGGATATTCAGCTTTGAGAAATAATTCTGGCAGCGCATACATAAATATATTTTATGAAATATCTTTGCATTTAAGGAGGGCTTACCCTAGTGCCAATGATCGCATCCAATGAAAACTTTAGTCTAATTTTTTGCATCTAATCAATGACATCGAGTCACCAAAATGCCAGAGGTAGCAGAATTGGTTTCATGGACTTTTGTTCATGGGGTTCCGTCATCGCCCCACCCATAACCCCTCAACAGAATTCTATTGGCTGCTCTCTACCGAAAAGAAAGGCAAGGATGGAATGTGAAGACCATGAACAGGCCTTGTAAAGCACTCTTTACTTTCTTCTCTTGTTGTTGCTTTGATAACCATTGCGACTAGCGGTGTCAGGGGCAATGCCAGTGGTACCATATTCGAGGCTACTTCTATTTGAAGCCCAGGGATCAACTCTACCTATTTTCTCAATGCTGTTGTTCCAGCTTATACATTGTTATGTTTAAAGCACTCCAATATTCTTGAAGAGAAGTCATCACTCTATGTACAAATATACAAATAAAAAATAAGAATTTCTACAAAAAACAATGCATTGACAGAATGAGAAGACCATAACCATAACTTTACACACAGTGGAGGACAAGAAGTAGATAAAGTGAAAAAAAAACGTTGCTTCCAAGCACTAATTGCCAGATAAAATCACACAAGCTTTGGCAATGCTATTGGAGAGTGAAGGGATTTTACTCATCCAGTATACCATCAATCACCCACTTCATTACTCTATGTAAAGATGAGTTTGCCCTGTAGTCAACCCTTCGCCACACATGGCTAAAAGATGTCCGTGGTGGGGGGGTTGTGCATCCCTGTGCGGTTGGATGCCTGCAGGGTGTTAGGCACAGGGGGCCTCATTTACAAGGAACTGACGCATCTGCATAGATGAGTCAGTTTCCTTGCGCCAGTGCCAAATGTCCTTGCGCCGGCATGGATACGCTGTATTTACAATACAGTGCTACATGGCGCAAGGATTAACAGATGCGTCAGAAATTCTGACGCATCTGTTGGCACAAAATTGACGCATTGCTGGAGTTGCTCATTAAAGTGACGCAACTCCAGCACTGCGCCACAACAGATAGGTGAGTCCCATCCAAAAAGCCCTGCGTCATTCCTTATGCCTGGTCTTAGCAGGCGTAGGGATTTTGACGCAGTAAAGGATAGAGTGACGCAGTGAAATGTTGTAAATTTCACTGTGTCAGTTCTACATGGCTTTTTGCGTGGGAACACCCACCCTGCATACACTATACCTGACGCAGGTATAATGTGGCACAGGGCTTTACAACGTGACGCATCTCCCTAGATGCGTCACGTTGTAAATGGGCCGCAACGCAGTGCATTGTTTACGCCGGCGCTGCGTCACAAAAAGTGACGCAACGGTGGCGCAAAAGTGTCGCAAGGGGCTTGTAAATCTGCCCCAGGGCCTGGCCAGAGGTCAGTCTCTGGGGCCAATCCACAGCTGCGCACAGCCAAAAGTTATGCTCAGCATGGGAGTTGGTTGAATATCAGCAAAAAACCCTAAAGAATCACTGAAAAAACAAAAGGGTAAAGTTACCTTATAGTTAGGTATGGTAATAAGATCATACATTATGTTAAAATTCCCTTAGTAATTCATTAAAAAAAACAAAGGTTAAAATGGCGTAATAGTTAGGAGTTGAAATAATGCAAAACGAATTTTTAAAAACGAAAAAAAGCAGATATTCTCTAGTTATAATTTACGTGAACTAACTATGACTTGCGCCCCCGTCCTGCACTGCTTATGATCTTGCATATTACATTACTCATGACATATTCAATGGCATAATTGAAGACATCTCTGATGACATCTCAATTTACATCTCTGAACATTATACAGTCATTGTGACACCGTCCTATAGGGTTTGTGGACATGAAGTAATTTAACACGATGCACCTGTGAGCACATTTCTATTCACATTAATAAGACTACCACCTTAAAAACTTCATATGACTGACAATTTTACGTCAAGTGATTGATCGGTTTATATTTGCCACTGTAAAGACACCTTCTGTCAGCCCCTATGCAGTTTAGAAAAATACACTACACACGTTCCTGACATAGGCATAATGGCATACATCCTTAGAGTCATACTTACAACACCAGTATGAGATAAACCACGTCGAAGGGCCCGATTCCGATCTCGTTAGGAAAGCCCTCCGTATGAATCGGATCCGGAGGGCTTTCCAAGCAAAATGTGCTCCGGGAGTCCGAAAGAGCGAGTACGATGCAACCTTATGCTTACGGACTCGGTTCGCTCGGACTCCCATTGAACTCTATGGGAGCCTATGTACAGGCGCGTACACAGGCTCCCACAGCAAAAAGGGGTGGGTGGGGAAAAGCGTACACCCTGTGGCTGGCACCCCATGGTGCCCACAACACTGTGCATGCCTGTGCATGCCTGGAACGGGGGGATCCATGGGCACAACTCTGTGACAGATTATGAGGGCCTCGGGTGAAGGGGGGCCTGCTGCGGCCCCCCGAAGTACGATTCCAACAGCTGTTTCGTCTCGCTGAGACCGAGGTGAAGCGGCTGTCCGAATCGTGCATCGTACTCACTCGGTCGGAATTCGGCTCCATTGCGTAGTACGATTCGGCTCCGGACTAGTCAGACGGACAGATTCGGAGTCGGAGACGATTCGCTCGGCGCGTACAGGATACTCGCATCGTAGTTGCTCGTCCGGAACGATGGACGATTCGGTCGGAAACATGGGCTCCGAATCGGACTCGCACGCTACGGATCCCGTTCGGAGCCATTCCCAGCGAGATCGGAATCAGGCCCTAAGTGAGACACCTCTAACTTCTACATCATTCAATAATATGTAATGCCTCAAAATCTTTAGTGAAGTTTTAGAAATACACATGCACAGCTTACAGAACCCGACTATACCACTGCATTACTACTATTTAAAATGGGCACATGCCTGGCTATCCATAGGTATTTAATGTATTGTCAACAGCAGCTTTGTCATTTCTTGCAGATTTTTTGAACAACCTACTTTCAAACATACCTCTGCAGTACACATCAGGTGCAATCAACCTTTGCCTTGTTTAACACATAGCATTTCTTCCACCCCAAACATTAGTGATTTGTAAACAGAGCATCCTATAACTTTTAAAATGGACAACTACACTTGTCTCCAGGGCTTACTCTATTTCCATGTCATCAACTCACACGTGTAAACTCACTAACTCTATGACTATGGTGTTTTCATTGATGTCGTCAGTGATGCAATCAATGATGTAATTTAAAATATTGTTAGTGATGTCATCAATGATGTCATTTATCATGTCATGAGTGAGATATATATATGTATATATAAATATATATACATATATATATAAATATATATGTATATATTTATATATATATATAAATAAACAGTGATTTCCTGTGGAGGATGCACGATATAGAGTTGAAGGAAGAATATGTCATGATGTCATTAGACGTCACATTGCTCTACATGAGCATCAGACATAAAGATGGCATTCGTGCACTGGAACATTATCTTAGCAATAGGTCACGCTGTCTTGCACAACCTAGTAGGAAGCTAATTAGCATGACCTTGTTTTGTTTGGAGAAAAATGTGTTTATGTTTCAAAACCAGATCTACCAACAGTTACGGGGAGTTGCCATGGGGGCCAGCTTCTCTCCCAACTATGCGTGTTTACACATGGGCTGGTGGGAGGAGCTGGTCCTCAGGGGCAAATATGGAGACATACTGAATGAGCATATAGTAACATGGTTAAGATTTATTGAGGATTTATTTGTAGTGTGGCGGGGTACAAAGGAAAGCGCTTTGGAGTTTGTTTCCATGATCAATGAGAACGATATCAATCTGAAATTCTCAGCTACAGTCAGCCCATACTCAGTCAATTTTTCAGATGTACAGATCTGCATCGTTGACAATAGATTAGTGACCTCTCTACATCGCAAGGAAACAGCAGGGAATTCCGTACTGCACGCCACCAGTTCCCACCCTAGTCATTTGATCCAAAGCATACCCTATGGGGAAATGTTGAGTTTGAGGCAGATATGCAGCAACGCGGCAGATTCAGCTAAGAGGCAATATGAGAGCAAAATGAGATTTCTAGCAAGGGGCTACTCCATCAAAACAGCAGACGCAGCAATAGCTAAATCAAAACTGCGGAATAGATCTGAGCTATTGTTTGGCAACTATAAAGGTCAGACAAAAGATCTACTCCCACAGAAACACAGTGGACAGGTCAAATTAGATTGATTCTTATATACAGCAAACAGGAAATACAATTGAGGAACATCATTAGACGTAATTGGCCAATAGTCTTGGATGATCCTATTATAGGACATACCTTACCCAAAGTACCCTCTATTACATACAGGAAAACGGCGTCCATGAGCAATGCTTTGGTGAAAAGCAGTCAAGAAATAGGGGAAGTGGGGACATGGTTCTCCACAAGAAAGAGCTTTTTTAAATGTACAGTTTGCAGGGCATGCAAATTTGGGGAGAATAAAGTTTCATACCTAACCCCATTTTGCGATAGAGCAAAGACAATCAGCAAATATCTAAAATGCAAAACGGATTATGCAATTTATTTTGGAATGCATGTGTGGACTCCAATACGTTGGGAGTACCAAATTATTAGCTCACAAACGCATATTACAACACATTAGGGCCATCACTAAACTCTGATTCCACCTATCCTGTTGCCCGCCATTTTAAAGAGACTCATGAAAACAATTTGAATCATCTTAAACATTTTTTATTGGATGCTGTCCCAAACCCCAGGAGAGGAGGTAATAGAGAAGCTAAACTCAGGAAGTTGGAAACACGCTATATTCTAGAATTAGATACCAAAATTCCGGGGGGTCTCAATACCAGTGAAGATCTGTATACCTGCTTGTAATTCGAGAAGATGTTTGTGATCAGGCCATGCTGTATGTAAAATCAAGATATCAAGTACTTCTTGGTGCACTGCTGGTGGGGCGATGAGGTCCTCTTGTGTCCTGAGGACCTCAGGACACAAGTGGACTTCATCCTCCGAGCAGCAGTGCGCCAGGAGCCGCGTTTGCAGAGTGGTGTAAAAAGGGGCGTGGCCTCGGACCACCTCTCTGAAATGCAGCTCTGTGGTGCTTACTGGAGGTACCTGGTGGGCTAGTTGGCCCCCAAGGACCCTCAGGATTCAAGGGGACTTAATCCCCCAACCAAGAATGCGCCAGGAGGTGCGTCTGCAGAGTGGTGGAGAAAGGGGGCATGGCCTGTGTCCACCTCTCAGCAATCCCACTGTGTGGGGCTTACTGAAGGTAAGAGGTAGGCTAGCTGGCCCCTAAAGGACCCCCAGCAGTGAAGGGGACTTCAATCCCCATCCAAGAGTGCGCCAGGGAGCGCGTTTGCACAGTGGTGGGCAAAGGGGGCGTGGCCTGCTATAAGAACTTAGCAATCCTGCTGTGTAGGACTTACTGGAGGTAATAGGAGGGGTAGTTGGCCCCCAGGGATGTCCTTGGGGGCCAACTACACCTCTTGTTACTTCCAGTAAGTCTCACACAGTGGGATTGCTAAGACTAGGCCTGGGCGATAAAATCCGCTCTGCTTGTGGGATTTGCGGAATTTTGGCAATTCCGCGTTCCGCGGAGAACGCGGAATTGCCGAAAATTCTGCGATCCGCGGCGTAGCGGAATTTTTTCCTTGTTCGCGCTTTCAAAATGCATGTTCGCGCACGTGGGAGCGACTTACCGGGATCCCTGCGTTCGCCGACGAGTTTTCCTATCCGTTCGCGTGCGCCACGAGATTTTGGTAGCCGGCCGCGCGATTCCGCGAGAGTGTGCGATCGCGAACACGTCATTCGGACGCACCTTCGGACATCCGCGTTCGCAAAAAGGAAACACGCATCGCGAACGGGCGGGACAAGTGAAACAAGATGGCTGCGCCAATTGGCGACCGCATGGGCAAGTTTGCGAGATATTTCCCCCCGAGCACCCAAACAGCATCCCTGAACAGGAAAAACGCATCGCAAACGGGCGGAACAAGCAATTCCGCGTGCTCGAGGAATTCTGCGTAGCTCGCGGAGATTTTTTACATCTTCGCAGAACTTTGCGTAACGCGACTACGCAAATTCCGCCCAGGCCTAGCTAAGACGTCTTCGGAGGCCATGCCACTTTTTCTCCACCACTCTGCAAACGCGCCTTCTGGCAGACTACGGGATGGGGGATGAAGTCCAATTTTCTCCTGAGGGACTTTGGGGGCCAAGAAGCCCTCCTGGTACTTCCTGTAAGTCCTACGCAGCGGAATTCATAAGCACTGGTCGGAGGCCCAGCACCCTTTCTCCACCACTCTGCAAATGTGACTACTACTTAAAGAAGCATCTTTCTGCACCTCTGACTTAGAGGTAGTTTTAATCCCCCTGCCCTATTATATACTAGGGCCTTACAGGGGAGGTCATGCCAATCACAGGGGTACCCCAACCCGTAGTGTACCCTAGTGTATGTAGGTGTTTTCACTGTATTCTAAGTGTCTTTTAGCATAGCACTGGCTCCGGGCCTGGTTAGTCAGAGTCAGTTACCACCAGTACCAGTCAGCAAAAAGTTGGGGGCACAGGATGACTTTGCAACAAGGCCTCTTTCTGCACCTCTGTTGGTTCTTTCTGTATATCTCTTGCTTCTTTCTGCACCTTTCTTTGTCTTTCTGGACTTCTGTTGCCTCTTTCTGCATTTCTCTTGCTTCTTTCTGCGCCTTTCTTCTTCTTTCTGCACATGTCCTACCTCTGTAGGCATAGTTCGAAATTAGCATTTAAAAAACCTTTGAAATTCACTGAAAAACCCATAGGTTTCAGGGACGTTATAGTTAGAAATTAGCATTTAAAAAACCTTTGAAATTCACTGAAAAAACTATAGGTTTCAGGGACATTATAGTTAGAAATTAGCATTTAAAAAACCATAGAAATTCACTAAAAAAAACATAGGTTTCAGGGACGTTATAGTTAGTTGGACATTTCACTCGTACAAAACCTGAGAAATTCGGCTGTTATAGTTAGTTGAGCTAACTATAACTCGCGTCCCCGCAATGCACTGCTGATGACATCACATATTACATCATTCATGACATGGTCAGTGACATCACTGATGACATCACTGATGACATCTCAAATGATATCACTGATGACATCATCCAGTGACTGTGTGTTTCTGTAAAGTTTAAATATGTTATATATTTATATATATATATGCCAAGGTGTATTGAAGAATGAGTGGGTGTATAAGTGTCTGAATGGATGATTTAGTATGTGCGTGACTGACTGTATAAGTGAGTGATTAAACATGTCTGACTGAATGCATGGGTTAGTGACTAAACTGTGTAAATGTCTGTATCAGTCTGTCAGTTGGTGTGTAAGCATCCTACCAGCGCAGCTGACAATTATTTAATTGGAGGACAGAAGTAATACATACGGAATCCTGTAGGATGGTGTAACATTTGAGATCCTGGCAGGCGAGGGATGGTAATATTACATCAGGGCACAGACAATTGGAGGCACTATGGCCGGATTAATTTTGAGGGGCCGGATATGCCATGCAGCGTGGAAATTACATTGCATTTTTCATCAAAGAAATCGGATATGAGAGATTAAGAACTTTGAATTACAAAAACAAAATGCTTTCCATTAGGCTGTGAAGAATGTAACACACGCAAACATGGCAGCCAGGAAGAGAGGTATTTGACCTTGAACTGTGTTTGTCCCTCATCACTGGCTATGATTATGTGCCTCTCCAATGAGATCGTTTTAAAATGTATTTAAACCTGCGCAATGTCTAATGCCAAGTTGACATGCACTGAAGAAGGCTAGACGCCGAAATGCATTTGCTTTAATAAATTCAACTGACTGCATCCCGTGAGTGCTCCGCATTTTGTAGCCTGAATATTTTCCGTGACCTCACCCTCACGTTTTAGCGGAGGAATAGCACCCGCCACGAGTTCAGCAGTTCAAGGGTGAGACCTGGAGCCATAATTTAGCTACTGCTAGAACCACCGAGAGAAAAAATGAGTAAGCATCCTACCAGCGCAGCTGACAATTATTTAATTGGAGGACAGAAGTAATACATACGGAATCCTGTAGGATGGTGTAACATTTGAGATCCTGGCAGGCGAGGGATGGTAATATTACATCAGGGCACAGACAATTGGAGGCACTATGGCCGGATTAATTTTGAGGGGCCGGATATGCCATGCAGCGTGGAAATGACATTGCATTTTTCATCAAAGAAATCGGATATGAGAGATTAAGAACTTTGAATTACAAAAACAAAATGCTTTCCATTAGGCTGTGAAGAATGTAACACACGCAAACATGGCAGCCAGGAAGAGAGGTATTTGACCTTGAACTGTGTTTGTCCCTCATCACTGGCTATGATTATGTGCCTCTCCAATGAGATCGTTTTAAAATGTATTTAAACCTGCGCAATGTCTAATGCCAAGTTGACATGCACTGAAGAAGGCTAGACGCCGAAATGCATTTGCTTTAATAAATTCAACTGACTGCATCCCGTGAGTGCTCCGCATTTTGTAGCCTGAATATTTTCCGTGACCTCACCCTCACGTTTTAGCGGAGGAATAGCACCCGCCACGAGTTCAGCAGTTCAAGGGTGAGACCTGGAGCCATAATTTAGCTACTGCTAGAACCACCGAGAGAAAAAATGAGTAAGCATCCTACCAGCGCAGCTGACAATTATTTAATTGGAGGACAGAAGTAATACATACGGAATCCTGTAGGATGGTGTAACATTTGAGATCCTGGCAGGCGAGGGATGGTAATATTACATCAGGGCACAGACAATTGGAGGCACTATGGCCGGATTAATTTTGAGGGGCCGGATATGCCATGCAGCGTGGAAATGACATTGCATTTTTCATCAAAGAAATCGGATATGAGAGATTAAGAACTTTGAATTACAAAAACAAAATGCTTTCCATTAGGCTGTGAAGAATGTAACACACGCAAACATGGCAGCCAGGAAGAGAGGTATTTGACCTTGAACTGTGTTTGTCCCTCATCACTGGCTATGATTATGTGCCTCTCCAATGAGATCGTTTTAAAATGTATTTAAACCTGCGCAATGTCTAATGCCAAGTTGACATGCACTGAAGAAGGCTAGACGCCGAAATGCATTTGCTTTAATAAATTCAACTGACTGCATCCCGTGAGTGCTCCGCATTTTGTAGCCTGAATATTTTCCGTGACCTCACCCTCACGTTTTAGCGGAGGAATAGCACCCGCCACGAGTTCAGCAGTTCAAGGGTGAGACCTGGAGCCATAATTTAGCTACTGCTAGAACCACCGAGAGAAAAAATGAGTAAGCATCCTACCAGCGCAGCTGACAATTATTTAATTGGAGGACAGAAGTAATACATACGGAATCCTGTAGGATGGTGTAACATTTGAGATCCTGGCAGGCGAGGGATGGTAATATTACATCAGGGCACAGACAATTGGAGGCACTATGGCCGGATTAATTTTGAGGGGCCGGATATGCCATGCAGCGTGGAAATGACATTGCATTTTTCATCAAAGAAATCGGATATGAGAGATTAAGAACTTTGAATTACAAAAACAAAATGCTTTCCATTAGGCTGTGAAGAATGTAACACACGCAAACATGGCAGCCAGGAAGAGAGGTATTTGACCTTGAACTGTGTTTGTCCCTCATCACTGGCTATGATTATGTGCCTCTCCAATGAGATCGTTTTAAAATGTATTTAAACCTGCGCAATGTCTAATGCCAAGTTGACATGCACTGAAGAAGGCTAGACGCCGAAATGCATTTGCTTTAATAAATTCAACTGACTGCATCCCGTGAGTGCTCCGCATTTTGTAGCCTGAATATTTTCCGTGACCTCACCCTCACGTTTTAGCGGAGGAATAGCACCCGCCACGAGTTCAGCAGTTCAAGGGTGAGACCTGGAGCCATAATTTAGCTACTGCTAGAACCACCGAGAGAAAAAATGAGTAAGCATCCTACCAGCGCAGCTGACAATTATTTAATTGGAGGACAGAAGTAATACATACGGAATCCTGTAGGATGGTGTAACATTTGAGATCCTGGCAGGCGAGGGATGGTAATATTACATCAGGGCACAGACAATTGGAGGCACTATGGCCGGATTAATTTTGAGGGGCCGGATATGCCATGCAGCGTGGAAATGACATTGCATTTTTCATCAAAGAAATCGGATATGAGAGATTAAGAACTTTGAATTACAAAAACAAAATGCTTTCCATTAGGCTGTGAAGAATGTAACACACGCAAACATGGCAGCCAGGAAGAGAGGTATTTGACCTTGAACTGTGTTTGTCCCTCATCACTGGCTATGATTATGTGCCTCTCCAATGAGATCGTTTTAAAATGTATTTAAACCTGCGCAATGTCTAATGCCAAGTTGACATGCACTGAAGAAGGCTAGACGCCGAAATGCATTTGCTTTAATAAATTCAACTGACTGCATCCCGTGAGTGCTCCGCATTTTGTAGCCTGAATATTTTCCGTGACCTCACCCTCACGTTTTAGCGGAGGAATAGCACCCGCCACGAGTTCAGCAGTTCAAGGGTGAGACCTGGAGCCATAATTTAGCTACTGCTAGAACCACCGAGAGAAAAAATGAGTAAGCATCCTACCAGCGCAGCTGACAATTATTTAATTGGAGGACAGAAGTAATACATACGGAATCCTGTAGGATGGTGTAACATTTGAGATCCTGGCAGGCGAGGGATGGTAATATTACATCAGGGCACAGACAATTGGAGGCACTATGGCCGGATTAATTTTGAGGGGCCGGATATGCCATGCAGCGTGGAAATGACATTGCATTTTTCATCAAAGAAATCGGATATGAGAGATTAAGAACTTTGAATTACAAAAACAAAATGCTTTCCATTAGGCTGTGAAGAATGTAACACACGCAAACATGGCAGCCAGGAAGAGAGGTATTTGACCTTGAACTGTGTTTGTCCCTCATCACTGGCTATGATTATGTGCCTCTCCAATGAGATCGTTTTAAAATGTATTTAAACCTGCGCAATGTCTAATGCCAAGTTGACATGCACTGAAGAAGGCTAGACGCCGAAATGCATTTGCTTTAATAAATTCAACTGACTGCATCCCGTGAGTGCTCCGCATTTTGTAGCCTGAATATTTTCCGTGACCTCACCCTCACGTTTTAGCGGAGGAATAGCACCCGCCACGAGTTCAGCAGTTCAAGGGTGAGACCTGGAGCCATAATTTAGCTACTGCTAGAACCACCGAGAGAAAAAATGAGTAAGCATCCTACCAGCGCAGCTGACAATTATTTAATTGGAGGACAGAAGTAATACATACGGAATCCTGTAGGATGGTGTAACATTTGAGATCCTGGCAGGCGAGGGATGGTAATATTACATCAGGGCACAGACAATTGGAGGCACTATGGCCGGATTAATTTTGAGGGGCCGGATATGCCATGCAGCGTGGAAATGACATTGCATTTTTCATCAAAGAAATCGGATATGAGAGATTAAGAACTTTGAATTACAAAAACAAAATGCTTTCCATTAGGCTGTGAAGAATGTAACACACGCAAACATGGCAGCCAGGAAGAGAGGTATTTGACCTTGAACTGTGTTTGTCCCTCATCACTGGCTATGATTATGTGCCTCTCCAATGAGATCGTTTTAAAATGTATTTAAACCTGCGCAATGTCTAATGCCAAGTTGACATGTACTGAAGAAGGCTAGACGCCGAAATGCATTTGCTTTAATAAATTCAACTGACTGCATCCCGTGAGTGCTCCGCATTTTGTAGCCTGAATATTTTCCGTGACCTCACCCTCACGTTTTAGCGGAGGAATAGCACCCGCCACGAGTTCAGCAGTTCAAGGGTGAGACCTGGAGCCATAATTTAGCTACTGCTAGAACCACCGAGAGAAAAAATGAGTAAGCATCCTACCAGCGCAGCTGACAATTATTTAATTGGAGGACAGAAGTAATACATACGGAATCCTGTAGGATGGTGTAACATTTGAGATCCTGGCAGGCGAGGGATGGTAATATTACATCAGGGCACAGACAATTGGAGGCACTATGGCCGGATTAATTTTGAGGGGCCGGATATGCCATGCAGCGTGGAAATGACATTGCATTTTTCATCAAAGAAATCGGATATGAGAGATTAAGAACTTTGAATTACAAAAACAAAATGCTTTCCATTAGGCTGTGAAGAATGTAACACACGCAAACATGGCAGCCAGGAAGAGAGGTATTTGACCTTGAACTGTGTTTGTCCCTCATCACTGGCTATGATTATGTGCCTCTCCAATGAGATCGTTTTAAAATGTATTTAAACCTGCGCAATGTCTAATGCCAAGTTGACATGCACTGAAGAAGGCTAGACGCCGAAATGCATTTGCTTTAATAAATTCAACTGACTGCATCCCGTGAGTGCTCCGCATTTTGTAGCCTGAATATTTTCCGTGACCTCACCCTCACGTTTTAGCGGAGGAATAGCACCCGCCACGAGTTCAGCAGTTCAAGGGTGAGACCTGGAGCCATAATTTAGCTACTGCTAGAACCACCGAGAGAAAAAATGAGTAAGCATCCTACCAGCGCAGCTGACAATTATTTAATTGGAGGACAGAAGTAATACATACGGAATCCTGTAGGATGGTGTAACATTTGAGATCCTGGCAGGCGAGGGATGGTAATATTACATCAGGGCACAGACAATTGGAGGCACTATGGCCGGATTAATTTTGAGGGGCCGGATATGCCATGCAGCGTGGAAATGACATTGCATTTTTCATCAAAGAAATCGGATATGAGAGATTAAGAACTTTGAATTACAAAAACAAAATGCTTTCCATTAGGCTGTGAAGAATGTAACACACGCAAACATGGCAGCCAGGAAGAGAGGTATTTGACCTTGAACTGTGTTTGTCCCTCATCACTGGCTATGATTATGTGCCTCTCCAATGAGATCGTTTTAAAATGTATTTAAACCTGCGCAATGTCTAATGCCAAGTTGACATGCACTGAAGAAGGCTAGACGCCGAAATGCATTTGCTTTAATAAATTCAACTGACTGCATCCCGTGAGTGCTCCGCATTTTGTAGCCTGAATATTTTCCGTGACCTCACCCTCACGTTTTAGCGGAGGAATAGCACCCGCCACGAGTTCAGCAGTTCAAGGGTGAGACCTGGAGCCATAATTTAGCTACTGCTAGAACCACCGAGAGAAAAAATGAGTAAGCATCCTACCAGCGCAGCTGACAATTATTTAATTGGAGGACAGAAGTAATACATACGGAATCCTGTAGGATGGTGTAACATTTGAGATCCTGGCAGGCGAGGGATGGTAATATTACATCAGGGCACAGACAATTGGAGGCACTATGGCCGGATTAATTTTGAGGGGCCGGATATGCCATGCAGCGTGGAAATGACATTGCATTTTTCATCAAAGAAATCGGATATGAGAGATTAAGAACTTTGAATTACAAAAACAAAATGCTTTCCATTAGGCTGTGAAGAATGTAACACACGCAAACATGGCAGCCAGGAAGAGAGGTATTTGACCTTGAACTGTGTTTGTCCCTCATCACTGGCTATGATTATGTGCCTCTCCAATGAGATCGTTTTAAAATGTATTTAAACCTGCGCAATGTCTAATGCCAAGTTGACATGCACTGAAGAAGGCTAGACGCCGAAATGCATTTGCTTTAATAAATTCAACTGACTGCATCCCGTGAGTGCTCCGCATTTTGTAGCCTGAATATTTTCCGTGACCTCACCCTCACGTTTTAGCGGAGGAATAGCACCCGCCACGAGTTCAGCAGTTCAAGGGTGAGACCTGGAGCCATAATTTAGCTACTGCTAGAACCACCGAGAGAAAAAATGAGTAAGCATCCTACCAGCGCAGCTGACAATTATTTAATTGGAGGACAGAAGTAATACATACGGAATCCTGTAGGATGGTGTAACATTTGAGATCCTGGCAGGCGAGGGATGGTAATATTACATCAGGGCACAGACAATTGGAGGCACTATGGCCGGATTAATTTTGAGGGGCCGGATATGCCATGCAGCGTGGAAATGACATTGCATTTTTCATCAAAGAAATCGGATATGAGAGATTAAGAACTTTGAATTACAAAAACAAAATGCTTTCCATTAGGCTGTGAAGAATGTAACACACGCAAACATGGCAGCCAGGAAGAGAGGTATTTGACCTTGAACTGTGTTTGTCCCTCATCACTGGCTATGATTATGTGCCTCTCCAATGAGATCGTTTTAAAATGTATTTAAACCTGCGCAATGTCTAATGCCAAGTTGACATGCACTGAAGAAGGCTAGACGCCGAAATGCATTTGCTTTAATAAATTCAACTGACTGCATCCCGTGAGTGCTCCGCATTTTGTAGCCTGAATATTTTCCGTGACCTCACCCTCACGTTTTAGCGGAGGAATAGCACCCGCCACGAGTTCAGCAGTTCAAGGGTGAGACCTGGAGCCATAATTTAGCTACTGCTAGAACCACCGAGAGAAAAAATGAGTAAGCATCCTACCAGCGCAGCTGACAATTATTTAATTGGAGGACAGAAGTAATACATACGGAATCCTGTAGGATGGTGTAACATTTGAGATCCTGGCAGGCGAGGGATGGTAATATTACATCAGGGCACAGACAATTGGAGGCACTATGGCCGGATTAATTTTGAGGGGCCGGATATGCCATGCAGCGTGGAAATGACATTGCATTTTTCATCAAAGAAATCGGATATGAGAGATTAAGAACTTTGAATTACAAAAACAAAATGCTTTCCATTAGGCTGTGAAGAATGTAACACACGCAAACATGGCAGCCATGAAGAGAGGTATTTGACCTTGAACTGTGTTTGTCCCTCATCACTGGCTATGATTATGTGCCTCTCCAATGAGATCGTTTTAAAATGTATTTAAACCTGCGCAATGTCTAATGCCAAGTTGACATGCACTGAAGAAGGCTAGACGCCGAAATGCATTTGCTTTAATAAATTCAACTGACTGCATCCCGTGAGTGCTCCGCATTTTGTAGCCTGAATATTTTCCGTGACCTCACCCTCACGTTTTAGCGGAGGAATAGCACCCGCCACGAGTTCAGCAGTTCAAGGGTGAGACCTGGAGCCATAATATATATATATATATATATATATATATATATATATATATATATATATATATATGTGTTGCAAAAGTCATCATCCTTATGCCCTGGGCACCCCCCATTTTTTGCTGACTGGTACTGGTAGTAACTGACTCTGACTGGCCCTGGGCTCTGCCTAACCAAGCCCAGGGCCAGTGCTATGCTGAAAACACACTTAGAATACAGTGAAAACACCTACATACACTAGGGTACACTATGGATCAGGGTACCCCTATGATTGACGTCCCTTAAAAGGCACTAGTACATAATAGGGCAAGGGGATCAAAACTACCTTCAAGTTCCTAGTATATAATAGGGCATGGCAGTTTAGAGGCCAGCAACCCTTTCTGCACTTGCGTGTGTGCACTGCTGAGGCCTGAGGTCAGTTTAAAAGCAGCCCTGTGTTGCAGGGCTACTTTTAACATGTAAATTGTGCTCACACTCGACTTTGGTGTTTTGGGCACTTCAAAATTATTAAATTACAATATTTTGGCATATTAGGTACCCCCAGGGTCTCCCCTAGGTGTCCCAGTGGTGGGGGGTCACGTACTTATAAGGAGAACCCTTATAAAATAGTTTTTATATGACTTGAGTTTAGTGAAATTGCACATTTCCCTTCCCACATTGTAGGAAAGTGCTTCCCAAAATTGACTTTTTTGCTAGGAGCACTGTGGAGTGAGGTTCTGCAATATATTTACATATTCAGAACCCCTAAAGTCTCCCCTAGGTGTTCCAGGGGTGGGGGATCCTGTAGATATAGGCAGGGTCCTTATAAAAGTTGTTTTATACGCACTGGTGTTGGATAAATTGGCCAGTGCATTTCCCCATTGCAGATCCCCAGCCACATCGATTAACATGGCCAGACGTTATTAATTAATAATTCCCGCCAGGAAAATCCCAAAAATGTAATTTAAAGACTGGCTACAATGGTATTGCTAAATCCAACAATATGCTATTGTTTAATGTATCCGAAAATGTACAGAGAAGAAGTTATTAGACTTTCTTGTCTGTAAGCCAAAATTCACCCTTCCAGTGATCTGCCCTGATTGGTCAGAGTTAAGTGGATTAGCCAGGCTGCTTTGATAAGGCGATAAGTAGCCCCTGGGGTGAAAGAGACATTCTGGGAGGAGAGGGTTCTGCCACATAGGAATGCCAGAGCAAAGGGGAGGGGTCGTAAACAATGATCTTCAAATGAGGGAAGAGACAGGCAGGGAAGCCAGTTTAATTTACACCCCTACTCTCTGAACCTCACCAGCTGGCAGGCTTAAGGAAGGAATGTGCAGATGCCAGGGAGAGGTTGGTTTAGCCAGCTCTTGCCTCTCTGCTGAGACTTCAGCCATATTGAATTTTGGAGAAATAGTGCTTTCTGGGAGACCATTCTGCCACACTTTGGAGGAAATGGTCATGCTCTGGGATGTCCGGCACCAAATTGAACATGAGTGCCCTCCTGTGTGACCCCAGAGAACACTGAATAAGTATCTGAGAGGGGGGCAGTGACTCGCAGGGCTGCTACTCAAAACTTAGAGAAGAAGAGGGATTGCCATGCTAGAAACTTGATTTGCACCATCAGGCCCTGCATCTGACTGACTGTGCCTGCTGAATTATCTGGAACTACAGTCCTTTGGATGTACCTTGCTTCAAGAGGAATAAAGAGTGGACGCCAAGCTGGAAACTTGATTTGCACCATCAGGCCCTGCATCTGACTGACTGCGCCTGCTGCATTATCTTGAACTACAGCCTTTTGGATGTACCTTGTTTCAAGAGGAATAAAGAGTGGGCATTGTGGGAATTGGGGTCCCAATCTTTCAAGGACCATCTTGGAGATTCCAGACCCTTGAATTGTGTTTTGGACACTTTGGGCCCTCAAGAGGAACTTCAGGAAGAATTTCCAGAAGTTTGGGAAAGTTTGGTGGACATTAGTGAAAAAGCTCCAGAGGTTGAATGGCTCTCACAGAAAGGCAATCCAGCGAACCCTCACCGAATCCGGCCGGCTGGAGGAGGGAGCACGACGTCTAGTGAGAAATCCTCCAGGAAAGTTTTTAAGTGTGAAGGTACAACCTTGACCGGGAGTATCTGACCAGGGCTCCATTGCTGTCGGCCTCAAACGTTGACTTTGTCCCGGTCAAAGGCGACCAAATGTCTGAAGTGGCACTATTTGTTTCTAAGCACTAGAAAGTGTTTAATTTTTAGAAATTTATATCTCTAGTTCCCTACATGTGTATTTTCTTTGTTTTGGTATCATTTTAAGGATAAAAATATTTCAGATTTTTATAAATTAGTGTTGGATTTTTATTGTGTGTCGTGTCTTAATTCTTTACGGAATTGGTGTTTTTAAATGCTTTATATACCTGTCTCTGAAGTTAAGCCTGCCAGCTCACAGCCAAGTTACCAAGGGTTGAGCATGGGAATAATTTTCTGATACCTAATCTGAGCCCCAGACTGTGTTAGTGTCCTTAGTTCCAGTGGCAGATGCATATTTGCCACTACTAATATCCCATTTTCCTGCAAAATATTATATATATATATAACTGAAAAAACAACAGGTTTCAGGGATGTTATAGTTAGTTGGACATTTCACTCGTACAAAACCAAAGAAATTCGGCCGTTATAGTTAGTTGAGCTAACTTTAACTCGCGACTCCGCAATGCACTGCTGATGACGTCACATATTACATCACTCATGACATGGTCAGTGACATAACTGATGACATCACTGATGACATCATCCAGTGACTGTGTGTTTCTGAAAAATGTAAGTATGATATATATATATATATATATATATATATATATATATATATAAATATAAATATATATATATATATATGTATATATCTCCCAAATTTTGCCCTGCAAATGAGTCCGCACTCACAACCAGGTAAGTTGCACAACAACATTTATTTACGTGGATGAAGCAAGCATTTTAGTCCGAGTCTTGTTCCTGTAACTGCCTGACGCGTTTCCGAGATATCATATCTCCTTTTTCAAAGGCGCTTGAAAACCCAGCATTTTCACTACACCGTTGTCGCTTCTGCTCTATTTCAATGATTTCACCTTCCGGTGCGCTCTTGCGGGAGATATAAGTATATATATATATATATATATATATATGCCAAGGTGTATTGAAGAATGAGTGGGTGTATGAGTGACTGAATGACTGATTTAGTAGGTGCATGACTGACTGTATAAGTGAGTGATTAAACGTGTCTTACTGAATGCTTGGGTGAGTGACTAATCTGTGTGAATGTCTGAATCAGTCTGTTAGTTGGTGTGTAAGTGGCTGCATGGGTTGGTGGGTAGCTACATGAGTGTTTATATGGGTTGATGATTGGGGTGTGTGTATAACTGTATAATGAGTAAATGGCAGTGTGATTGATTCTTTGGGTGACTGACTAGGTGTGTGAGTAACTGTATGGGCAAGTGGCGGTGTGTGAGTATCTGTATAGGTGTATGAGTGCATATATCAGTGGCTATATTGATAAGTGACTGCGTGTATGAGTGGCTGTATGGGTAACTGGATGTGTGTGTAGACCTATGAATCAGTGAGTGGGTATGTACTAACTGGAATTGGTGTGTCTATGGCTTCGAGAATGGTAGTTTGTATTTTAGAGTAGGTGTATGAAAGGTTATATTAGGATGTAAGGAGGTGCATCAGATATTAAGTGGATGATGTCATCAGTGATGTCATCAGTGATGTCATTTGAGATGTCATGAGTGATGTCACTGACCATGTCATGAGTGATGTAATATGTGACATCATCAGCAGTGCATTGCGGGGGCGTGAGTTATAGTTAGCTCAACTAACTATAGCGTCCGAATTTCTCTGGTTTAGGCAAGAGGAGTGTAGAAAGAGGTAGGAGAGGTGCACAAAGAGGCAAGAGAGGTACAGAAAGAGGCAGGAGGGGTGCAGAAAGAAGGAAGAGAAGAGCATAATGAGGCAAGAGAATTGCTGAAAGAAGCAACAGAGGTGTAGAAAGAAGCAAGAGAAGTGCAGAAAGAGGCAAGTGAGGTGCAGAAAAAAGCAAGAGTAGTGCAGAAAGAACCAACAGAGGTGCAAAAAGAGGCAAGAGGGGTGCAGAAAGAGGTAGGAGAGGTGCACAAAGAGGCAAGAGAGGTACATAAAGAGGCAGGAGGGGTGCAGAAAGAAAGAAGAGAAGTGCAGGAAGAAGCAACAGAGGTGCTGGAATAGGCGTGAAGGGTGCAGAAAGAGCAAGAGAAGTGCAGAAAAAAGCATCATAGGTACAGAAAGAGGCAAGAGAGGTGCAGAAACAGGCAGGAAAGGTGCAGAAAGAGGGAACAGGAGTGCGGAAATAGGCAAGAGAGGTACAGAAAGAGGGGAGAGGGGTGCAGAAAGAAGCAGGTGAGGTGCAGAAAGAGGCAACAGAGGTGCAGAAAGACGCAAGAGAGGTGCAGAAACAAGCAAGAGAAGTGCAGAAAGAGGCAAGAGAATTGCTGAAAGAAGCAACAGAGGTGTAGAAAGAAGCAAGAGAAGTGCAGAAAGAGGCAAGTGAGGTGCAGAAAGAAGCAAGAGCAGTGCAGAAAGTACCAACAGAGGTGCAAAAATAGGCAACAGGGGTGCAGAAAGAGGCAAGAGAAGTGAGAAAGAGGCACTGGAGGTGCAGAAAGAGGCAAGAGAGGTACAGAAAGAGGCTCGAGAAGTGCACAAAGAGGAAAGAGAAGTGCAGAAAGAGGCAAGACAGGTACAGAAGGAAGAGAGCGAGGTACATAAAGAGGCAAGTGAGGTGCTGAAAGAGGCAAGAGAGGTATAGAAAGAGGCAAGGGAACCCCAGAAACAGGCAAGATAAATGCACAAAGAGGCAAGAGAGGAGCAGAAAGAGGCAAGAGAGGTGTAGAAAGAAGCAAGAGAAGTGCAGAAAGAAGCAAGTGAAGTGCAGAAAGAGGCAAGAGAGGTGCAGAAAGAGGCAAGGGAGATGCAGAAAGAAGCAAGAGATCTGCAGAAAAAAGCAAAAGAGGTGCTGAAATAGGCAAGTGAGGTGCAGAAAGGGGCAAGAGAAGTGCAGAAAGAGGCAAGTGAAGTGCAGAAAGACAGTGAGGTGCAGAAAGAGGAAGAAAGGTGCAGAAAGAAGCAAGAGAAATGCAGAAAGAGGCAAGAGAGGCACAGAAAGAAGAGAGGTTTGTGCACCATTAATACCAGTTTAACACCCACATTTTGCAATAAGTAACATGTGACCATTCCAGCTTTGCAAAGGGCCTTCCACCACGCTGTAACACATGACGCTGCATTTTTGGGAACATTTGAGCCGTTTGAGCTAGAAACAAGGCTTTTTTTGTTCAAATCTGCAGATTAGGCAGCAGATGATGGAATATTTGGCAAATGCGGAACATGTTTAATTATGTGAAAATTGGTGCAGCCGAACAGTCACATAATTCCAGTGGCCCTGCTCATACCTCCGACTAAGTCCAGAAGTGCTCCTCAGTGGTTCCTTCTTTTATTGTGTCTCATTGAGTTTATAGTTTAGCTTCTATGGAAACGAGGAAGACTAAACCTGAGGTTACCACTCCACAACACAGACTACAATACCACATAATTACTCTCCAAAACACATAATCCCACTCCACATAATTCCTATACACTAAATACCAGATACTTTCTATTCACATAATTTCACTGCACAACTTACCACATAATTCCACTACACACAACGTACATCCACTCTACACCAAAAAACATTAGTAAAAAACGTTTACATTTACAATGCCAATAGCTCTAACTCTCGCAAATGCTAAACCTATTACATTGCAAATGCTTCTTTAACTAGTAGTTTGCAGAGTGGTGGATAAAGGGTGCTGGGCCTCCGACCAGCGCATAGGAATTCCGCTGCGTAGAACTTACCGGATGTACCAGGAGGGCTTCTTAGCCCCCAAAGTCCCTCAGGAGTAAAGTGGACTTCATCCCCAGCCCGTAGTCTGCCAGGAGGCACGTTTGCAGAGGGGGGGAGAAAGGGGGCGTAGCCTCCGAAGACATCTTAGCAATCCCACTGTGTGGGACTTACTGGAGGTAACAAGAGGGGTAGTTGGCCCCCAAGGACATCCTTGGGGGCCAACTACCCCTCCTATCACCTCCAGTAGGTCCCACACAGCAGGATTGCTAAGTTCTCATAGCAGGCCACGCCCCCTTTTACACCACTCTGCAAACGCGGCTCCTGGCGCACTGCTGCTCGGGGGATAAAGTCCACTTGTGTCCTGAGGTCCTCAGGACATGAGGACCTCATCGCCCCACCAGCAGTGCACCAAGAGGCGCGTTTGCAGAGTGGTGTAAAAAGGGTCGTGGCCTCGGACCACCTCTCAGCAATCCCACTGTGTGGGGCTTACTGGAGGTACCTGGTGGGCTAGTTGGCCCCAGGGACCCTCAGGAATGAAGAGGACCTAATCCCCCAACCCAAAAATCACCAGGAGGCGCGTTTGCACAATGGTGCAGGGAGAGGGCGGGGCCTCCCGGAAGGCTGGCTTTTCTTTTTCTTTTCTTTTTGGAAGGGGGGCAGTGTGGCCCCCTTCCCTTAATTATTTTTGGGCCCTGGGGACCCCATCCCCCAGGGCCTCAGCATATTATCTTTTTTTTTTTTTAAAACAGGAAAGGGGCCGCGTGGCCCCAGGGACACCATCCCCCAGGGCCTGGCCAGCCTAGAGCTTTTTGGGGGGAGGGGGGCCGTGTGGCCCCCCTCCTGAGGCCACTATTGGCCCCGGGGACCCCATCCCCCGGGGCCTGGCCTCTTTTCTTTTTTTATTTATGGGAGGGGGGCTGCGTGGCCCCCCTTCCCTGGGCCACTTTTGGCCCTGGGGGCCCATCCCCCGGGGCCTGGCCTCTTTTTTTAAAAAAATGTATTTGCGGGAGGGGGGCCACATGGCCCCCCTCCCCAGGGCCACTTCTGGCCCCGGGGACCCCATCCCCCGGGGCCTGGCCTCCTTGATGGGAACCATGGGGGGAGCCCAAATGCCCCCACGGTCCCATCTGGCTCCCTGCCTCCTGCGGGAGCCAGCATTTCTTTTGGGCAAAGGGAACTGCTAACATGCAGCTCCCCTTGCCCAAAAGCAATTCTGCTTTGCTTCTTGGAAGCGAGAGCAGGTTTCCTGCTCTCGCTTCCAAGAAGCAAAGCAGTGTTTGCTATGGCAGGGCGAGAGTCGTGCTCCCGCCCTGCCATAGCAAACGGCAATGTCCCGGGGTGGGCACCCCAGGACATTGCAGGAGCCGGCCCTGGGGGGTGGCGGTCCCCAGGGCCATCGAGGGCTCCAGGAGGGGGGCCGCGCGGCCCCCTCCCAACATGCAAATAGCCACGGGGAGGTGGTGGTACCGGGGGTCCGCAACGGACCACCGTATTTCAATAAACAGTGTGAAAGCGCACCACCCGGTACTGAGAATGGGGCCTCGCAGACACCGAACTCTTTCAAGTCTGCCTGAGGAAGAACAGTAAAGCACAATATCTGGCTTCGTTTTTTCGGAAGCCCACTGGAGGGCGATGGATAATTAATATTAATGAACTGTGGCAGGTGCAGAACCCACTGTGGGGAACAATAAAGGAGACACTGAATACTACATACCCTAGGATGCATCACACTATTGATGTAGTCACGGGACCACTGGAGGGCAATTAGTACAAAATACTAACAGGGGGGAGTGTTCTCTTTGAAAACTGCGCAGCCTCAGTCTTGCCTGTGAACAAGGAGTCTTTTACTCAGAAAAGCGTAAGGCAACTTTAATTAAATAACGGAGAAGGAATGCCAGCTGTCTTTTCAATGCCTGTTCTGGAGTGCGCTTTCAAAATAAGGGCAAATTGGATGGAAAGATGTTAAGCGGCTGTCACGTCGTGAAAGCGCACCACCCGGTACTGAGAATGGGGCCTCGCAGACACCGAACTGTTTCAAGTCTGCCTGAGGGAGAACAGTAAAGCACAATATCTGGCTTCGTTTTTTCGGAAGCCCACTGAAGGGCGATGGATAATTAATATTAATGAACTGTGGCAGGTGCAGAACCCACTGTGGGGAACAATAAAGGAGACGCTGAATACTACATACCCCAGGATGCATCACACTATTGATGTAGTCACGGGACCACTGGAGGGCAGTTAGTACAAAATGCTAACAAGGGGGAGTGTTCTCTTTGAAAACTGCGCAGCCTCAGTCTTGCCTGTGAACAAGGAGTCTTTTACTCAGAAACGCGTAAGGCAACTATAATTAAATAACGGAGTAGGAATGCCAGCTGTCTTTTCAATGCCTGTTCTGGAGTGCGCTTTCGAAATAAGGGCAAATTGGATGGAAAACATATATATATTGACATGTGATCAAGGCCGGCTTTCCGGCCAAACGCGTCATGGCGGCATGGTGATTGCCGAATAAACTACTGCAACGAATCTCTGGGTCTACTCTTGCCTTTCTTCGTGTGGATGAAGTGGTGGGTAAGCCTGCAACCCATATATATATATATATATATATATATATATATATATATATATATATGTTGTTAGGAATGGGGGTCTCTAGTTAGTTGGCAGAGGTATACACCTTTGTCCAAATAGGGACCCTTGCTTCTAGTCAGGGTAAGGGAGATACACACTTCAGAGAACCCTTGCTCACCCCC
Organism: Calotriton arnoldi; assembly: GCA_963921515.1. NCBI lineage: Eukaryota > Metazoa > Chordata > Amphibia > Caudata > Salamandridae > Calotriton > Calotriton arnoldi. The sequence continues at coordinate 644,982 of CAWUFW010007702.1, forward strand.
TTGGTAGCTTGGCACGAGCAGACAGGCTTATCCCAAAGGCAATGTGTAAATTATTTGTACTCAAAACACACAGTAATACGGTAATAGCACCACAAATAGACACCACACCAGTTTAGAAAAATAAAGTATCTTTAGCTAAACTCAACAAGACCAAAACGACAAAAATCCAACATACATGTAGTAAAATATCACTTAAAAACAGTTACTTCCAAAATACAGCTTGTAGAAAGCAAATAGCTCCACATGGGGCTGTTACAACGTCATGACAGCAATAAATCCAAGTACGGAGCCGACCGTGAGGTGCACGGAGTCGGGCATGGAGTCACACGGACCCCCAAACAAACAGTACCTTTGGATAACGAAGTCTATGACGAAACACGGCATCGGAGAGGTGAGGCGTCAGTGCCGAGGTCGAAGCTGGCTTCCTGGCTGCCACGGGGGAGGCGAGGAGTCATGTCCGCGAGGAGGCGACGTGTCGAGTCGAGGACAGGGGAAGTCGGATGCGTCAGCGGTGAGGCGTCGGTTCCGGTGAGGTGATGCGAAGACGGCTAGTTCGTGAAGTCAGCCTCGGCAGTTATCGGCTCCGCGATAACTGGATACAGGTGCTGGCAATGAAGGAGTTGGTGTGAGCGCTGGCATCAGGAATACCAATAATTGCAGGCGTCGGAGATGCAGTGCAGGCCGGGTGGTGTGTCGTGCACTTCACGAGAAGTGCCCCTGGCCTCGGTGCAGGTCGTAGCTTCTCAGCAGCATGGCTGACGGCATGGGAGACAGGTTTTCTTGCTTCTTTCAAGTTGGTTCCAACTCCCAACAGGAGGAATAACCTCCAGAGGCCCAAAACTGGAATAGGCACCTCCTGGCAGGTTAGAACTCTCAGCAATAGAGTTCAGGGGAGCTGGGGGTGAAGTATTTGTGTCCATGAGACTTCAAAACAGGAGGCCAGCACACACAGGTCCTTCGAGATTCTTCTTCAAGCAGGTTCACTTCAAAGTTCCAGTCTTTGTCCTTTTCTTGGTAGAAGCAGCAACTGCAGGCCAACCCCACACAGCACACAGAAAAGGGGCAGTACTCCTCCTCACAGCTCTCCCACTCGTCTCCTTGGCAAAGGTTCCTCTTGAGACCAGAAGTGATCTAAAGTTCTGGGGTTTAAGGTCTACTACTTAAACCCCATTTTGTCTTTGTTCTCTTTGTGCAAGGGTCTCTGAGCCCAGTCCAAACCAGTTCTGCCCTCACCGGTGCAGTATGACCACAGGGGGTGGAGACAGCATTGTGCAAAGGACACAGGCCCTATTCAGGTGCAAGTAAAACTCCTCCCACTACTCTAAATGCAGCCAAGGTCTATTCAGCTCAGCTCTGAGTCATCCAGGCAGGCCCAGGCACACCTCAATCCCCCCCAGTGGCTGTCTACAGTAAATGCACATCCCCAGCCCCTGTCAGTCCAAAAGCAGACAGTCAATCCACAAACAGGCAGAGGCACACAGAATGGTTAAACAAGAAAATGCCTACTTTCTAAAAGTGGAATTTTCCAACACACAATTTAAAAACCATCTTTACTAAAAATATGTGTTATTGAATTCTGAGTTTTTTCCTGGATTTACTCCGGATACGGACGTATGAAGATCTCAGCTCTTTGACGGACACTAAGATTAAATAATTCTTATACAGATGGGCGTGCTGACATCCTTAAGACAGACAGGAAAGGGGTTTCCATTCTACAAGCAAACCCCTCAATTAGAAGATCACCGTACTTCTTATTAAACAAATTGTCTTCGGGCCGCCCATTATACTGAGACAACCATATAAGCGGTCACACGCATTACGTGTGTTTCTTTTTCCGTTTGATTACGACTGAACGAGGTTTTCACTTGCCCTGATGATGACCTCCAAAATGATTTATATAGCCCCCTTTTCATTATGAGGTCGAAACGCGTTGACACTGTTACATGGGACTTGATTGGATATTCCACCTCAAGGATAAAGCCATTGTTTAAGATTTCGAAAAAACTTGATCTCCCTTCAAAAAAAAGGAAGTACCAGCAATTTTGGGACTCCATAGAGTGTGAGATTACACAATACGTTCCACAATCCCATGTCATCAACTAGGGGTAGAAAAGTATTGAATTGATTTCTTCCGGATAAAATTGACCACACTTCTGGTTTGCTCAGTTGATAGTGATTTTTGTCTTTCTGTTTTATGTGTTATTTGGATTGTATTGTGATTTGTTATTGTTGGTGCATTCGTCTCAATTTGTATAGTTGAATGTTCCAGATGGATATGTATTTCAAATACAATGATATATTGGGAGCCCGTTCTTGAGAGTCTATACCTGCTGCTGCTCACTGTTGTCTCCTGCCTGCTTGTTCCCTGCTGCACGGACGCCGAGTGCCGAGTGCCGCCATTGTGTTGCTGACACCTGGGGGGATCTGAGGACTACATTGCCCGTCATTCCTCGCGGCGCTGACGCCGCGCTTCGCGCCAGGAGGCGCATAAAACGGGGCTAGGGCTCCCGCAGTATGGGAGCCCGTTCTTGAGAGTCTATACCTGCTGCTGCTCACTGTTGTCTCCTGCCTGCTTGTTCCCTGCTGCACGGACGCCGAGTGCCGAGTGCCGCCATTGTGTTGCTGACACCTGGGGGGATCTGAGGACTACATTGCCCGTCATTCCTCGCGGCGCTGACGCCACGCTTTGCGCCAGGAGGCGCATAAAACGGGGCTAGGGCTCCCGCAGTATGGGAGCTCGTTCTTGAGAGTCTATACCTGCTGCTGCTCACTGTTGTCTCCTGCCTGCTTGTTCCCTGCTGCACGGACGCCGAGTGCCGAGTGCCGCCATTGTGTTGCTGACACCTGGGGGGATCTGAGGACTACATTGCCCGTCATTCCTCGCGGCGCTGACGCCGCGCTTCGTGCCAGGAGGCGCATAAAACGGGGCTAGGGCTCCCGCAGTATGGGAGCCCGTTCTTGAGAGTCTATACCTGCTGCTGCTCACTGTTGTCTCCTGCCTGCTTGTTCCCTGCTGCACAGACGCCGAGTGCCGAGTGCCGCCATTGTGTTGCTGACACCTGGGGGGATCTGAGGACTACATTGCCCGTCATTCCTCGCGGCGCTGACGCCGCGCTTCGCGCCAGGAGGCGCATAAAACGGGGCTAGGCCTCCCGCAGCTCGGGACCACCCCCCTAAGAACTAATTATATATATGTTTCGGGGTAAGCATTTGTCTGGTAGAGTCTGAAGGGGGTTGAAGGGGCAAAAGTTAAGTTTGGTTTATTTTTTAGGGTTAGTGCATAAAATCAGTCACTGTTTTAGTTGCAATTACGTTTTTGCTGCTTGGGGTTACATATTGGCTCAGTAAGGAAATATATAATCATGAATAAACGAAAGGGTGCTGCTGGCACCCTTGATGCCTTCATTACAAGAGCTGAGTCTCTTTTAAGCCATAAAATTGAACTAGCAGAGAGAAGGTTGTCACTTGACCCAGCTAGGTTACCAACATATAGACTAGTCAGTTCACCAATACCAACTAACATGATACAACCAAACTTGAGTGGTCGAATATCAACTCCCCCTGTTGATCAAAATACTCCTGCTGTAGTATCCACACTAAGTATGCCGATGTCTCCCAACTCAGCTGAAACTAACAGGCCTGGAATATCGTCGAGACTACGAGTTTCAAAACAGGTGGGAGCCCTAAAAGGAAAAACTAAGCAGACACAGAGAGTAAAAAAAAACGGTTCTAAGAATGGTGTAACAAAACAGAAACAAGGGGGAACAGTTAGCCTATCTAAGGAAATCATAGATGAGCACGAACAAGAGGTGCCCTTATGTAACACTGTTAGCACACAAACTGAGACTGACTGTACTTCTTGTTCTGCTTTATCTAGTGAGGGTGTTGGGACAGTAGAACAAACTGTCGAGGCCATTCTTAAAACCGTATTAGATCAAATACAGACCAAGATTAATGAACGTATGGACATTGAATTTGGGGTTTTGGATGGAAAAATAGACCAGTTAAACTTGGCCGTAGACCAATTAGGTATTCTAATTGAGGATGGTAAAAGAACATTCGAGGAAGGGGCAAAATTAATAGCTGAAGCTAGAAATGTATCTATAAGTAGAAAGATTGATATATGTGGTGAACAAATTTCAGAGCAAGCTAGAACTGACACACTTAGTAGGGGTCGAATTGTGAGGATTAGTTCAAAGCCAACAGAAACCGGGGAGGTAGGTCGAAATGTTGGTTCTCGAATTAAGGTGGTTGCTGATCATTCAAATACGGGTAATAGTGTAGGGACAGTACATAGCCCAAGAGGAACTGATTTAATTCCTAATACAGACATCCTAAAATTACCCCCAGCTGCGTGTCCATATGTTTTGATACTAGCCGGCGTCCCTACCCTGAAAAGAGAACAAAAAGAATCTTGGCACAATCTCAGAAATAAAACTGTTGATTGGTTATCCAAGTTTAAAAAATGTAATCCTCAAAAAATGAATGACATCTTAATGGTTCGCAGGGTAGGGTGGGTAGGTGATTCCACTAAGAACATACAAGGGGATTGTATCGTTATAAACTTCAGGTGTCCATATTTGGTCCGTAATCTGTTAAGAGCGCATGAGGAGACTATGGTGCAGAGTATTTGTATTCATGCCTTACCCCTGGGTTATTTTTACAGGCCAGCCAGTGGGAAGATTGAGCTTGAGTATGATAATACTCCCCCCTTATCTATTTTTAACAGATACCAGGAATTAACATCCTTGGAGGCTGTCGATTGACTACAAATCGCAGAATTCCCAAGGGAAGCATTATCTGGAATGATGGAAGGCAAGGCATTAGGGAATCAAGACATTGCCTCAAATATAGGGGGGCCACATATCTTGAAAAACTGGAATATACAGGAAGAGACCCAGGAAGATTTACAAGAGCGGAAAGAGTGGGATGGTGTTGGAACTGTATCTGTTATCCAACGTGTTGTATTAAAGCCGCCAGATGAGGTCACAATGACAAATGATATACATAATACAAGTTGTAATTTGACAGCTGAGCCCAAGATAGCTATTATAGCTAGTAACTTAGTAGGGCTTTGTTTCATTTCGTGGAACATAGCGGGACTCTGCAAGAACCTCAGGGATGCAGATTGGAATGAATATATTGAACAGAGCGATGTCTGTCTCTTACAGGAGACTTGGGCCTTAGAAACCCCACACAGAGTAGGCTATAAGACATTTAATGTGGATGCAATTCCATCAGCAAGGGGGAGGCCTTCAGGGGGCCTTGTAATATGGATAAAAGTAACCCTCGATATTGAAATCATCCAACTGCGCATAAAATCACAAGATATAGTTGGTGTAAAAATTACAACTAAAGTTTGAAGGGTGCTGCACTTATTTAATGTCTATAATAGACCTAGCCTAGCCTCGAAAGAGTCATTGGTAATTGAACATATGGACTCTATTCTAAACTCATTAGATATAAAAACAGGCATAATAATAGGTGGGGATCTAAATTGTCATTTTGAACCAATTGTAGGGCTCTGTAATATTTTTGAAGATGAGGACATCGCTAATAATATTCCCTCGCTGGATAGCACTAATACAGTGCCGTGCACGGTGGCAGCGGTTCAAATTATGAGACTGGCGGCCGGGTATGACTTGAGAGCATGCAATGGCCGCTTACCATCAGACACGCCAAAGGCCCATACATTCTGCAGGGGTAAATCCCGGAGTAAAATAGATTACATAATGGTATCATTCGATGTTTGGCCTTATGTAATCGATCTAAAAGTGGTCCCGAGAATAGAGAGTGACCATCGTCCCCTTCAATTGTCATTCTTTGATGAGTTTCTCCCTTCTGCTTCGCAGAATATTGAGAGTTTAGATGTGAGCCCTGATTATAGTTAGTAATAATCGCCGTTCTCTAAAATGGGCACATATATTAGACCATAGCGAGGTATTGGCAAAAATGTATAATACATTTGCCGATATGTTTGGTCCCCCTTCAAATCCACTACTAGGGAAAGATTTATTCCTGGAGCTACATAAACATTTACTGACAGCATTGGTTCTGATAGTGACTAAAATGTCAAAAAGGAAGAATGGAGAAGTAAAAACTCTCAGTAGTGAAGCAAATCCCTGGTACGACAAGGGTTGTCGTAATGTTAAGACAGAATTAATATTGGCAATAAAAAATGGTAGTATGTCTAACATAAAGGATACCAGGATAAAATATAGGAAAACTCTTGAGAAGGCCCAAAAAACTTGGGATGATGAAACTTGGTCCGATCTCCTTATAGTAGCTAAAAATAAGGACCAATTGGGCTTTTGGAGGCTTGTGGCTAAAGGGAATAAAACAGGGAAGGAAGTAAAAGACGTTTATCTTGATGCAGCCACTTGGGTTGACCACTTCTCAAGGCTGTATGCAGCACCAGATAGTGACATGGTCTCACCTAATGTCGGGTTACCACCCAGTCCAAATGAAGACAAATTAGTTTTCGATCTAGAAGAAACAATATTGGCGATCAATGCAGTTAAACTAGGGAAAGCGCCCGGACCTGATAAAATCCCGGGAGATTTATTCAAGCACGATATCAGTGTCTGGGGCCCCTACATTAACTACCTATGCAACGCCATAGTAGCGGGCGCAGAAATTCCAGAAACATGGAAAGGGGCGGAAATTTTTACAATCTTTAAAAAGGATAATCGCAATGACCCAATAAATTATCGCCCTATCAGTTTAATTGATATTTTACAGAAAGTTTTTGCAAGGCATATTTTAAAACGTATAAATACATGGATTGAGGAGAACACTATACTTTCTAAATTTCAGGCAGGTTTTAGACTTAAAACCAGTACAATAGATCAGGTCTTTAGATTTTCTTGTTTATGTTGGAAATATGTGAACTTAAGAAAGGGTCATCTTTACGTTGCCTTTGTAGATTTAAAGGCTGCGTTTGATCTTATCACACGGGCTCTGTTATGGGAGTCACTGAGATGTCAAGGGTTGCCAGCTAACCTACTCGAACAGATTATGAGGCTACATGAAAATAATTATGCGAAGGTTAGATGGGGTCCAAGGGGCGAACTAACAGGACAAATCCCCATAAAAAGGGGCGTTCGCCAAGGATGTGTACTGGCACCCACATTATTCTCATTATACGTCAACAATATTCGGAAATTTCTGAATGGCTGTAAAAATGATGCATCAAAATTAAGGGGTGAATTGGTGCCAGCACTTTTATTCGCTGACGATACGATATTAATATCACAAACACCCAAGGGACTACAATGTTTAATAGATTCGTTCCATACGTATTGTAACACCAAAGGCCTTGAAATTAACATTAATAAGACTAAATACATGGCCATAAATCCCCACAAAACTTTTCGGGAAAACATAGATTTGAATGGTCAAAAGTTGGAGTACGTACAGAGTATTAGCTATTTGGGTATTTCCTTGGATACTAAATTATCATGGAAGACCCAAATAGAAAAAAGTAAGATAACCTTGACACAAAATGCGTTGCCTATTATGAAAAGGCATGGAAATAGTTTTACTAAGGCTGTTTCTCCAGCATTGGAGGTGTTCAAATACAAAGCCCAATCTGCAGAATTATATGGGGCTGAAATATGGGGACCCTTCTGCAAAATGAATTTCGAGGTGGGAGAAAACAAATTCTATAGAGCACTTTTAAGTCTTCCGGTACGCACACCACTAATCCCAATTATTTTGGACCTGAATATAAAACGGACTGACCACTACGCAATTTTAAGACCTCCTACATTATGGGTAAGACTTTGGTCAACACCGGAGTTGCTAGATTACAAGGTCGGTTTAGAAGAAATTATAAAATTGGATCAGAACAAAAGTATCACATGGCTTAGACATGTTTGTTTATGGTTGAAAAAGATTGGCTTAACCCAGTTTTGGGATGACCCGTCTTCATTGACCCAAGCCTCTAAAAAGGTATTAAAATCTACTTTCTGGGACTACATTCAAAGTAGCATGCTACATGAAACAGCAGGTGGGGCGTTAACAACAAGGTTCCTTTTGTTCAAAGATGTGGCATATTTTGAGCCTTTCTTGGACGAAGTACGCCCTCAACTTGCCAAAACATTATATGTGAAATTTAGATATGGCATAATGAACATTAATACAGTTGTAGCAAGTTGGGCCAGTAAACACACTGAAAATATCGATGATTTGTGTACTTTATGTTCAGGTAAAGCCAAAGAAAATGAGTTGCATATTCTTTTCTTCTGTCCTGTATATGCTAAGGCTAGGAAAAAATGGATCAAACCGATTTGTTTAAACCTAGGAATGAGATCATGCAAAGAGGCGGAAAGAATTCTAAAGACTGAAACTGCACAGGTTATTGTCTTTGGCGTTAGTCGATTTCTGCTAGCAGTTAGTTTTTTAAGAGCTAAAGCAGGTCTTAAGCTGTAGTGTATTGTCCGTATTTTCTCGAAATCTTTGAAACAATATAGTTGTCCATAATGAAAAGACACAGGGAATTGTACTGTACTATGTATTAGTAGACACAAAGTTATTAATTGTCTTACATTCTAATAATACTGGAGTTTCTTAAAATGGACGTGGAATACAAGCCTAATACCATGAGTTTTCCTCTTTTTAATCATTGATGCCTTTTTAGCATATTTATATTAGTATTTATGTTTTAACATAGTAGGGACATACAGACCCCTTTCCATTGTATCTCTTTGTATAAATTGCTCGCATAGGTTTTTATTTGGACTATTTGTATTTGTATTCAAAATTGTACGTATTTTTATGCATCTTTTATGGTTTAAAAGAACCGAAATAAAGATTTTGAAATGAAATGAAATGAAATGAATTCTAAGTTTAGAGAGCCTAAACTTTATTTCTCCATCTTGTCCCAATGGAAAGTTATACTTGTAAGATGTTACCAAGTATCTCCCATTCTATCCTATGGGACAGATAGCCTTTCAATAGTGAAAAATGAATTGGCAGTATATCACTATCAGGACATGTCACACACATCAGTACATGTCCTGCCTTTTACATACACTGCACCCTACCCATGGGGGTACCTTGGGCCTAACATAGGGGTCCCTTACATGTAAAAAAAGGGAAGATTAGGGTCTGACAAGTGGGTGCACTTGCCAGGTCGACATGGCAGTTTACAACTGCAGGAAAACTAACAGGCTGGTCCCTGATTGTAGTGTGCACTGTTCCTATTGAACAAAGCGTTCTGTAATCATAAACTCTATTATTTTGCTTAACAAACCGTGCAAAAACAATTTTTTCTTATATTCAATTTTTCAAGAACTTATTTTTGAACAAAAATCATATAACGTAATACAATTCTTACATTCATCCGAGTAGAGTTACACTCCCATCTACCAAAACCATGGGTTACTTTGACAAAACAAATTATTTTATCTAAAAAAAGTTAGTGTTGTACAATACAATTTCCAAGTACAATATATCCTTGCATTACAATTCACAAATTAATCGGTGCGTAGCTGTCTCGTGGCCCATAGATGTCACAAAGACCGAAGCCCGATGCATTTCGGGACTCGCAGGTCCCTTCCTCAGGGGCAATATTCTGTAAACAAAGGAATAATCGTTGTGTATATTACATATAATACATTATACTAAGACAAACTGATTAAACTGTGCGGAGAGTCCCGTGTCCAGCTTAACAAAGAAGAAAAAGGGAAAAGAGAAAGAAGAAAAAAGAGTCCACTGTGGTCTGTATGAATCAATTAGACAATAAGACACCTAACCATGCTGTTTCACCCTAAAAACCCTACTGTGCCAAGACGATAGACAGATGTGATGTCCCAACAGGGGTATTAATCACAAAGATTGAGCGTGATCGAGTCGTGACAGTGACCAACCTTAGAGTGAAATACCATGGAATTAATATATAATGTCCAAACCTAGGAGATGATGAATAACGCCAAGTTGTTCTGCCGGTCGATATCGGTGAGTCGAAATCTACAATGTGAGTAATAGGTGTAAGTAAACATGCACCTAGCGATGTTTAAACGCCAACCTGCATGAACTATCGCGTACACCCTGCAACAATACCAGTAACCAAGGCAGCGTCGAAATATATCTACAACCAGTAAATTGTACTCGGACAAGTTAATGCACCCAGAGAAACACAACTTGACATACTAACACACACTCACCCAGGTGGTAGGTACAGCGTTCGTACCGTGAAGCAAAGCAGTAACTCAGGGGATCTGTGTCCCGTGTCGTGATCAAAGCACAGTAACTGAAAAAACCACAGAAAACCAACAATGCGTCAAAGCCTTGTCCAGGAGACCAACAGAAATAAATATTGGGAAATGAAAGTCTAGCTTCGGTTTACCTTCTGTGGTGATAAAGTCCTTATGGCAAAAATGAGAAGCTCGAGTGTAACGGCCTGGAGCTCGAGAGTCTGTAAGTGGCGTCTAACTTGATCGCCATTTTTAATATCGAGATAGAAACAGGACTAGTCTGCGACCCACACGGGCGGAGGGAGTATGGGAATTGGAGTGTGACTCAGGATGCCCGGAACGAGCAGCAAGCTATCACGCCCCCTGTGTGTGAGGAATTAAAAACCAAAGTTGAAAAACCCTCAAATAAACAAACTAATAACGAGGATAAATATAACCAAACGTTAGAGGCTTGCTCTCGACCGGCTGGAGAGTCATGTGAGCTAGCTGTACTTGCTCATGCGAAAATGTTGATAAACACAAAATGAAAAACATATGTTCACTGGAAAGTAAACGACGTTGTCTGGGTGATAGGCAACTTCCCCTTAACCTGAAAATAATATATAAAAATCCGAGTCTCTAGCTAATAACGCGACATGCATGACAGATATACACTCTAATGTGGGAAAAAACCTAATCATAAGCAATGAATATATGCAGTCCCGGTGATGGTGTGCTACAGTAGATGTAATACAACAGTCTCAACTATATTCCATGAATAGAGATATATAATGCGTGTGAAATCAAGGTACAGTGTGATAATTGATACATCATAGTGGAAGATGATAACAAATAGGGAAAGAAGAAAGAAAGAAGAAGAAGAAAGAAAGAAGAAGAAGAAACAAGTACAAATGACTGTATTAGTGACCATGATTGTTCTCACATCAAATGTACTGCTGATATAAACTCGAAATATAGTATGGTTAATTACAGATAACAACTCATATCCAGTTTATCATTGAGCCCTCTAGGGGACAAAGTCTGCAAGTGGTCAATGCAGAAAACCTCTCTTTGCAATAATTTGGTGTTATTATCCTGACCATCATATTTAGGGACAACTTCAACAATCTGTGCTCTAAGTTGAGATATATTGTGTTGTGCTTCTAACCAGTGTGTCGCCACACTTGAAGTTTTATTCCCTATTCGTATTGTACTTTTGTGTTCAGTTAAACGAATTTTCAGCTTACGTTCTGTCTTGCCTATATATGCTTTTCCACAGGGGCATTTAAAGCAATATATAATATTGGTGGTATTGCAGTCGGAAGTGTGTCTCAATTGAATATTTCTGCCTGAAACGGGGTGTGTGAGTATATCACCAGTAGTTATGTTATTGCAATGTGTACAATTGCGACACTTCATAGTTCCTTTAACCCCTTGACCGCGATCGGAATTCCGCTCGTGTGCTGGACATTCCGATCGCGGGTGCGGTCGTGACGAGCTCAGCTCGTCATGCGCACAGCGCTACCGCGCAGCATGACGAGCTGAGCTCGTCACGCGCATGCTCGTCATGCGCATCGAAGGGGTTAAAGATCTGTTTAATCTGAAGATTATCCGGTACTTGTATCAAATCTTGCAAATTCCTTCCCCGAGTGTAGGCAAATGTTGGTTTTTCTTTGAAGATGCCTTTAAAATCGGGTTCATTTTGGAGAAGCTCCCATCTCTTGTTAATAATTTTTTTGATTTGAGTAGAACAGGTAGAAAATTTTGAAACAAAGGTGGGTGTCGTTTCCTGACTCCTTGAAGCTTTGAGAAATAACGATGTGCGATCCTTGTTGGCTAGTCTGGAAATGCTCTTCTGTAAAATGTCTGGGGGATATCCTCTTTGTACAAACCGTTGTTTGCGTAACTCAATATTGGTTGTGGCAATAGAAGGTTCGGAACATATCCGTTTGATTCGGAGAAAATGCGAGTATGGCAAATTAGAAATGAGGCTCCTGGGATGAAAACTTGAATAGTGTAGAGTACTGTTTCTGTCAGTGGGTTTGGTAAAAATTTCCGTGGTTAATTTATGTTGAGTGTTATCCTTAATAACTAACACATCTAAAAAATTAACCTGTTTGGTACTAATCGTGTGAGTAAATTGGATTCTGCAGTGGCAGATCTGAGATACCTTTTCAGGGCTACTCATGTGGGTGGCACAATCAGTGCTGCAGGCTCACTAGTAGAATTTGATTTACAGGCCCGGGCACCCTCAGTGCACTTTACTATGGACTCACTAGTAAATCATATTTGCCAATCAGGGAAAACCAACTGTAATAACAATTTACACAGAGAGCACTTGCACTTTGACGCTGATCAGCAGTGGCAAAGTGCCCAAAGCATCTAAGCCAGCAAAAACGAAATCCAGCACATCATCAAAAATTATTTATTTAATCGGCAGAAAAATAACGTGTTTCGACAACAATTGTGGTCTTGGTCACATGACCATTGCACATGATCAAGTTGTTTTTAAAGACCAAATTAGCGTCACACATGACACAACTTTACGAAACATAAAAGAAAAACTATACAGTTCATGCGTCAATACGAGTCAGTTATCACATAATTATAATACTGGCTCTGTTAATAATGTCACAGATTTCATTTTAGCAGTAATGTGTGTGACAAAGCAAAGATAATACTTTTAAAATAATATTTCAAAAGGGACATATAGTAGCATTCATATATGTTAAATTAATACTGAATACTGGTCAATACAGTGTAATACAACAGTTCACATTTTGTGTTGTCAATTACCATAGTCTTGGTAAGCCTTCTACATTCGGTTCGGAAAAATTTGACCCAAACATTGGTTAACTCAGATTCACACAAACAATGATGGACTTAGCAATGCTGGTATAGTACCCCTTGAGTTACATCGTACGTGTAAAACATTTTTTCATTGCCGGCATAGTACCTCTTGAGTTACATCACAGGTAACATTTTTAGTTGTATTAACATTAATACAGGCAGGCAGTTCATAGGAAACTTTTGCTTTAGTGGCTGTGTTTTATCCTTTCATTTAGTCATGCATGACGTTATAACCTACCCCCTGCTGGCTATAGTGACTAAGGAGCGCTGTCTGTTGCCTGGAACATCTCCCAACTCCGGTGCAGATACATGTTACGCTGGTGACTATATATATATATATAACCTGCTGGAATTTGCCAGTAGGTAGTTATAGTGAGGACCTAGTTTCCATAGAAAAAGTGTTTGTTGTTTTGCTAATAACTTTGGCGTCGGAAATTTTCAAAACTAGTTTGCAACTCACTTTAGCTGCTGTCTGGTAAGTGTCAGGGTGATTCATCAAGCGGGGCCTGAGAAAAAGGAGTGGTCCCAAAACATGTTTTCCCCACTCAATTTACTATAGGGATTTTAGACATGACTACAACCTGAACCGCTGAACAGTATTGCCAAAAATTTTGCCGAAAGCTAGATCTTGGTCCAGAACGAGTGCTTTTTGTAATTTGGTGTAAATCTGTTCAGTAGTTTTGGAGTAAATAAGGATAAATATTTATGTATATCTAGAGGCGCAGATCCAATGTGGATCTACCGCGGAGGATCTGCGGATCCATGTGCCAACAGCAATGGCGTGATTGGCTGGCCACAATTTGAGACAAAAGTTGTGGCTATCATTTTGTGATTAGGGACACGGTTCCGGGGGGGCATGTAAAGTATAAATAGGATATAGGAGGTCAGGATAGCGGTATCTTGACCACATGAGACTGATGGAGGGATCTGTGAAGGAACCCACATGAGGAAGTAATTGTGAAAAAAAATGTTTTTTTGCATGTGCAATGATCTGCAGATGCACTGCAGTACTCAGTGCAGCCTTCCGTGTTGAATCTGCAGTGGATCCGCAGATGCAAACACCATTTAAATAAAACACATACACCCACTCATTGACCCACTCTTACACTCTCTCACACACCCACACGACCACTCAGACGCCCATTCACACATCCATACACCCACACACATACCAATACAGTAGCTCACACACCTGTGCATACACCCATACAGTCACTGATACATCTACTCAGAGACCCAGAGAACCTCTCACACACCCACTCACAGACCCTCACAGACACTCACATACTCACTCACATAGCCACATACATACCCATACAGCCACTTACATACCCACTCACAGACCCACACAGCTACTTTTATACCTACTCACACACTCATACAGCAAAACTACTGACATAGCCACTCACACACCCATACAGCTACTCACACACCACTCAGAGACCCACACAGCCACTTACACACTGACTCATACACTCACCCATCACACACTCACACACCCACCTTTACAACCACATAAGCACTCACATACCCATACAGCCACTCACACCTACTCAGAGACCCAGAAAACCACTCACACACCCATACAGCTACTCACACATCCAGTCACACATCCATACAGCCACTCACACACCCTCTCACACAGCTATACAGTCATCCATATACACACCCATACAGCCGCTCACACACCCAGACACACATCCATACAGCTGCTCACACAACCATAAAGTCACTAATACATCCACTCAGATGCCCAGAGAACCACTCACACACCCATTCACAGATCCACACAGGCACTCACACACCCACCCAGACACTCTCACACCCACATACACTCTCATACAGCTAGTCAAACACCTACTCACAGACCCATGCAGCCAATTACACACCCACTCACACACCCAGCACATACTCACACACACTCACACACTCACACAACCACTTACACATCCATACAGAGACCTAGAAAAACCACTCACATACCCATTCACACACCCAGAGAGTCACTCTCACACCCACTTGTGGATCCAGAGAACTAGTGATACAACCCGTCACAGAGCCACACAGCCACTCACACATCTATGTACACACATATTCAGCCAGTCACACACCTACTCACAGACCCACACAGACACTTACACACCCACTCACACACTCACTAACACACCCATACAACCAGTCATACACCCAGTCAGAGACCCAGAAAACCACTCTCATGCCCATTCACACACCAATACAGCCATTTACATACCCACTTACATCCCCAGAGAACCACTCACATACCATTCACAGACCCACACAAGTACTAATACACTTACTCAGACACCCACCACACACTCACACACCCAGTTACACACTCACACAACCACTCACACCCATACAGCCACGTATACAGCCACTTACAGACCCACTCAGCCAGACACACAGTCACTTACACACCCACTCAGAGACTCACAGAACTACTTACATACCCACACAGCCACTCACACCCCCATACAGCCACTTACACACCCACTCACAGATACAGAAAACCACTCACATACCTACACAGGCACTGGACAACTACTCACACACTCACTCTCAGACCCAGTTACACACCCACACAGCCACTAACACACCCACTTACACACCCATATAGCCCCTCACACAGTTACTTACACACAGCTACTCACACACCCACACACAAGCAGTGATGCAGTTATATAAATTTTAATAGGATATTTTTGTATTAAATGTGTTGTTGTTTTGTATTGAATGTGTGCTTTTGGTTGGAAATGGATAAGCAGATTCATTGCGGGTCCACCTGCTACATAGACGGCAGACCCCTTATTTAGCCGAGGATACACGACAGATCTACGGATCTGAGTGAGAAGTTACAAAAAAGGATATGAAAACAAAAAAACAGTATTTGGGAAAAGGGTTGGTTCCAAAAAGAGCCTTTGTGTTTATGGTGTGTAGATGATAATTACACATAGAACACCACACAGTTTTTTAAGTTGCTGATGAACACCCTGTTGCCTGTATCTGTGAAATGGGCTCCGTCTTTTTGATACATTCCGTCCATATCGAAGCGCAAGTTCTTATGGTGTATAGAGCCCATGTTGTGGTCTCGGAGAGATGCAGAAACAGCTTTATTGACATATTTCCTGGTTTTCCCTATCTTCTGACAAAATTGTGTTGACCACTGCCACTTCTGTCTTTGGCAAATGTTGGAGAAGACCAAGGCAGTATGAGGGAAAAGTTACATTAATTTAGTAAAGGTATCCTTTATTAAGATTTCCAGTCCTACCCCAGTAATTGTGCCTAGGTCATTGCCACCATAGTGCACAATCATGAGGTCTGGATGTTGGCAATCCGTAATGCTTTCAATTAAAGGCAGCAATTGATGCCACTTTAACCCTCTCCGGCCAACTCAAGTAATGTCTACATCAGGTAAACCTAGATCACTGTCAATGCAACTCTTTCTAGCACTCTCTGTGGCCCAAAACACAAAACTATGGCCCAGACAAGCAGGAGTAGCACACAGGAAAAGGCTGCAGCAGAACGACGAAGTTTTGAAGATGAAAGGCAGTTAAAATGGAGGACATCAAGTAAAATATAAAAGAACATATTTGTTTAGATGGTGGAGATGTGCAGGGAACTAAAATTAGGCAGTGACTTTAAGGAAACAAGTAACTAATTCTGTGATTGGCTTTGGAAAAATAAAAAAAAGTTATGTTGTTTGGGATATTCTTGGAATTACAAACAGTCAACCACACCTGCTACAGTTAATGTGAAGCTAGTATGCTGTTGAGAGAAGGTCTTGTGAACTTTTGGCCTATTGGTGGGCAGAGACTATTGGAAATATGGTTACTATGGAAACAGAGCTAAAAGGGTGTGGGGGGAAAGGAACAAAAGAGACTTAAGTGTGAAACTAAAAAGCAGACTAGTGTACAAACATTGCTCAGTATCGAGTGTATGTCTTGTAATTGCAGCAGACTGTTGAATGCTTTTAAGGGCTTTCTTGTGGATCTGTGGATCTACCGCGGACCACACGGGTTGGTAGTGCTGAGCCACATAGTTGATCCGTGGATCTGCAAAAAAAACTACCACATTGGGTTTCTTTACAGGAAACATGGAAAGGGTTAAAATAGTGACCATTTAGAAATGGCATAACAAAATAAAAGATGAAAGGAAGTCTGTGATTTGCTAAGTACACGAGTATGAGTGAAAGCACAGTGGAAAGCGGAGCCATCATTGGTACTTTTGCACTGAGAGTGGAGGAGGATTTTCATATTTTTTACTTGAGATTTGCAGTGGAAAATGGATATTAAAATAAAAGTTGGACAACAGCAAAGAGATTTTACAGGTATGTGAATTAGGTTGCACTAAAAAAAGTGTATTTGAAAAAAACTATGAGTTTATATAAGCTGAAAGAAAATGTGTAGCTTCTAGACACTACAGTAAAAGGCAAAATAGAAGGGAGGTTAGATGAGAACATTAACTAAAAAATATATATTGAGCAGCAAAGGAGGAAGAGGAATTGTTAAACTGAAAATATAATGATTTTATTAAGCCAGTACGAATGAATGTGTCTGAAATTAGATGTGGGTGGTTGCTTATAGTATGTAAGTTAATAGTATAAAGTTTGCACCCACCCACACAGTCAGGCAGGCACTTACACAACCAGTTACATTCCCACAAAAGCACTTATGTACCCACCACTAATATGGCCAGACAGTGACTGACCCACTCAGTCACAAACCCATAAAACCATTCACACACCCATTTACCCACCTATACATCCACTTACATAGTCATTCACACACCCACACAGGCACTGTCACACCCACTCACACAGTATACAACATTCATGTACCCAGCACTCAGACAGTCAGTTTACACACACACTTACACACCCATACACCCAGTTATACACCCAGTCACCCACCCATACATTCACTGACGTACCTATTTACAAGACTATACAGCCACTCACACACCCAGTCAGACAGCAACAGAGGCACTTACACATCCACTCACACACCCACACAGCACGTATGTATCCACTACTAATAGAGCCACTTGCACATATAGTTACACACCCATACATCCATTAACATAAGCCAGTTACTAATCCATACAGCCAGTTACATGCCATTTAGACACCTAGACAGTCACAATCACACCCAGTCACACACCCACACAGCAACTTACACATCCAGTGACACACCCACAGAGGCACTGATACACTCACTGACATATCCACTCAAACACTCACACACCCAGTCACCCACCTGTACAGCCACTCAAATACCAATTTTTACACTCATACTCAGACACTTACACAGCCTCTTTTACACTGATATAGCCACTTATGTAGCTACTCACTTGTTTATAGTATGTAATCTAATAGTATGTAATATAAAGTTAAATGTATTCTATGTTTGCTTTTCAGATATCTACTTGTCTTTAAAGAGGAATAGAAGGTGGAATGGTGAGGTGAAAAAAATTATCCATTATGCTGGTTGACAGCTCCATAAACTGGGGAACAGATTAAATTTGTTGTGCAACTGGCATATGGCATTTGCCACAATGAGTCATTATGTCTTGCAGTTTTGGTGAAACAGCGGGGATGGTAACCATCTGGTCACCTGGTAAGAGTCCCACAGATGGTCCAGCTGCTGCTGATCATGCACCACCTTCCCTCTCTCTCACCATCCTGTTATACGCCGTTGTAAGTATGGTTTTCAGATGTTTCCACATAGAGGATGTGCAATGTGAATACTTCTTCCCCGTACCTCTTGACAGTTTTTTGATGTATATATTGCATTGGACAATTTTTGCAACAACATTCTTTTCTCCTGAAGGGATGGAGAAATATTTCTAAATGTCAGAGGCCATCTTTGGAGGTGGTAAGTCTTCTTCTTCATCCTGCTCTTCCCCTTCTCACTTTAGCAGAGGACATCCTGACTTTAAAACTCTGTACTTTTTTAGGAAAGCCGTAAAAGGAGGGAGCTGTGGTTTTCAGTCTGTCTCCAGAGAGATGTGAAACACAAGTAACTGATTTAGAGTATGGTTTGCAATGGGCATGGGTGGAGACTTACTGTATCCAATGAGACGTTAAGGTTTAGGCATGTTCCTGGAATCGGGGCGGATCCGCGGCAGATCCACGGATTAGCTAAACTCCTAAAATAAATAAGTATGTTGTGGAACCCAGATAGGCTTCCAAATATTAATGTATGTATATGGTTTCTCTAATCTAAATGTTAAAATTTGTGGGGCCTGTATATAATATTGATATATTTTTTTACCATTTTATCGAATCTGCGGATCTACTGCTATTTCATCACAGGAACTAGTAATCATAGAGTACTTGTATGGGCTCCCTTCTCGAATTCTCGGTGGCTCAGAGGATCCGTAAAATGAATTAAAAAAAGAGAAACACTTGGTGTATTGCATTTATAGAAAGACTACATAAGTTAACTTACCTTGATCTGTTAATTGTTACTCTTAAAATGTATAATACAAATAAATGAGTGAATAAAATGTATTTATAAACTTGTAAAAGTGTATATTACTAAAATGAACTTATTGGTGAAATTGTAGTAAAATTTAAATGAAAAAAACAGTGAAATTCACACAAAAACCAAAGATTACAGGGACGTTATACTTAGGAATTAGCATTAAAAAACCATCGAAATTTCCTGAAAAAAACAAAGGTTACCGGGATGTTATAGTTAGGAAATAAAATTAACAAAACCTAAGAAATTCACTGAAAAAACCAAACGTTACACCGACGTTATAGTTAGGCTCAGAGTTCACACACACAAAACCATAGAAATACAGCAGTTTTAGTTACCTGAGTTAACTATAAATTACACCCTGCAATGCCCTGCTTATGACCTCACATATTACATCACTCATTAGATGATCAGTGACATCACTGATGACATCATGGATGACATCTCAAATCCCATCACTGATGACATCATACAGCAAAGTAAACTTTTATATAGTTAATAAAATTCCATTTACATTTTCCAAAAATAAGAAGACACAGGTGAGCATAGAACTCACTGTAACCTTACCAAGTACTACACTCACTTATTGCCTAAGAGACAGTTCTCACCGGATAGTCCTGTCTCTTATGAACTACTACTCTACACACTAATGACCAAAGTAAAACATCTAACGGTATAGGCTAGTCTATTGCAAACCACAACAACACCATTTGTGAACCTGGAAAAAGGTTTTAGTGCAAATGTCAAATTTACACAAACTACTACAACATACAACCAATAGAGAGGTCTTAGCGAACATGCCACTGTGTCAGAAACCAATAGAAAAATTATTCTTCATCCTGGAGAAAGGTGTGAGCAAACAGGTCAATCTGTTGTAGATATCTACTACACTGAGACATCACCAAAGAGAAAGGTCTCAGTGAACAGATGAATGTATTGCTATCGACTACTAGAGGCATTAATCACAAAGGAGAGAGTTCTAAGAAAACTGGTCAATATGTCAGAAAACAGAACTATACTCAGCCATCACTATGGAGTGAAGTCTCAATGAACAGCTTAGATTGTCGCAAAGCATTATCATATACATACATCAGCAGGGGACATGTGTCAGTGCAGAGGCTAATTCACTGATAAATAGTATACCCACTTTAAAAACGGATTATAGATCAGAAGACATATGTAAGAAATAGTATCACTCATCAGTAGTACAGAAAGCATAGTAATTAACTTATGCAGTAACTTAAGTATATATGGAGTCATCAGTGATGTCAATTGAGATGTCATCAGTGATGTCCCTGACCATGTCATGAGTGATGTAATATGTGAGGTCATAATCAGTGCATTGTGGGGGCGTAAGTTATAGTTAGCTCAGGTAACTATCTGCTGAATGTCTATGGTTTTGTGAGTGTGTAAAATCTGAGCCTAACCTTAACGTCCCTGTAACCTTTTGTTTTTTGTGTGAATAGATAGATGGATAGATAGATAGAAAGATAGATAGATAGATAGATAGATAGATAGATAGATAGATAGATAGATAGATAGATAGATAGATAGATAGATAGATAGATAGATATTCGGTAGCCACTTCTTTAGTTAGGACCATGTTTCCATAGGAAAATCATTTTTTGGTTTGCTTATAACTTTGGCACAGTTTGACAAATCTTCGCAAAACTTTCCCAGAAAAAATGTCTCATTGGCTTCGGTTCCTTCCTGGAAAGTTTTGGGGTGATCCATGAAGTGGGGGCTGAGAAAAATGGGTTTTCCCAAAACACATTTTCATCATTCATTTTTCCATAGGAAAATTAGACACAGCTACAGCCAAAACAGCTCAACAAAATTACACCAAATTTGAGAGAATTGGTCCAGGAAGTGTGCTTTTGTGAGTTGGTGTAATTCTGTTCAGTAGTTTTTGAGAAATTAGGGTTAAAAATATAGATATTTCAAATGGTGGAGGATCTGCAAAGCCTCTAGACCTTGCAATAATATCTGATTGACTACCACCACATCAACAAAGATGTGATGACAGCTATTTGAGGGCTCGGGATTAAGTGCCCTGTCCTGGAAAAAAGCGTAAAAAAAAATATATATATAATGGGGCAGGGTAGCTATACCCTGCCCCACCCAAGGACTGGTGGGGGATCCTACAGAGACCGCTGGTACAAAAAACTATTTTTTAAACAATTTACTGCAAATGTGCAGATGATCTGCTGATTCACTGTAAAATTTTAAAAAATAAATTACACTTTAAAAAAAACCTGGGTGGGCCAGTGCCTTGGGGGCGTGCGGCCACGTTACCCATTCATCCTTGAGGCCCCGGGGACCTCTTTCCCTGGGGCCAAAATGTTAATTAAAGGGGAGGGGGCATGTGATCCCCCTTCCTGGTCCATATCCAGGCATTGGGGTACCTATTCCCTGGGCCGATTCATTTGATAAGTGGAGGGGTTGTGCAGTTCCCCTCGTCGAGCCTCCATGCAGCCTTGAGGACCCCAACCCCTTGGGAAGTTTAAAGTTTATTGGGGAGAGGGCATGTGACCCCCCTCACTGAGCCTTCTATGGTGCCAGCTGTGTCACAGTGTCCCAGGAACCCCATCTTTCCCTTAGAGAGCACGGGCAGGAAAACATAGAATTGCTCCTATGTGGAGGGAGCAGCAAGAAAAGCTGCACACACAGGGAAGGAGCAATGCCCTCACCTACCACACCCCGGATGGATGCTGGCAGAGGAGCCAGCTGTGCTGCACATGACTTGGGGCCCCCGCAGTCCCCAACATGCAAAATGCTGTGTGGCTCCTTGGGTAGGAACAGGGGCCCACCTGGGGGCTAAACATTAAAGAAGCATGGGATCCTGTGCTTCTTTTTTTAATTTTTTTGGCAGGAGCCATGGATCCAGCACGACTCCCGCCAAAACATTTAAAAAAAGGCTTTTAGGCCCCAGGCGGGATCCCTGCGGGACCCCACAAAGAGGCCTACGGGGTCAGGTTATTCCTACCCTGCCCCCTTCTTTTTTTTAATGGAGGATCTGCGCCTCTATATATACAAATTTACTTTTTTTAAATTTCTCATAAACTGTTGAATGGATTTACACCAAATAACAAAAAGGGTTCTTTCTGGACCAAGTGCTACCTTTCTGCCAAATTAGATGTAATTCCGTAAAGTGGTTTGTGCTTTAGTTGTGACTAAAATGTCTATGGGAATTAACATGAGAAACTCACTTTTTTTGACCCCCACCCCTTTTTCTCAGCCACCGCTTGATAGATCACCTCGAAACTTTCCATGCACAACAAGAATCACCAGGGCACTTTTTCTGGAAAATTTTGTGAAGATTTGTCAACCAGTGCCAAATATATAGGCAAGTCAAAAAGCGTTTTTCCTATGGAAACATTACCCTAACTATAGCTACCTACTGGTGACCGCCATTAGGTAATGTATATATATATATATATATAGCAAAAAACAAGGAGTTCATAATACTCCCAAGGTCCGGTGCACTCACGGGGTATGTATCGGCTATAAAACATCCGCAGACGCGTTTCTGGCTCTTGCCGTCATCAGTGCGGAAAAGCCGTTAATAAAACAAACACAGTCATTAAAACGGTCCTGCCATATGGTTGGTGGATCCTTAGCCAATGAAGGAGCAGCAATGGGGCGTCACTGTCTTAATTATTTATTGCCTAATGCAATTTCTATGGCGCTCCCATCGCTAAAAAAATCAATTGGCAGCCGTAATGACTGTGCCTGTACATTCCCTCGCCTGCCGCAGGCACAGTCATTACGGCTGCCAATTGATTTTTTTAGCAATGGGAGCACCATAGAAATTGCATTAGGCAATAAATAATTAAGACAGTGACGCCCCATTGCTGCTCCTTCATTGGCTAAGGATCCACCAACCATATGGCAGGACCGTTTTAATGACTGTGTTTGTTTTATTAACGGCTTTTCCGCACTGATGACGGCAAGAGCCAGAAACGCGTCTGCGGATGTTTTATAGCCGATACATACCCCGTGAGTGCACCGGACCTTGGGAGTATTATGAACTCCTTGTTTTTTGCTGTTTTTTAAGCGGTTCCCACCACCGCTCCCGGTTGCACCCGCCGCGAGTTCAGCAAGCCCCAGGTGGAACACTGCTTTGGATTCAATTTGGGCTGTCTGAACCGCCGCTTACGGACTCTGTTGACCTATTTAGGTCGTAGCTTATACAAAGCTAGAGTGTTTCACCATATGTGGGACACTCACAGTGTTTTCGTTTTTAATCCAGCGGCAGGCGAGGGAATGTACAGGCACAGTCATTACGGCTGCCAATTGATTTTTTTAGCAATGGGAGCGCCATAGAAATTGCATTAGGCAATAAATAATTAAGACAGTGACGCCCCATTGCTGCTCCTTCATTGGCTAAGGATCCACCAACCATATGGCAGGACCGTTTTAATGACTGTGTTTGTTTTATTAACTGCTTTTCCGCACTGATGACGGCAAGAGCCAGAAACGCGTCTGCGGATGTTTTATAGCCGATACATACCCCGTGAGTGCACCGGACCTTGGGAGTATTATGAACTCCTTGTTTTTTGCTGTTTTTTAAGCGGTTCCCACCACCGCTCCCGGTTGCACCCGCCGCGAGTTCAGCAAGCCCCAGGTGGAACACTGCTTTGGATTCAATTTGGGCTGTCTGAACCGCCGCTTACGGACTCTGTTGACCTATTTAGGTCGTAGCTTATACAAAGCTAGAGTGTTTCACCATATGTGGGACACTCACAGTGTTTTCGTTTTTAATCCAGCGGCAGGCGAGGGAATGTACAGGCACAGTCATTACGGCTGCCAATTGATTTTTTAGCGATGGGAGCGCCATAGAAATTGCATTAGGCAATAAATAATTAAGACAGTGACGCCCCATTGCTGCTCCTTCATTGGCTAAGGATCCACCAACCATATGGCAGGACCGTTTTAATGACTGTGTTTGTTTTATTAACGGCTTTTCCGCACTGATGACGGCAAGAGCCAGAAACGCGTCTGCGGATGTTTTATAGCCGATACATACCCCGTGAGTGCACCGGACCTTGGGAGTATTATGAACTCCTTGTTTTTTGCTGTTTTTAAGCGGTTCCCACCACCGCTCCCGGTTGCACCCGCCGCGAGTTCAGCAAGCCCCAGGTGGAACACTGCTTTGGATTCAATTTGGGCTGTCTGAACCGCCGCTTACGGACTCTGTTGACCTATTTAGGTCGTAGCTTATACAAAGCTAGAGTGTTTCACCATATGTGGGACACTCACAGTGTTTTCGTTTTTAATCCAGCGGCAGGCGAGGGAATGTACAGGCACAGTCATTACGGCTGCCAATTGATTTTTTTAGCGATGGGAGCGCCATAGAAATTGCATTAGGCAATAAATAATTAAGACAGTGATGCCCCATTGCTGCTCCTTCATTGGCTAAGGATCCACCAACCATATGGCAGGACCGTTTTAATGACTGTGTTTGTTTTATTAACGGCTTTTCCGCACTGATGACGGCAAGAGCCAGAAACGCGTCTGCGGATGTTTTATAGCCGATACATACCCCGTGAGTGCACCGGACCTTGGGAGTATTATGAACTCCTTGTTTTTTGCTGTTTTTAAGCGGTTCCCACCACCGCTCCCGGTTGCACCCGCCGCGAGTTCAGCAAGCCCCAGGTGGAACACTGCTTTGGATTCAATTTGGGCTGTCTGAACCGCCGCTTACGGACTCTGTTGACCTATTTAGGTCGTAGCTTATACAAAGCTAGAGTGTTTCACCATATGTGGGACACTCACAGTGTTTTCGTTTTTAATCCAGCGGCAGGCGAGGGAATGTACAGGCACAGTCATTACGGCTGCCAATTGATTTTTTTAGCGATGGGAGCGCCATAGAAATTGCATTAGGCAATAAATAATTAAGACAGTGACGCCCCATTGCTGCTCCTTCATTGGCTAAGGATCCACCAACCATATGGCAGGACCGTTTTAATGACTGTGTTTGTTTTATTAACGGCTTTTCCGCACTGATGACGGCAAGAGCCAGAAACGCGTCTGCGGATGTTTTATAGCCGATACATACCCCGTGAGTGCACCGGACCTTGGGAGTATTATGAACTCCTTGTTTTTTGCTGTTTTTTAAGCGGTTCCCACCACCGCTCCCGGTTGCACCCGCCGCGAGTTCAGCAAGCCCCAGGTGGAACACTGCTTTGGATATATATATATATATAGATATATATATATAGATATATATATATATATATATATATACAGAGAGAGAGAGGGGGAGAGGGAGAGATATAGAGGGATATAGCTATATATAGATACATTTACACAGTGGCAACTGCCACTTTGTAGTCATAGTTTGTCCCCATTTGATAAATACACAAGAAACTTTCCCAAATACAGTTCATCCACCTCAGCTCCTTCATGGAAAGTTTTATGCTGATCTATCAAGTTCGGGCCAAGCTAAAGGGGGAGTCCCAAAACGTTAATTTCCTATGTTAATTCCCACAGGAAACTTTACTCTCTGATATGAAAAAATTACTGAGCGGAATTACACCAAATTTGGCAGAAAGTTTGACCTTTACTCAAAAAAGAGTCTTTTTTTGATTTGGTGTAAGTCTGTTCAGCCATTTTCAAGATGTGTGTTTATAGTAGTGATTAGTTGGGCATGTAGGGGTTAAAGGGTTGGCACAGGTAGGGTTGAGTGCCTGCAGCTGGCTCAGTGCAGGGTCTCGCCAGAGGCCAGGCCCTGTGCTCAACCCCTTACTGTGCACGGCCAAAGGCTGTGGTGGGGTTGGACGCTTTTGGAAGCTTTATTAGAAGGCCTGGATTTTTAAAAAAAATGGAAAATACAAAGGTTAAAGTGAGTTTATAGTTAAGGTTTGTAATAAGTATCTTAGCTTACGTTAACAAAACCCCAAAAATGTGCAGAAAAAACAAACCTTAAAGTGACTTTATTATTAGGAATTGTGATGATATCTTACTTTACATTTTTTAATAAGCCTCAGAAATTCACTGGAAAAAACAATAGGACGTTATACTTGGTTGAAAATGTCACTTAAACATACTGTTTTAAACTAACTGAGCCACTGACATTTACCAGTTTAGCACCCTAAAGACTATAACTCACACCCTCCCCATGCACTGCTAATTCCCCAACATATTGCATCACTCATGGCATGTTCTATGACCCCACTGATAACATCAATGCAATATCTGAAATGGCTAGATTGAAAGCAACACAGTGCGTGGATACCAACAAAATCAAAGCAGAATTATCAGTTACCCAACAGTTCATTCAAAATCATTTTCTTTTTTGATGTTTGAAAACCAACTTCATAGCTTTTTTATTCTGCATGGAACAAATTTTATTTAATTGTTTGAGGGTAGGTGCTCCTCCTTTCAGCTGCTATAAGGCAATTTGCCCTTTCTAATCGAATATTCCACAGAGGTATAGCCGAGCTGACATCACCTTCATGTGTTTCTTCTAGAAGAGACTCTCTTGTATGGCAATGATTTCTGTTTTTGCAGCATTTACCATATACCAAGAGGCCTTGTAGAGCGCGCTCTCTCTCTCTCTCTCTCTCTCTTTGCGTTCCATTTAGTATTTTTGTTTATTATCACATAGCAATAGTACAACATTATCTCGTTAAGGCTGGGTCTCAAGCTGTAATCACGTTAGGCACCCACTGTTGGCATATGTGCACATAGACTACTCATCAGGGGCACAATGAACAGTGTAAATAAAGGGAGGGGTTGAACCTCCTGCCTCATTTGAGTTACCTATTATTAAGTGACTAAAACATAAATTCTAATGTGTATCATCTACTGATTTTGCAAACCTGAGTGGGGTGAAATTCCCCACACCAAAATATTTTTCACCATCTAGCAGCATGACGGTGGATTCCCCATATGCTCTATATTCCTTCAAAGAAATCTGTGCCGACATCTTA
Source organism: Calotriton arnoldi (assembly GCA_963921515.1). Taxonomy (NCBI): domain Eukaryota; kingdom Metazoa; phylum Chordata; class Amphibia; order Caudata; family Salamandridae; genus Calotriton; species Calotriton arnoldi. Next base: position 672,450 of record CAWUFW010007702.1, read on the forward strand.
TGTTTTAAACGGATTACAGTACAATAGGAGAGATAACCTCATACAGCTCAGTCTGGTGCTATGACCATCTGTTTTCTATCTTTATTTGGTTTCAGGAACATAAGTAAGACCCAACTGAATGAAATAACCTCTTTATTTGTCGCAAGGACCTGAGCCCAGACCATCTATTCCCCCCAGGAATACTATGGAATGGGACAGTCTATAGATATGGACTGAATAGGAACCACAAATAAGATAGATAGGGAGTTAATCTATTCTGACTGAGTGTATGCGTGCACACTGTGTACTTAATTAATTACATTTAGAAGCTCTGGTGATTTGGGGCATGGGCAGTGGTGGATTGAATGTGCTGCAACCTGCACTCAGCCCGCCACAACAGTATATGCTTTAAGGAGGTCTTAGCCCTTTTGTTGGTGCCATAGTAGGATGCAATGGTGGTGAGAATGCCACATGTAAAACAGTATTTCTGGTACATATTTAGGGCAAACTGTACAAGGATGGTCTGAAATGACGCTGGATCATTGGAAGAAATGTAATAATAACATTTTTGAAAGGGGGCGTTTGGAAAGATTCAACATGCCAAAAGTGTTTAGAAAAAACAGGGAAACACATGCTGCCTTTATAAATCAGAAAATGTACAATCATTAGAAGTTTTTAATAGGATGTTTTAAAGAGGACTTTTACCTGATGGTGTGTAACTGCAGCACATCTACCACAGCAAGTATCTTGATACTAAGTGGTTGAAGTGCTGTACAAATAGATTGGGCTTAATTAATTGTACTGAATGGGTAGGATATGGTATTACAGGGAAGAACATGGGAGCGTGGAGTGGGGTAATAATATACTATTCCTACCTTCCAACATAGGCTACCGCTAGAACATGGTAACCTTGTAATCCCTAGAAAAGCCTCTGCTCCAGTCTCTTGGGACATCCAATAATATCTGGCACACAAGTGAAAAAGGGAGGGTTCAGTAAACATTGTATTATTTTGAGTAGGTGTGTGGGTCTGTGAGTGGGTGTATGTGTTTATTTTAACAGATTGTTAAAGCCAAAAAGGTTGAGATTTTCTGGCCTACATCTATGACTAACTACTGTATCTTCCCTCAATAATTGTTTCTATAAATGAAGAACTCTAGGATCTTGACAAATGTTTTCAATGTAACAGGAAAGTTACGTCTCATAAACAAGTGTCGGTGATGCTCTATATCAGCAACTCCTTTAATCCTCTGAGGAATTACACATTCACCTTTATACTGGTCGCTAAGCCAGAACACGGGTCCTCCCAACGGAAGCATTTTAATCTTTGGATGTCTGAGGCATGGCCTCCTAATCTGGCCAGTATACTGGAAGTGAGTCTCAACAGCAGCAAATCAACTGGAAACACCTCTGTTGCTCCTGGTTGATTATTTTTTACTTCAAGGAGCTTGAACCAGGCAATTTATTTTCGGCTCTTCCACAGTTACGGGGCAATTATGCTACTTTATGGTATGCTATGTTATGTTATCAGAGATGCTTAATCAGTCTCTTAGCTACAAATGCTTTCTAGATTTCTTTCAGAATTGTAATGCAACGATGTGCCATCATTAAAAGGCATTCTTAATAACTCTTACAGCTCTACCTCTTGTAGTTTGATAGAGGAATTCTGTTCTCCTCTGAAAATATACAGAGGGCGAATCAGTGGCGTAACACAGGCCTCCGCGGTGCGGGGGTCCTCCAAGCTCCAGGGGGCCCCCACAGCACAGTACTCTGGCCAGAGAGCTCCTGACCTGATTGAGTCTGAAGGGGGCCCCTCCACATACCTTGCAGGGGGGCACCCCTCAAGTTTTGTTACGCCAGTGGGGAGAATATGTATCAGAACGATGTCAGCAAAGGTCGCATTGTCTCAGGTTCAATCAGGCTCTGTCAGTCACAAAAACAGTTTTTTGTTTTTGTTTCGCGGCCTCTTTGTCACATTGTCCAAGAAAACTTGATTTACACAAGAGCACTTTTGTATTTCTATGCATAGACCGAACAGGCGCCCACGCTCGGTGAGGAAGACAATCATCATGATCCCCTTAAACAGTAGGGTGAGTTGGTGCATCTAGGTACCAAAAACCCTGGTGATTGGCCTGGGTATGAAGCAGTAGCGGCTCGTAGTGGGAGTGTTGCGGGGTGGTGCGGCGGGGCGGGACGGGGGAGGGGCAGGGTGGGGGGTAGAAAAACTCCGGCATACGCAAATGGCGTTGCAGCGCGAGCGATGTAATTCGTTTTATTTATTTATTTATGTACTTACCTCCGGTCGGCCGTATGCCGGAGTTTACTACCCCCACCCTGCCCCTCCCCGCCCCACCGCCCCGCAACACTCCCACTACGAGCCGCTACTGGTATGAAGGTATATTTGGGTCTCCCTAGAAACAAATGTGTTGGAAAGGGGAATTGTTTGAGAATTGAGCTGGCCACTTCCATCTATGTTCTGTTATGTCATATTATGTACTTATTGTATAGTGTTCACTTGCCAACTACTTAACCGCTTAGTGCTCTTACAGGAAGATATATGAGCCTGCATTTGATTTGTTGCTCATGACACTTCTTTCGTGAGGGTGAACAGGAACAATCTAAGCCCTTTAGAGTGAGTGTGGTCCAGTGTTAAATGTTGGGTTTCCCCTATGGTTGTGTTCCAAGGGTGGATGAGTTTTGGAGCCTGCCAAACAAACCCGTTATGAAGACTTAGGATAGGTCATCTAACAGTACAAGATTCTCCTATGTCGGACCAGGTGGTGCCAGCTGATTCGTTGTCAGTTTCATACAAGATGTACAACGACGTCCACTACTGAAGCCTCTGCCCACTGACATACAGATCAACTTACTTAGGGGCAGTGTTCAAATGCCCTCTCCATGGTTTGACTGCCTGAGTGTTGCAGCGTCCAATGGCAATTGTCCAGAAATCTATTAGCAAGCTGAAGAATGGCCCCTGAACCATATTTGTCCAACACGTTGTACATTTTTGCTTAAAGGAGCACGCCCTCCACAGGGTGCCTTCTGTCACATATGTTAATTACGTTTTGGAGTTGGAGCGGTGGCTAATTTTCCAAAAATAAAAAGGCCTCTTCTAATTAAAATCAACAAATCGCTTTTCTGATTACCTCTCCTAAATAAGGTCCAGATTCACAATGCATTTTTGCACTTAAACTTGACTCACTAATTCAGGAGCTGTGTATATTTTTTCCCCAAGATTGAACCTACAAACACTTGAAACTCGGACTAAAACAGATTTTTGTTGTTGTAAGTTTAGGATTAGGGGCAGGACCACTGATGTTTTTAGATAAGAGGTGCTTGTGAGCATTTAAAAGTTATTGACAACCGCAAAGTTGTAGCCTTCTGGACAGTCACAAGCATTTGAAATAGTTTTTCACATCCAAATTCCATACTGATTCTTATAGGCATTATTATGAAAAAGCACGAAAGCTCCCACACATTTACTGGGGATGTAAATGAAGGAACTTCCGTCTTCAAACAATACAAATTCCTATCGATTATTTGCCCTGTCACAAATCTGAAGATGTGAGAAGAGAGTATTGGAGTATTCTTGGAAATATTGTATTTCCATATGTACTTTCTGTGATTTTTATGAATCATCTAAAAGGCTTAAATTTAGGCATGTTTTCTGATGCATTGATTTCTGACTTTTGCGTGATATTGTCAGAGCGAGACCTGAAATGGCCTAAGTGCTCATCATTTTGGATAAATGACTGAATCTGTTAATTAATGCCAACCCTGCCTGCATGGATATCCAATTGCACAATTGCTCAACACATTATGGGCGGACCCACATAGTGCCCAGATTAATTGCTTTTCTTCAGATGTGTCAGATAATGCATTAATTTCCAGGTTGCTTGCGATTCATGCTTCAGGGCTAACACACTTGCGTAAGTGTTCTCCTAATAATAAAATGAATATAAAAAAATTAAGCATGAAATTAACTGTTGGCATGTTTAGCTGCTTTACTGCTTAATTCTTTCAACATATAACAGGCTAATTTTGAGACTCCTGAATGCTTGTGTTTGGAATGGAATGCTGTTGTTTATGTACTGTTGTTTTTTTCACTACGTTGATATGTGACGCTAACCTTCGCCTACACAGACATGTAGGAACAATAGTAAAATCTGCATTGCACCAACTGAAACGCCTCAAAAGAACGTCGATAACCCCCCCCACAAGAAAAAAAATAGCAGTTGGAGACTCCTAGCATAACAAACCGTAATACTACAAAAAACCTAACACTCAGCAGATTCGCTCACTTTTGGACTAAATATTATCAACCAATAGTATTCCTAAGAAGTATATTTCAGTGCCTACGTGTGCAGGCTACAATCAAGTTCAAAATCCCATAACTCACCCACAAATGCTGTGAGGGTCAGCACCGACACACCTCCAAGACAAGATCAATAAACCCAGTTGTGCCATCCTTCCTTCCTTCCACAGGAAGAATCTACTGGTCACGTGCAGAAAAGAATCAGAGCAGAAAGATGAATTTCAGTAATGACATATCAGCTAGGGAATAACTGGCCCTTAGACATCTGCAAAGCACCCACATTCATAGTCTCAGAGGCAAATTTAAAAGCTATTCTAATGCCAACATGGGCCGTCACTACTTGAGTTACACAAGTCAACTCCAGTAACACAATCACCCAACGGTGGAACAATGTAACACCCCCTTTTCCCCATCGCCCCTGCTACAGCCCTTTGTCGGAAGATGCTGCGCTTTTGTCTCTGTACATGTGAAGGCCGCTTAGTCACATAAGGACCAGTAAAAGTAACCTCAACATCACCCCTGCAGACAACCCTCTGAAGCCCTTGAAACCTTGAGTTATGCAGTGAGCGCTTTGCAAAGCAATAAAATAAGTTGAAAAAATTGAATTGACAGAAGGGTCCAGATACTGATTAATGAGGTGGAAGAAATTACACAGATAAATGCTGTAAATTATCCCTTGCTGAGGGATTTTTGGAATTTTGGTGATTATGGGTATGGTTTGACAAAAACAAAAGTTTAATTGTATCCAGACTCATTTTCCTCTTAAAAAATCAATTTCTGGAATACAACCAAAGAGAATGTGGTTGGTTGGGCAGGTTTCCATTCAATATCCACTCAGTTGGCCAAGAAGAAAAAAGAATAGAGGCTTACAATGCCTTTTCAGTCAGCATCATGGCAGTCTTTAATATTAGGGGGTCGATTACGACCTCGGTCGGAAAGTCTCCCATAGGGAAATGTGAGTATGCTACCGCACCATGTGCAGTTGCATCTTAATTTGGCGGTCGGGACCACCGACCGGAGGTTGGCCGATCCTGTTTCCGCGACGGTCTGACATTGTAATAAGCCCCTAAATGTGAATGTTGAATTAAGAGGCAAGTCGTATATAAGAAAGAGATAACCTGAAACGGCAATTTGCCATCTGGAATGTGATCACTGGCCCTGAGGAATTAAATGCACACATCTAAGGTCCTCATACAAGACTCAAAGAGCTGCCTTAACAGAAGCAATTTGAGCATCATAGCTACCAAGGATACAGCAAAAGGCCTCAAAGTGAAGATCCAAGAACGTTTAATATGTAGTTGAGACTCGGGGGTCGATTCCGATCTCGGCCGGAAGCGCACCTAACAGTATTCGTCCGGAAAAAATACAAGCCGAATGCGTGTTTCCCGACCGATTCGTACACTTGTCCAGACGAACAAGTACGATGCGTATAACAACCCAGTTTCCGAGCGAGCCGTACTCACCCAATCCAGCTCCTGTTCCCCGCCCGAGCCGGATCCGTAAACGCCGATTTGAGCCGCACGGAAGCAAATACACAGCACCTTCCGGCCGGACTAGTACGATGCGCATTCCGTACGCGCCGAGCCCGTCGCTACGTCCGGCACGTTTGAGCATCCGGGCGAGCCGTACATAAGCTCCGTTGTGCGCCACAAGACGATCCACGGCTACGAGACGAACAAGCCAGCGGCAGTACGAGTCGAAGACACGAGAAACCCGAACGAGACGATCCAAGCATGAATCCCATTGCGCAGGTCCTACCTATACTCTACATCTATTACCTGGACCGGCAGGGACGCGTACGGCGCAGACGGTAAGTCAAACACCAACAATACAAACAAACTACACGTACCCGAAATATGTCACACACACATAGGGATGCACAAATGACGTACACAAGCAACAGCAGAACCATAGGGGTGGGATGGCCAGCACCAATGCCATACACACCCATAGGGGGATGGATGCCTACCACTAACACCACCCTACCACCACCCCTACTCATGGGGGGCTGGATGCCTGCCACTACCACCACCCCTACTCAGGGGGGCCTGGATGCCTGTCACTACTACCATACCCACCCTTAGGGGGCTGGATGCCTGCCACTACTACCACCCCTACTCAGGGGGGCCTGGATGCCTGTCACTACCACCACCCCTACTCAGGGGGGCATGGATGCCTGTCACTACTACCATCCCCACCCTTAGGGGGATGGATGCCTGCCACTACCACCAGCCCTATCCAGGGGGGGCTGGATGCCTGTCACTACTACCATCCCCATCCTTAGGGGGATGGATGCCTGCCACCACCACCACCCCTACTCAGGGGGCCTGGATGCCTGTCACTACTACCATACCCACCCTTAGGGGCTGGATGCCTGCCACTACTACCACCCCTACCCAGGGGGCCTGGATGCCTGTCACTACCACCACCCCTACTCAGGGGGGCTGGATGCCTGTCACTACTACCATCCCCACCCTTAGGGGGATGGATGCCTGCCACTACCACCACCCCTACTCAGGGGGCCCGGATGCCTGCCACCACCACCACCCCTACTCAGGGGGGCTGGATGCCTGTCACTACCACCACCCCTACTCAGGGGGGCTGGATGCCTGTCACTACTACCATCCCCACTCATGGGGGCTGAATGCCTGTCACTACTACCATCCCCACTCATGGGGGGCTGGATGCTTGTCACTACTACCATCCCCACTCATGGGGGGATGGATGCCTACCACTACCACCACCCCTAATCATGGGTGCCTGGATGCCTGTCACTACTACCATCCCCACCCTTAGGGGGATGGATGCCTGCCACTACCACCACCCCTATCCAGGGGGGGCTGGATGCCTGCCACTACCACCACCCCTACTCAGGGGGCCTGGATGCCTGCCACCACCACCACCCCTACTCAGGGGGGCTGGATGCCTGTCACTACCACCACCCCTACTCAGGGGGGGCTGGATGCCTGTCACTACTACCATCCCCACTCATGGGGGGCTGGATGTCTGTCACTACTACCATCCCCACCCTTAGGGGTATGGATGCCTACCACTACCACCACCCCCACTCAGGGGGGGCTGGATGCCTGTCACTACTACCATCCCCACTCATGGGGGGATGGATGCCTACCACTAACACCACCCCTACTCATAGGACGGGTAATGCATGACACAACCAGCATACTCCCACATAAGGAATGACAGAAAATTACATCCCCCCCCCAACACCATGACAAGCGTGTGTAGTCTGTGTCAAATGTCTACAAGACTGAACATGACATTGAACATACAATGTGACCCCCTATCACATGTGTCACACATAAATGTGTGTGGCCTCCACAATGCAAGCCGACCATGGCCACTGTGAAATGGGCTCGAACACCCCATCACCACAGTGACCAAAAGGTAAGTGTTTGAACAGTGTGGCAATGGGGCCTAAAGCCCCATCACCACAGTGACCAAAAGGGAAGTGTGGTGTCCATAGCTGATGCACTTTTTGAACAGTGTGGCAATGGGGCCTAAAGCCCCATCACCACAGTGACCAAAAGGGAAGTGTGGTGTCCATAGCTGATGCACATTTTTGAACAGTGTGGCAATGGGGCCTAAAGCCCCATCACCACAGTGACCAAAAGGTAAGTGTGGTGTCCATAGCTGATGCACTTTTTGAACAGTGTGGCAATGGGGCCTAAAGCCCCATCACCACAGTGACCAAAAGGTAAGTGTGGTGTCCATAGCTGATGCACTTTTTGAACAGTGTGGCAATGGGGCCTAAAGCCCCATCACCACAGTGACCAAAAGGTAAATGTGGTGTCCATAGCTGATGCACTTTTTGAACAGTGTGGCAATGGGGCCTAAAGCCCCATCACCACAGTGACCAAAAGGGAAGTGTGGTGTCCATAGCTGATGGACATTTTTGAACAGTGTGGCAATGGGGCCTAAAGCCCCATCACCACAGTGACCAAAAGGTAAGTGTGGGGTCCATAGCTGATGCACCTTTTGAACGTGGCAATGGGGCCGAAAGCACCATCACCACAGTGATCATAAGGTAAGTGTAGTCATGGTAAAAGCTGCCAAAGCCAAACTGCATGGATGAATCCTGGTCACACAACAACAAACACATCAGTGGCATAGTAGTGCTTGTGTCCCATAGCAACATAGATTGGTCGAGGCAAACAGTGCAGTGTCACTGAAACATCGTTTTGGCCATGTGCATACAAGCATCACCCATGGGGGCCCACATTGTCAAAATTCACAAATAACACAATGACAGAAGTGACCATCATAATGTTGACCCACATATCTGCACCAATGGACACACAAATGTAGATATCCTGTGGAGACTGTAGATATGAGGTGAACAAATACCATACCATGGCAGCAATGGGACATACAAACCATGATTATTGTGCTGACTGATGACCTAGGAGTCCCAGGGACAGCAGGGGAAAGCCACCAACCAACATACAGCCAATGGCACACTCACGATATGCCAATGCAGTGGTGCTAAGGCACAAACACAAACAGGCAGACTCACACTGCATATCAAACACAACGGGTGATGGGGGTGTGTGCCAGTGTCCCCAGGCAACCACACAACACATGAGGAGGCCTGAATTCCAACCACACAGATGTGTATACAGTGCCATACAAAAGTTACTCATGGATCGGATACCCCTATGTGGGCAATCAGGCATTGTTAGATGAGAGGGAGCCCAAATTACACATGTCACACAAGCTTGTAGGAACTGCAACTAACACAGCAAGAGACAGACCCACCACAGCACTACCCCCAGGGACCCCACATTGTGCTGACACTAGCCTGCATGATAATCCCACTGTGATGACAAAGGTAGATGTCGTTCACACTGTGAACCACAGCCATGTGTCCTGAGCAACAAACTACCATCACACCTACACAAGCTCTAATCAATCAGCACAGCCTGCCAGCCAAGGCCAATATGGAGGTAGGGGTCTAGCCGTGCAACAACTCACATTTGCACACACTCAACACCACACACCCTGATCTCCACCAATGTGCAGCAGTGAAGCTCACATGGACTGGTGACATTGCACATGCACCCATGACAATACCAGGGGTGGTGGTGGGAACTAAGGTGCAGAAACCCATCACACATGGCCAGTCAACAAGACTCGTCAATGTCTGACACACAGCACAGTACGCCGTACATGGGCATGATGTGAAATCCACCACAATCAATGGGATCCTGGCCATAGTCACACACCAACGAAGAAGCCAAGGTGACACACTAAGAACACACGTACACAACTTCCAACATTGCAGCTCTGACCCTGAGGAGTGGCAGCAGTCACACACACAACGTGTCACAATCAGTGAAAGCTACCACAAACTGTAAATCACATGACTTGTGTAAACAACAAGTGCCAAGGGAATCCTGAATGTGTCCCATCTGCGTTTGACCACATCCCCAGCCCTGACAACAAAGACAACCTGGGATGACAACCTCATGAACATTAGTTTGCCATGCACCCACATCACAGAGAAACCAGGTCCAAGATGCTGGATGAACACAGAACAACTCAGCAAGCATCACAAACAGGAACATCCCTAGGGACACAGCCTGTGTAGGAAAAGGGAAGGGAACACGCACAGACATGCCTACACAACACACAACACGGGCACAGCCTATATCACGGAATCACGCACTGCCATGAGGGCACTCCACTCCTGTGGAAGGTCCGCTGTGCCAAACCTTGTCTGTGCACGACCCAAACATGTCAGCAAAACACTCCGTCAGTGAGTCAACAACTACAACACACAGAAGGCTCTGCCCACATCAGCCTGGGTACGGGAGTGTCACGTCAGTCATCTGCATACACCCAAAACACGTGTCAAGCAAGTTGCACTGTATACACAGATGAGTCCTTCAACATTGATGTGCAAAACTGCATGTCCAGTGGAGCTGGGCACACAGTCAGGGAAATCGGAACATTGAACAGTGATAAGCCCACCAGATGTGCATCAGTGTAAGACAAAGATGTTCATTTACAAATGCAAAACGTACATCCCTGTGTCAAATGCTGAACATTACACCCTCAGACTGCAGCAAAGGATGCCATAGATCCAGACTACAACAGGACACATATCCCATGGACCACATGGAGTCCATCACAGCAACACTTCATTTTCCTGATATGAACACTATTACAACTGCAAATGCAGGATGCTACTCATCCACATCATGTACATCAAAAGAAAACCCACAATTAAACAAAAAGAGGCTTTATTCAGCAAATGTCAAGGAAAACTCTGAAGTCCAAAAGAAACTAAGGCCAATGGCCAGTCCAAAATTACAGTCCCAACAGGGTGATAAGTGACAACTGGTCACCCATTGCTTGCCTGCACTGGTACGGACAGGGGACATCCCCCTTGGAGGGGCATACAAGGGGCAGGCCAGGCACCGCAGGGACAGGATCAGGGGATGGCAGAGTGAGGCAGTGAAGGGGTGGTGGGTGCAGGAGTGTCACCGGCAACTGCAGTGGAGGTGTCTGACTCAGGGGGGGCCAGCACCACTGTGGTACACAAGTCAGTTGGTGTGGGTGCTGCAACCACTGCAGTGGGCTGGTCTGATGTAGTGGACTGGGTCCCCACTGCAGTGCCCGAGTCAGACGGGGTGGTTGTGGACTCCACTGCAGTGCATGACTCCAAGGGAGTGGAAGGGTTGGCAGATGAGGGGGCAGGACAGAGGGGGGACCCGGTCTCCACACCAGTGGCACTAACAGGCAGAGCGTCTGGGTTGGGGGTGGAAGAGCAAGTGGCAGGGGGAGGGCCTAAGCAGTCTGGGGATGCGGTATCGGTGTGTGGGGGAACCTGGGGCAGGGTGTGGCGGGGGAACCTGTGGAGTGGTGGCCTGGGGGATGGAGGAGAGAGACTGGGTGGTGGAGCTGCGTGGTGGTGGTGGGGTCTTGCTCTTCCTGGTCCGGGGGACTTCTGAATGGGGTCCTGTGTCTGCCTGCGCCTGGGGAGGGTGTCCGGGGGCGAGGGCACTCCCATCTGTGTGGGTGGACTTCCTCTTCCCCGGTATGCTGGATCAGCAGGATCGGAGGGGAAGAGGCCGAGGTCACAGAGGAAGATCTGCTGTGTAGTTGTGGTAGCAGGTGAGGCAAGGGAAGGGGTCTTGGAGGGAGAGGATTGGAGGACTGCGGAGTGACTGTGGATGCCTGTGTGTGTGTCTGTTCCCCATCCCCTGTGTGTGTGGTATCAGTCCCCTGAGGATGCTTGTGTGCACGTCTTGCCTTTCTCTTGGGTGTGTCTGTGCTGCTCGTGTCTGTGTGTTTGGGTGATTGTGCAGGTGTGCATGTGCTTTGGACAGGTAGGATGGCAGGAAGTGTGGATGGGGCAGAGGTGGGAGGGGTGAGGGACTGTTGGAGGAGGGACACGGCTGCCGTCAGGGAGGAGTCCATGGACTTATTGCTCCTCTGTAGGGCAGACATACCCGTCGAGATGCCCTCCATGAACGACACCAGCTGTGTCAACAGAGTGGTGTGTGCATGGAGGACACTCAGCATTGCTGTCTGCCCTACATGGAGCTGCCGAAGGAGGTACACAGACTCCTCACTCAGGGCAGCAGGGGACACAGGGGCAGGGGGTGCGGTGCCTGGCACGAAGGAGACACGTTCCTGAGCACGGGAGCCTCCACGGACCTCAGGAATGGGAGCCAATGGGAGGGCAGTGGTGGTGGTGGTGGTGGTGGTGGCGGGGCCAGACAGACTAGCTGGCCTTTGGTGGCTGCTGAGACCCGCCTCCACAAGGGAGTCATCCTCTGAGCTGCTGTGGTCCTCAGCTGAGGTGGATGGTGCTGAGGACTCCTCAGTGTGGCTCCCCTCGCTCTCTGTGCCACTGGGTCCCTCTGACCACTCGTCGGATGCTGACCCAGTCTGGCTCCGCTGCTCCTCCTGGTCCGTGGAGCTGTCCCCTCCTGTGGCCGTGGATGTATCTGCAAACAATTAGGGAAACAGACAAACATCAGTCACCTGCACTGACCGCACACACCACAGTAAGTGCAGCACATCACAGAGCAAGCCCTGGCATCCTTAGTTAAACATTGCCTAAAGTCTTCACACAGATTCGGGGAAGCCAATTGTCAGTCTGATGGTCAACCATGGGACTCACACCCCTCCTGCCCTTGCACCCATCTGTCTGGTGCCTGTCTGATGGTAAGACCCCAGTGTGGACACATGCACCACCTACACAGTTGTTGGACATTGCAGGGAACACGGTGAAGTATGTGAACATGCACACATCACATCGCTTGCCACTGAGTCAGTGCAGGTGTCCGGATAAAGGGATGGCTAGAGTCTAAATAGAAATGCATGTGATGCATACCAGCACCAGACACCATGATGCACCCATGTCCAGATAGTCAATGCCACAATGGGGTGCATATTGCACATGTCACTCCCCTGCAGGATCAGTCTTAGGAAGTTTAATGCCATGACACAGGCATGCGTGCAAAGTCATACATCACTGTCTCCAGTCACATGGCCATGGCAGCCAGCCAACAACAGTCTGCACTGTGTCACAATCCTAGGACATGGGGAATGCAAGTTATGTACTGACAAGTGCACATGTCCATCCCCCAAAAACCACATCATCTGAACTACTATTTGTCCACGTCATACCAATTGGACATATGGGGGACATGAAACACAACTCTCTGAACATGAGCACCTCACAGTGTGCTGTGAATGAAAAACAGCTGCCTGAAAGTCACAGTCGCATACACCTGTGTGCACAGTCAAGTGATCAGACACCTATAAGTCACAGAAGTATCGTCTATCATGGTCACATCTCCGATGGCATGCTGAGCCCTAACCGATAAACATGCCAGTAGTCCTGACAAAGAAGACACAGCACAATGAGACAGAGGCAGACACCTGAGGGTACATTTCACTGATCACAACATGCCAGATGATACACGGGAGTGGGAGTACAGAGTGTATTGTATGCCCTGGAGTAGGCATGACTGTCCAGCTCCACCTGTAAGAGGGATGAGTCCTGGACAGTAGGCAGGTGGCTAAGCATGTGTGACACACTTGATACACATACTCCTGAGGCCCAAACATTGTTCCCACCGGCAGCATGGGTGTGTGCCAAATTCCCCAGGGACATGTGGTGATTCAGATCAGCAAGTGGATCACATATCAAAGTTACACCCAGATTACATGTCAGAACTTAGGCATTGTGTAAGCAATTGACCCACCCATGAATCGCACAACATAGTCACGGGAACAAATGCTGTCCCCCACCTTGAGCGAAGCTAAATGCAATGACACAGTCCCCAAGTGACACAATTTCCTGACTGTAAGGGCCACACATATGCGTATCAGAGGAGAAGTGGGCATGTCACAAATGAGGGACATGGGTCCTGGACCACATGACTGATGTACTGTGGAAGTTTAACCAGGCCAGAGGAGGGCACATAGCATGTCAGACAAAGTGCACAGTGCAGTCATGGACTCACCCCCTCCTTGCTGCTGTCTGCCCTTCAGCTGCCCATCCAGGTCAGGGAAGACCACCGCCAGGATCCAGAGCATGTGGGGGGTCAGGGTCCGGTGTCCGCCCCTCCTGCGAGGAGGCGACAGCTTCAGCTGGACCCTTGCGATCCTCCGGGTCCAGCCCCAAAGGTCCTGCCACCTCTTCTGGCAGTTGCGGATCCTGCGCCTGTAGACCCCACGGATCTTACTGCCCGGGCGATGGTCAGCCAGATTTCCTGCTTCTGGTGGGCATCAACCTGTGAGGATGACAAAGTGAAAAGGCCATTACTACACATGCAACATATACATGCATCACACAGTTGGAGATACATGTCTCAATCACAAGGGGATATGATTTACATAGGCAGTGCAACAATGGCTATGAACAGTTTGCCAGCAGTCACTACATGGTATCATTGCATGGGAAGTAAACCTGGTTGGAATGCACTGTTACTGCACTGTACCTGTTCAGTGCATGTAACTACACACTTTGGGGTGTGACAACTACTCAGTGAGCATGCTAGCCAGTGGTGTGCACACTGTAAGTCCTGCTAGTCAGACAACATGATCAATTAGTAAGGCAGTGGACAGCACACTCACCTGCTCCCCTGGTTTCCCATACAGCTTGCTGTACTGTGGAAGGAGGTTGTCCAGCAGGGCCTGGTTCTCCTCAAGGCTGAAGGCTGGGGCTCTCTCCACAGTACGTGCCATTGCAGTAGCCAGAGGATGCAGAGACAGCAACAGTGTTGGTGGCAGATGTCGTCCTGGAGCATGTAGTGCAGGCAAGTGAGCTCTCAGGGGAACAGCCAGCATTATATGTGTGCTGCAGAGGCAGATACTGTCCCATGTGTCCAAAGTGATAGGTCCAAGTCGTTTGCATCTTCTGAATCTGACCAATCCATGGAATAGCAGCAGTAATACACGCCCACAGCATCCTTCAAATCTTCAACTTCATGACACCCATGATTTTGCAACATTGTTGTGGCTGGCCAACTGAATTCACTGCATCAGACTCGTTGGAGCTTCGAAAACGCATCCGTTGCCATGCCAGGCCCCAGCCAATGCGTGCGCACCGATCTGTCCATTGCTGTACAACGCGTATTTCGGGATACAACGCGTACCCGCTCCCAACAGATGCAATGGGCCGGCCGGGCACACCGATCGGTCCGTTGCTGTACAACGCATACCCGCTCACAACTGATGCAAGGGGCCGGCCGGGCACACCGATCGGTCCATTGCTGTACAACGCGTATTTCGGGATACAACGCGTACCCGCTCACAACAGATGCAATGGGCCGGCCGGGCACACCGATCAGTCCATTGCTGTACAACGCGTACCCGCTCACAACAGATGCAAGGGGCCGGCCGGGCACACCGATCGGTCCATTGCTGTACAACGCGTACCCGCTCACAACAGATGCAATGGGCCGGCCGGGCACACCGATCGGTCCATTGCTGTACAACGCGTACCCACTCAACAGATGCAATGGGCCGGCCGGGCACACCGATCGGTCCATTGCTGTACAACGTGTATTTCGGGATACAACGCGTACCCGCTCACAACAGATGCAATGGTCCGGCCGGGCACACCGATCGGTCCATTGCTGTACAACGCGTACCTGTACAGGTCAGTCGCATATGTCACCATGCTTGTCACTGGTGAACGTATGCCAGCCACATATACCTGCCAGAGACCCAGGGGCACACCTACAACACCACACCCAGTCCACACTGTTTCCTAAGGCATGTAAGGCTGCATTACCTTTTCTGTGTATGGGGGTTAACATGTGGTTTCTGTGGTGGCACTTGTGGGCAGCCACACCCAGGCTGTGCATGTGTTCATGGGGACAGGGTCCTTTGTGTGTTGTGCACATGACCACTGTGATGTGCAACAGTTCATTTCGGAGCATGTGGCATGATCACATTTCCAGGTTGTGTATGTGTGTGACATGTCACATACCCCCAGGGTCCCATGGGGAAGGCATGTACGTCACAGGATGACCCATTGCCACAATAGTGATGTCCCTCCACAGTCTGTGTGCATGTTGTGTTTCCGATGTCTCTGATTCCATGTGCACGATGGGAGACAGTCTCCACATCAACGTTGTTTGTGCATGGACTTTGATGTTGTGCATCACTGGCGTCCATGTCTGTCCTGCGGAGGCGACAGGGTCCACTACCTGTGGGAGTCATGTTTGTTTTTCTGACGTGTACATGATACGCCATGTCATGCCAGTGTCCATGTGGCAAGACAGGGTCGCTGGGAATCTACCTGTCAATGAGCTGTGATGCCTGTGGCGCATCTGTCCAGACATGTCACTGTGGTGTGTGTGTGGAACGTGACAGCAGTAAATGTGTACTGTGACACAGCCAAATGGTTTCCCATAGCACAACCTGGTACCTGTTGTGCACACATGTTGTACTGAGAAGTTAGATGATGGGCATGTAGGTGCGAGTTATGTCCGAACAGAATGGCACACACATCAAGTACTTGTGTCTCGTAATGATGTATCATGTGAAATTGAGTATGGTGAATGGCACATATGTGGGGTGACTGACAATCTTTCTTTCTTCAACTTATGCACTGCAGGGCTCCAGCTGTCCATAGACCATTCCCTGACCTGGCAACGATGGTGGAACGTGACAGCATCCGACGGTACCGCTTCACCAGGCAGCTGATTGATGATTTGGCAGTGCGCTTGGCACCACATTTGCAACCTGGCCGGACGTACCCTACGGCGCTGACACCCAAGGTGAAGGTAATGGCAGCCCTACACTTCTTTGCCACCGGTACCTTTCAACACACTGTGGCGACTGCCGGTGGGATGTCGCAGACTATGTTCAGCCGTGTGCTACGCGATGTTTTGGAGGCAATGTTGAGATGCCTGAACCAGTACATCTATTTCCCTACACGTCAACAACTCACTGACGTCAAGAGTGACTTCTATGCCCTGGGGAGGATGCCACATGTCATTGGCTCCATTGATGGGACACATGTGGCTTTGATACCACCACAGGCACATGAGCAGGCATACCGGAACCGTAAACATTACCATTCGATCAATGCTCTGGTGGTATGTCTTGCAGATATGAGCATCACACATGTGTGTGCCCGTTTCCCTGGTTCAGCACACGATGCCTACGTGATGAGGAGTAGTCGCATCCCGAGGATGATGGCACAGATGCAGAACCAGCGTGCCTGGCTTGTCGGTGTGTACTGACTTTGTACCATTGTGTGTGTTCTGATCTGTAGTATTCCACCCACTTTTCCAAATCAGCTAATGTGCACTTGTCTGTCCATAGGTGACTCCGGATACCCCAACATGCCGTGGTTGCTGACACCCCTCAGGAACCCTGTGACACCAGCCCAGATGCGCTACAATGAGGCACATGGTCGGACCAGGAGAGTGATTGAGCGGACATTTGGTCTCCTGAAGAGCCGCTTCCGCTGCCTGGACAAGACAGGAGGGGCCCTCCCATATGCCCCAGCAAAGGTGTGCAAGATTGTCATCGTCTGCTGCATGCTACACAACCTGGCAGTGCGGAAGGAGTTGCCTCTCATCCTGGATGACGATGACCAACGTCCGCCACCTGTGGAGGATCCTGGCCTGGACCACGATGCCAGTGATGATGATGATGATGATGGTGATGTCCGCACACAGCTCATCACCAACTTCTTCAGCTGAATGTGAGTATCCAGGGAGATGTAATGTGAATGATGTGAGTTTGCATGATATGTGTGGGTGGTGCTCTGGTGGTGTTTGAGTGTGGCCATGTGCTACTTGACTGGATGCATGCAGCAATGTGTCCTTACAGGTAGTATGTACTCCCCAACAGTTTTGACATGCTAACTTGGTTTTGTGTAGTTGTCTTGTGACATGTATTGGGCATGAGTATTGCAGTTCTGTCCTGTTCTTCAGTGGTTTTAACTGTGTGTCATGTCTGTCCTTCACAGGGTGCTTACTGAGTACTTTGGTCAACTTGGATCCCCCGACACCATGATTCAGCTTTCAGGGTGGCAGCAGTAGTTTGCCTACAAGTGATTTGCCACACACCCCTGGACTTCATATCTTCTGCACTTGTTGACTGTGTGGCGACTGCCACGTGGGTAAACCTTGCATTTGTAGTGGAAACAACATGTTGCAAATGTGTAATGAACCTGTGCTTCACTTTGGGATGTGCGTTGTCTGTGGTCACACATCTGACTGACATTTGCTTACTGCACCTGTGGGCTAGTTGACACAGACTCTGAATAGGTGTGGTGTCTGTGCATTCCACTGTATTTCCTGGCAACATCACTGTGGGCGATGAGTCCGATGGCCCTGGTGTCTCTGTGTTGTGTAGCCCTAGTGGTGTGTCTCCCTCATATGTGTCACGTCACCATGACTCACACGACGGTGTTGTACTTGCTGTAGCAGTTAGCATACACAGTGTAATTTAGCAGATCATCATCACCATAACAGTATCCACATTTGAATAACAACAGAGGCAAGTATGGTGTACTAGTGATTTTATTTACAGAAATGTGTGTGTGTATAGTGCACAGGATAGTGGGTGCTGTACATTGGGATTGTGATCCAAAGTTCCCAGATGAGTTGGAAGTCTTGGTAGCAGAAATGTCCTGAGTGAAGTCCACAGTCATATGATACATTAGTCCAACTTGAACTCCCCATGGCATGTGGGAGAGTAGTGTTGCATTCGACAGGGTGAAACGTTTGCACACAAAGGAGAATTTCCGGAACAAGTGTTGGCTTCCTGGGGGATGTACGTGGCCATCAACCTCTCAGTTTTCCTTCCTCGGACGACCCCTCTTCTTTGGGGGGACCCTCACGTGCAGGCTGCTGCGGTGCAGGGAGTCTCCGCCAGAGTCCTCCTCCCTCCCTGTGGCGGTGTCAGTTGTTGCAGCACCAGATGTTGTGGGCACACAGGGAGGTGTGGCCATGTTGGTGCTAATCTGGCGGAGGCATGTCAATATGTCCATATGCACCGCTGTGAGTTCTTGCAATGTGTCCCACTTGGACTCCATGCGAGACATGTGTGTCTCCACACGGGACATGTGGGAGTCCAAGCGGGCATGATGGGCAGCCTGCTGCTGTTGTATGTCCTTGAGGATCCCCACTACCTGTCTGACCTCTCCGGTGCTATCCTGGTACGCATCAGCGATGCGTGCCAGTTGTGGGTCATCATGCAGTCCAGACCCCTCTGCAAGCAGCGACCTATGTCTACCACCCCTCCCACCACCCCAGGCGACATGTGCAGGACCTGCGGTGGCACGCACAGGTGACCCACGGCCCCCTTGGGGGTTGTTAGTGGTGTTGTCGTCCATTGCTCCACGGTGGGCCTGGGGCCCTGTGCTGTTGTCATCGGTGGTCCTTGGTCTGTCCGTGTCGGCGGGGGTGGTCTGTGTGTTGGCAGTTGTTGGAGGGGTGGGTGCAGGGGGTGCAGATGTTGGTCCAGCTGGTGCTGCATGATGACTCACACCGGAGGTGCCAGGTAGGTCTTCGCCATCCGAGGAGGGCAGAGGCTGTTCCACACCAGGGAGCTCTGTGTCCCCCGGAGCCTGGGACAGGGACTCCTCCTCGCCTGCTGCTGTGTCCCCATCATCATCACCTGTATTTGGAAGAGACACACATTGTATGTTATGTTTCTACAGGCATCAATGGTTCACACACCTGACAGTTGTGACTGTACCTCTGGATGCGGGCATGTACATTGCATTGTCCTAAGTTGTCACAGTAAGAGGTTGATATTGGTGTAGCACATTGTCATGCATACCTGGGGCATTTCAATGTGAATGTTGAGGTGTGTGCATGGCCAGCATTTGTTGTATTTGGTGGACATCCGGCCATCCTTCTCCACCTAGCCCAGTTATCCCACCATGAAGCATGCCACCCTTGCAGTGGGTTCAGGTTGACTCTCAGGATGTCATTCAGTGGTGTCTTGCTGTTGGTTGTTGCACAGTTCCCAGCAGGGCCTTGTGCACCCCACAGCAGTACCCAGTGTCAGCCATCTTGTCAGTCCTTATCCACTCCCTGTGATGTGAGCATGGTTCAGAGTGGTGTTGATGGGCCAATTGTGAGGGTGAGCAGTATCTGTGACTACAACTCCCATCATGCTATTGCCTACACCCCCCTTCCCAGCATGCCCATACTTCTTTCCTTTGGACTCTGCTTCCGTGTGGGGTAGTGTGCCTGTGCTGACAGGAAGGCTGACAGTGTTGTCCTTGCGTTTGTTTGGCTACAAGTCCCAAGAGTGTCCCTGTGCTTCACACAGCATTACCCAGGGTGGTGGTTCTTTGTGGGATCTTCATTTGGTATGTGAGGCATTGCATTCTCCCAGGTGGGTTATGTGGAGTTTGTGTTGAGGGGGTGTGTGAGGTGAGCTGCTTATAACTATGGTCAGTGCTGTGAGTCCTCCTTCCCACCCAGCCAGATATCCCACCATGCAACGTGCTTGCATTGCAGGGAGTGCAAGTTGGCTTTCAGGATGTCAGGCAGTGGTGTTGTGCTGTTTGTTGGTGCACAGTTCCCAGCAGGGCCTTGTGCTCCCCACAGCAGTAACCAGTGTCAGCCATCTTGTCAGTCCTTATCCACTCCCTGTGATGTGACCATGGTTCAGAGTGGTGTTGATGGGCCAATTGTGAGGGTGAGCAGTATCTGTGACTACAACTCCCATCATGCTATTGCCTACACCCCCTTCCCAGCATGCCCATACTTCCTTCCTTTGGACTCTGCTTCCTGTGGGGTAGTGTGCCTGTGCTGACAGGAAGGCTGACAGTGTTGTCCTTGTGTTTGTTTGGCTACTAGTCCCAAGAGTGTCCCTGTGCTTCACACAGCATTACCCAGGGTGGTGGTTCTTTGTGGGATCTTCATTTGGTATGTGAGGCATTGCATTCTCCCAGGTGGGTTATGTGGAGTTTGTGTTGAGGGGATGTGTGAGGTGAGCTGCTTGTAACTATGGTCAGTGCTGTGAGTCCTCCTTCCCACCCAGCCAGATATCCCACCATGCAACGTGCTTGCATTGCAGGGAGTGCAAGTTGGCTTTCAGGATGTCAGGCAGTGGTGTTGTGCTGTTTGTTGGTGCACAGTTCCCAGCAGGGCCTTGTGCTCCCCACAGCAGTACCCAGTGTCAGCCATCTTGTCAGTCCTTATCCACTCCCTGTGATGTGAGCATGGTTCAGAGTGGTGTTGATGGGCCAATTGTGAGGGTGAGCAGTATCTGTGACTACAACTCCCATCATGCTATTGCCTACACCCCCTTCCCAGCATGCCCATACTTCTTTCCTTTGGACTCTGCTTCCGTGTGGGGTAGTGTGCCTGTGCTGACAGGAAGGCTGACAGTGTTGTCCTTGCGTTTGTTTGGCTACAAGTCCCAAGAGTGTCCCTGTGCTTCACACAGCATTACCCAGGGTGGTGGTTCTTTGTGGGATCTTCATTTGGTATGTGAGGCATTGCATTCTCCCAGGTGGGTTATGTGGAGTTTGTGTTGAGGGGTGTGTGAGGTGAGCTGCTTATAACTATGGTCAGTGCTGTGAGTCCTCCTTCCCACCCAGCCAGATATCCCACCATGCAACGTGCTTGCATTGCAGGGAGTGCAAGTTGGCTTTCAGGATGTCAGGCAGTGGTGTTGTGCTGTTTGTTGGTGCACAGTTCCCAGCAGGGCCTTGTGCTCCCCACAGCAGTAACCAGTGTCAGCCATCTTGTCAGTCCTTATCCACTCCCTGTGATGTGACCATGGTTCAGAGTGGTGTTGATGGGCCAATTGTGAGGGTGAGCAGTATCTGTGACTACAACTCCCATCATGCTATTGCCTACACCCCCCTTCCCAGCATGCCCATACTTCCTTCCTTTGGACTCTGCTTCCCTGTGGGGTAGTGTGCCTGTGCTGACAGGAAGGCTGACAGTGTTGTCCTTGTGTTTGTTTGGCTACTAGTCCCAAGAGTGTCCCTGTGCTTCACACAGCATTACCCAGGGTGGTGGTTCTTTGTGGGATCTTCATTTGGTATGTGAGGCATTGCATTCTCCCAGGTGGGTTATGTGGAGTTTGTGTTGAGGGGATGTGTGAGGTGAGCTGCTTGTAACTATGGTCAGTGCTGTGAGTCCTCCTTCCCACCCAGCCAGATATCCCACCATGCAACGTGCTTGCATTGCAGGGAGTGCAAGTTGGCTTTCAGGATGTCAGGCAGTGGTGTTGTGCTGTTTGTTGGTGCACAGTTCCCAGCAGGGCCTTGTGCTCCCCACAGCAGTACCCAGTGTCAGCCATCTTGTCAGTCCTTATCCACTCCCTGGGATGTGAGCATGGTTCAGAGTGGTGTTGATGAGCCAATTGTGAGGGTGAGCAGTATCTGTGACTACAACTCCCATCATGCTCTTGCCTACACCCCCCTTCCCAGCATGCCCATACTTCCTTCCTTTGGACTCTGCTTCCCTGTGGGGTAGTGTGCCTGTGCTGACAGGAAGGCTGACAGTGTTGTCCTTGCGTTTGTTTGGCTACAAGTCCCAAGAGTGTCCCTGTGCTTCACACAGCATTACCCAGGGTGGTGGTTCTTTGTGGGATCTTCATTTGGTATGTGAGGCATTGCATTCTCCCAGGTGGGTTATGTGGAGTTTGTGTTGAGGGGGTGTGTAAGGTGAGCTGCTTGTAACTATGGTCAGTGCTGTGAGTCCTCCTTCCCACCCAGCCAGATATCCCACCATGCAACGTGCTTGCATTGCAGGGATTGCAAGTTGGCTTTCAGGATGTCAGGCAGTGGTGTTCTGCTGTTTGTTGGTGCACAGTTCCCAGCAGGGCCTTGTGCTCCCCACAGCAGTACCCAGTGTCAGCCATCTTGTCAGTCCTTATCCACTCCCTGTGATGTGAGCATGGTTCAGAGTGGTGTTGATGGGCCAATTGTGAGGGTGAGCAGTATCTGTGACTACAACTCCCATCATGCTATTGCCTACACCCCCCTTCCCAGCATGCCCATACTTCCCTCCTTTTGACTCTGCTTCCCTGTGGGGCAGTGTGCCTGTGCTGACAGGAAGGCTGACAGTATTGTCCTTGCGTTTGTTTGGCTACAAGTCCCAAGTGTGTCCCTGTGCTTCACACAGCATTACCCAGGGTGGTGGTTCTTTGTGGGATCTTCATTTGGTATGTGAGGCATTGCATTCTCCCAGGTGGGTTATGTGGAGTTTGTGTTGAGGGGGTGTGTGAGGAGAGCTGCTTGTAACTATGGTCAGTGCTGTGAGTCCTCCTTCCCACCCAGCCAGATATCCCACCATGCAACATGCTTGCATTGCAGGGAGTGCAAGTTGGCTTTCAGGATGCCAGGCAGTGGTGTTCTGCTGTTTGTTGGTGCACAGTTCCCAGCAGGGCCTTGTGCTCCCCACAGCAGTACCCAGTGTCAGCCATGTTGTCAGTCCTTATCCACTCCCTGTGTTGTGAGCATGGTTCTGAGTGGTGTTGATGGTCCAAATGTGAGGCTGCCCATTATCTGTTACTACGAGTCCCATCATGCTCTTGGCTACACTGACTTCACCAGCATACACAGGATTCCTTCCTTTCTGTGAGCTTCCCTGTGAGGTGGTGTTCTAGTGGTGGCTAAACATCTGACAGTGTTTGTTGGTTAGATTTGTGCCACTGCCTAGCTCAATTTGGTATTGGATTTGTACATGTCATGACACAGTTACATATCACTATGACATGGCATGTATTGTGTTTATCTGACTGACATACACTTCTTGGGATGATTATCTTTTGGTTGCTGTTGATTTGCTAGGGGTGCATGGTTTGACTGTCCCCTTGACAGTGATGTGTGTGTATTGGCACACAATATTGTGTATATTAGTTCTGTACTCACCAGGCTCTGGGATGTTTGTTAGTCCATATACGCTCACTGGTGGTAGGATGGCCCGCACCTTCTCCTCCCAGGGCCTGAGGTATACTGGTTTGGCAGGAGGGCCACTGCCGGTGTGCTGGCTCAGGAGGTAATCCTTCTTCAGTAGGTCCCTGACCCTCCTGTCACCCAGTCAGTGAGAGAGAGTAAAAAGAATAGAATTGAAGGTTAGGAGAGAGGGAGAAGAAAGAGAAAGAGGCAGAGGTTCATCCCCGGTATCAAGGATCCAGTCCCGAAGGGGAGGGCCAAGTCTAGCCTCCTAGTAGCCCTCACACACCCCGAAGAATGTCATGCTTCATCATCAGGCTTTTTGCTCCTCGTCGGGCCGGCGCTGCAATGCCCGACGGTCCCCCGAAGGGTCACTTTCACGGAGATCTTTTAAGAGAAAAGCCGTAAGGTGAATGCGGGTGTGTGGGGTGGATCCAGTGAAAAAAGTGTAAAAGTGCGTGCAAAGGTGGTGGCTAAAAATACCTAGGGGTATCCACAAGAAAGTTCTTTAATAGCGTGGTACCCCTGGTAGATTAAAAACCCGAAGGTTGGTGAGTTACTATAAGGCCTAATGTGCCCGTGTAACTTAACAAAAGGTCGACATGTTTCACGCCTGGTAGTCTGAATGATCAATGGCGTTTCTTCAGGACCTAACTAGTGTGAAAGATGTGCACTAAAGGCGGGTTCCAGAAATAGGAATGGTAACCCACGTGAATCAAAGGTGGCTTGGGGTTCACCACAGGGATAGTTTCCCTAATTAGTGGTATAGAAATCTCAGATAGTAGATTTACCCAAGCAATGGTAGTACCTGAATAGGGATGACAAAGAGAAACAAAAAGAAAAAGGAAAATCGTGTGTCAAAGGTGTCACAGTAAACATCCTGGTAAGTTCTGTGCACCTGACACGTGATAACAAACCATACAATACGTCCAAACCAGAACACATTCATACGGCTATGGCCACTACTCATAAGTCATGCGCGGGCGACCTAGTCCCTGCCAACACCCAAAGGTTTCCGCGAGGAGACACATACGTGTGCCATGCCACGACGCATAGCGTAGAGGGTGGTCAAGGCATCCGTTGCGGTCCGCAAGTCTCCCAGGGGTGAGGCGTTAAATGGTCACCCGAAAAAGGCAAATGAGTGTCCGCTCAGGTACGCATAGTGAACCACCTGATGCGCTGCCTCAGTGGGGGGTGTGTCGATGTATCGATGTACCGATCCCCTTCCAACTGAGGAACGTGTCACCGGTGATGGTACAGCAGTAATGTGAGGTCTAGAGGAGGACGACCCCACTACATGGGCGGCTGGCTCAAAATACATAAAGCCGACAGTTGAACAGATGTGGGCAACGCCCCGCTTACCCTCGCTTCAACCGGGAACAGTCTCTCTAGGCTATTGACCGGCGGGTGCCCGCACCCTATTTGCTAAATGGAGACAGACAGTAAGAGAACATTAAATTATTAAAACCGGGAAGATGCGGGGGGTTATACAGGTCGCATGGAGGCGGACTATCCATAGCACTGTGTTGTACTCACGGTTACGTCGGGTGCCGGCTCTTCAGCACCTACCCTCTCCAAGCGGTCGCCTGCAATCACTGTGTGCGACGGTTCCGTGTAGTTTAAGTAGCTACTTGGGTGGCTGCTGAAGGCGTGCCCTACTTCCTGACTGGTCTACGTGCGGTGACGCGTCGGAGTGCATGCGCGCTTCCTCAGCGGGAAAGTGTCTCGGAAGAGAGCGAGAAAGCTCTGTGAATGCTCCTCTCTTGCGCATGCGTGTAACGAAGAGGTGCCCCGGTGCCCGATCACAATGAAGTGAAATAAGTGAGGTATAGGGACTAGCTATTTTCGAGTGTGTCCAAAAGTGAGGCGGAGCACACGAGGTCCATAACACCGTACCAAGGATGTGCAGGGTCATGATGACAGTACTGTAAAAGGTCTAGAGAAAGATGGCATTATACGTCAATGTGTGTCCCTCAGTGTAAATGACCTGTATGTTGTACTAAGGGCGAGTGTGTGTGACCTGGATATCTGAGAAAAGCCACATTTCTCATGGGCTTTGGCAGCAATCATTTGCCTGTCATGGGCGGATATAGAGTGGTATAACTGGCTCAGTGTACCCAGGGCTATAATTCCACCCAAGGAATGTCATCGTTCAGTCCCTGAGTTTGGGTATACAGACGAAACACCCAGCGTTGTTCCCGACGTAGGAGGGCCTGTGTACTCCACGAGGGTCTGAACTCTAGGACTGTCCAAGTTAGTTGTTCGCAGCTATGACCCACTTCCAGATAGCGGTTGGTTAATTTCGCTGCCGTCCTGCCACGCCGTATGGTGCTCTTATGTTCACTTATGCGTGTCTTGACAGGGCGTGTAGTCATGCCGCCGTATCTCAGGTCGCATGGGCACGCGATGAGATAGATGCAGTTCTTGGTGTTGCAATTAGAGTGCCCCCGTTGTTCCCAGGTGAAATTGCCAAGGCTCAGTGTCTTCGTCTTGGTGGTGGTGGAGCAGGCACTTACAGATACCACCTGGGTAATGTCCCGATATGGGTGGTAAGTTCCAGAGTGTGACGTTTGGGGTGTTCTTCCTCCTGTCAATAGGACGTGAGTTAACCAGGGTGTCCCTTAGGTTCGCCGTCCTTTTGAATGCAAAACGTGGTTGTTCCATGTCCAATGAGTCAGAGTTAAGAATCCTCCAATTCCGTCTGATGATGTTCTTCAGTTTGTTGGATAAGGGTGTGAAGGTGGTGACGCAAGTGAGGATGTTATTTGTTTCTTTTGCTCTGGTTTCAAGGAGGGCTTGTCTGTTGTTATTCCTGGCTCGTTTTCTTGCATTCCTCACAACATTATTTGGGTAGTGTCTGTCCAGAAGTTGTTATGGACCTCGTGTGCTCCGCCTAACTTTTGGACACACTCGAAAATAGCTAGTCCCTATACCTCACTTATTTCACTTCATTGTGATCGGGCACCGGGGCACCTCTTCGTTACACGCATGCGCGAGTGAGGAGCGTTCACAGAGCTTTCTCGCTCTCTTCCGAGACACTTTCCCGCTGAGCAAGCGCGCATGCACTCCGACGCGTCACAGCACGTAGACCAGTCAGGAAGTAGGGCACGCCTTCAGCAGCCACCCAAGTAGCTACTTAAACTACACGGAACCGTCGCACACAGTGATTGCAGGCGACCGCTAGGAGAGGGTAGGTGCTGAAGAGCCGGCACCCGACGTAACCGTGAGTACAACACAGTGCTATGGATAGTCCGCCTCCATGCGACCTGTATAACCCCCGCATCTTCCCGGTTTTAATAATTTAATGTTCTCTTACTGTCTGTCTCCATTTAGCAAATAGGGTGCGGGCACCCGGCGGTCAATAGCCTAGGGAGACTGTTCCCGGTTGAAGCGAGGGTAAGCGGGCGTTGCCCACATCTGTTCAACTGTCGGCTTTATGTATTTTGAGCCAGCCGCCCATGTAGTGGGGTCGTCCTCCTCTAGACCTCACATTACTGCTGTACCATCACCGGTGACACGTTCCTCAGTTGGAAGGGGATCGGTACATCGATACATCGACACACCCCCCACTGAGGCAGCGCATCAGGTGGTTCACTATGCGTACCTGAGCGGGACACTCATTTGCCTTTTTCGGGTGACCATTTAACGCCTCACCCCTGGGAGACTTGCGGACCGCAACGGATGCCTTGACCACCCTCTACGCTATGCGTCGTGGCATGGCACACGTATGTGTCTCCTGGCGGAAACCTTTGGGTGTTGGCAGGGACTAGGTCGCCCGCGCATGACTTATGAGTAGTGGCCATAGCCGTATGAATGTGTTCTGGTTTGGACGTATTGTATGGTTTGCTATCACGTGTCAGGTGCACAGAACTTACCAGGATGTTTACTGTGACACCTTTGACACACGATTTTCCTTTTTCTTTTTGTTTCTCTTTGTCATCCCTATTCAGGTACTACCATTGCTTGGGTAAATCTACTATCTGAGATTTCTATACCACTAATTAGGGAAACTATCCCTGTGGTGAACCCCAAGCCACCTTTGATTCACGTGGGTTACCATTCCTATTTCTGGAACCCGCCTTTTAGTGCACATCTTTCACACTAGTTAGGTCCTGAAGAAACGCCATTGATCATTCAGACTACCAGGCGTGAAACATGTCGACCTTTTGTTAAGTTACACGGGCACATTAGGCCTTATAGTAACTCACCAACCTTCGGGTTTTTAATCTACTAGGGGTACCACGCTATTAAAGAACTTTCTTGTGGATACCCCTAGGTATTTTTAGCCACCACCTTTGCACGTACTTTTACACTTTTTTCACTGGATCCACCCCACACACCCGCATTCACCTTACGGCTTTTCTCTTAAAAGATCTCCGTGAAAGTGACCCTTCGAGGGACCGTCGGGCATTGCAGCGCCGGCCCGACGAGGAGCAAAAAGCCCGATGATGAAGCATGACCTTCTTCGGGGTGTGTGAGGGCTACTAGGAGGCTAGACTTGGCCCTCCCCTTCGGGACTGGATCCTTGATACCGGGGATGAACCTCTGCCTCTTTCTCTTTCTTCTCCTCTCTCCTAACCTTCAATTCTATTCTTTTACTCTCTCTCACTGACTGGGTGACATTTCGCACCCACCAGTTGGAACAGTGTCCCCTTTGATTTAAATGGTTATTTGTGGAGCACGGACACTGGACCACAATAGGCTCCTGGTCCCCCCATCTCTTTTGTAAACCCTGACCCTCCTGCGCACATCATACCACCTGTTCTGGATGTCTTCCTTTGTGCGCAAACATGGTGATTGTGCGTTCACCCTGTCGACGATCCTCGCCCACATCTTGGTTTTCTGCGACATGGGGGTCTGTTGGACCAATGTGCCAAACAACTGTGGCTCTACCCTCAGGATCTCGTCTACCATGACATCCAATTCACTATCTAGGAACTTTGGATTCTTCTTTAGGGGCATGGTGATGGGTGGTGGTGGTGCTTGATGTGTGTGTGTGTGCAAGTGAGGGTGTGTGAGTGTAGGTTTTGCTGGGTGTGTGTGAGGGTGCTATTTGTTGAGGTGCTAATGGTGTGTGGCATTTGTGTTGGATGAGCTGTGTGTGTGTCTGTGTTTGCTGTGTGATGGTGTTCTCTGCTGGCAGGTCAGTGGAATTTGCAAAGGATCATTGTAGGGATTTGTGGCCTTTATGTAGGTGGAGTTGGGGGTGTGTCCTTGTTCCATTTTGTTCACCCCCTGTATTTATTGGCTTTGTCATTGCTTGTTTGGCCCTTTTTTTTGTATTTTTTCATTTGTGATTATTGTGCATGTAGGAGTCGTTCTTCTGACCGAGTAGGACGTTGCAGTTGTCTCGTGCGCGCCTCTCCGAGTCGTTCCCGCTGTGTTTCAGCTCAGTTTCATATGCGGCGTACGCGTCGGTCGCGAGTGTTGTGTTTGTCCGGCTGGCTTTTGTATGCGTGTCGGTCGTACGGCTTGGGCTCCGTGCGAATCGGTCTGAATTTGCACCCATTGCATCGTACTGCGCGGGTCGGAGTTCGCGGGTACGTTTCGTTCGGGTTATTTCCTGGTGTGTGTCGGTCGTTTCGATTCGCGTGGTTTCCCGGCCGGATAGCTTGTTTCCGTCCGGGTCGGTCGTTCGCCTTGAGTTCCGTACGAGTCGGTCGTGATTCCCATGCATTTCATCGTACTACCCGGGTCGGACGGCGCTGGTACGTGTCGGTTGGACTAAATTCCCGTACCGAGTCGGTCGGTACGTTTTCCGGCCCGAATCGGAATCGGCCCCTAGGACTAGTAGAAAATGCTAAATAATTATGTTAGCCACAAGCTGATGGTCGAGGCTTATGTGTCTAAAGTACAAAAAATGGTGGAAATGGAGGAACGGGTCCTCTATGGTCAACATCATGATGCATTTACCACACATGTAATACATTGGTATCGTTACATTGATGACATCTTTTTGATATGGCAAGGTACCAAACAACAAGCTTTGGATTTCATTGATTCAATTAATGTGAACACACTTAATCTTCATTTTATTTCCAACTTAAGTCAGGAAAATGTCTTCTTTTTAGATGTAGAGATTTTTGTCAGAAATGAGAAATTAGAGACACGGCTATTCAGGAAACCCACTGCGGGCAACACTGTCCTACATGCTTCAAGCCACCATCCGATGCATCTGATACGTAGTATCCCATATGGAGAGATGCTGCGCATTAGACGCATATGCAGTTCAGACAGTGAATGCCTTATGGCACAGGATCTCAGTAAAAACAGATTTTTGGCCAGGGGTTATACCTCCTCTATGATTGACAAAGCAATTAACAAAGCCAATCAAATTGACAGGAAAGAAATGCTTCAAAATAAAATATCTAATGTAACTTCTGATTCTACTAGAGAGCCAATCAGGTTGATTCTGACATACAATCGCCAGCACCAAGCCCTTCGTAAAATCTTTAAGAAAAACTGGAGCCTGATACGCAGTGATCCTGTCATTGGGGACCTAATGGCAGTCAGCCCCGAAATTACATTCAGAAAAGCTCGCTCTATGAGTGACTCACTAGTCAAATCGAGTCCAGAATTGGTAACCAGTAAAACATGGCTTCATACCAGTAAGGGCTTTAGAAGATGTACTAACTGCAAAGCTTGTAGACAAGGTGTCAACAGAACTGAGTTTAGAATTCCGTTCTGTGAGACACCTCGTTCTATCCCTAGGATGCTAACATGCAAAACTGATTTTGCTGTTTATGTGCTGGAGTGCCTTTGTGGCCTTCAATATGTTGGTAGTACCAAGTTGCAGGTCCACAAACGGATACTCCAGCACATTAGGGCAATCAATGGGAGTGACGCTTCCTATCCGGTCGCACGTCACTTCAAGGAACATCACGATAATAAAAGTGATCTTCTTAAATACTTTGTCATTGACTCAGTACTCCCCCTGAGACGTGGAGGTAATCGTGAGGCCCTTTTGCGTGCCCTGGAAACCAAATATATCCTGGAACTCGACACGAAGACACCGCAGGGCTTAAATTCCAGCGAAGATTTTTTACGTGTCTTTAACTCAGTCTTTTCGTGTACTGTATATTGTGAGATCAACATATCCATACATTTTTGGTCCGCACTCTCGAATTCATTGTATTTTAACTTTTTTACAAGATTTTTCTTATCACTATTTGCACATTTGCACATTATCTAGCACTGATAAATTATTTCTGGACAGAGACATATGTCTGACCATTCAATACTGATGGTCTTTTTTCAGTCAAATTTTTCTAGCATCTTTTGATATATAAAAAACACTTTGTTTCAAGTAAACTTTGCTATATAAGTACACATGCTGAGACCTTGTTGTCACTTGGTCAAGATTATAAGCACAGACACTTAGGTCCCTCATCACTAGTATTAAACTACCACATTGCAGGCTTTAGCTCAAGATGATGGCACCTTTGGTTGTTTACTCAAGTCTATCTTATATTGTCAGCTTTGTGTCCTTTTACCCACTCGGGTTGTATTCATTTTAATATGCTTAGTTTGCATAATAGTGTTTAAGGTATTTTATTTGATTGAGAATGTGTTCAATTCAATGCCTTTTACCAACTTTTGTTAAACTAGCTTGTACTTTTTATATGAATTTTTTACACCTTACAGTGGTTTATTTTCTTGAAAAGTAACTTTTAGCTATTTATGTTGGTGCTTTACTATTGACTTGTGTCTTAATATGACTGTATCAATGTATATATTTATATATACATATTTTTTCTATGTCTATTTATGTCTCTGTCAGGCAACCAATCGGGTTGTTTGTTATTACGCACGGTGCACTTTAAATTTGGTTTTGCTACTCCTATGGCGTCATGTGAACAAGGCCTCTGGTAGGTTGAAACGCGTCATGGCAGGCATGCTGAGACTTCATTAAATACTCACTTGCACTTTTATCTGGGTCCGTTATCGTCTGTTCCCGTTATTTCCAGGACATTGGTGATTGCTGGAACCTTGTGGCGATTACTTCGGCATATATATATATATATATATATATATATATATATATATATATATATATATAATATATATTCTGGCCTCTCTGCAAATTGAAGGGTTCTCTAAAAATATATGATGAGAGCCTCACCATTTTAATGCAAAAATGATACTTTGATGATAACTACAGCTTCAGCAGCCTCTTACAACGGTCTTGACTATGGGCCAGTGCCTTCCAACAGCAGGGAGATGGCCAAAGGTGCGGAAATAGGAGCAACAAAAGGAAGATATGACACTCTCCTCTGTGTATTGTGAAGCATACAGATATTTTTGCTATGATTAATATTCTTAGGTACGGGTGTGGCGAAGGTTATACAGAGACATCAGGTCTGGGTATTGAGATAATTGAGGGTGTTTTAAAGATAAATGGCTGTGAAGTCTATCATTACATTTGTATCGAGGAACATTATGGGCTTTAACCACAGAAGAAGTGTGGTGCTGAGACATAATTAATGCACATTTTAGATTATATGGAGATACATTTAAAAAACAATTTGGTGTTTCTATCACAGATAGCGCCACCTCAGAGACGAGGGGAGATAGCAGTGCAATACTATTTGGTAATATATAGTTAAAAGTGATGCATGTTTAATTGCGTCTACGTACAGGTATGTAATGCCTCATGTACATGTGATGGGAATCAATCTCCTGCACATAGCTTTTTTTGTTGAAGGTGTGGTAGCTTTTTCTAAATGAGCAATTTAGGGTGACAAATAATTTTTGAATACTAATGATTTTTATGATGGTTCTAGGCGTAACCGATAAATTATTAATGTTGCACTTGAAACAATTTTAATAAGTGTTTAGAAGTGTGTTAATTAATGTAGTTTAGTTGTGCCACATTTGCGCAGAGGCACCACTTTATTGATATGGATGCTAGTTTGGTGTTTTATTCATCTTGACCCTGCTCATTAACCTTTTCAATCAATGTCTCCCTACGTGTCTTCTCTCTCCACAGTCTTTGCATAAGACACAATTCTGTGACACAACTGGTTATTTTCTTTAGAGAGCATATACTGGGAATAAAACGTTCTTTGTGTACTGACTGTATCAATCCCAAGGACAAATCTGCTGGAGGTTCCGATATAGATCTGCTACCGAACACTAGAGTATGGGCCTTTGGGGCATATTTACAATAAAATGGTGAAGCGTGTCGTTACGCCAAGAAGGCTAATGACACGCTTCGTCACTTTAGAAACGCTGGGCTGCACCATATTTACAAGAATATGCTGCAGCCTTGTGTTTTCCCCTACGCTGGCATTACCTTTAGTTGCCTAGCGCCAATGCAGGCACGCTTGCACCGTAGTGCCAGGGTGCCTGTGTTGAGGGGAAGATTGATTATGTGCAGGAAGGTCCCCCTTACTGCACATAAACAATCTTTAAATGCTGTTTTGTAACTTTTATGTGTGCTGCTTAATGCTGCACACATAGAAGTTGCAAAACGGCATTTTTAAAAAAATGACTGTTTATGTGCAGGAAGGAGGACCTTCTTGCACATAAACAATCATAGGCAATTTGCTGTTTCTAGGTGTGCTGCACAAGGCAGCACATATGGAAACAGCAAAAACAAGGAGAAATAAAGCATTTCTCCTTGCTTGGGCTGTTTAAGACAAGGTTTTCCGTGGTCTTAAATTTGGCGATGCCTCCTATTTACGCCCTTTTAAATAGGAGGCAGCTTCAAAATCAATGGGTGTTGCGGTGGAACGCCCAACGCAACAGCCATTCCCCTCCCATTTCACACTAAAAATAGCGTGAAAGGGTGCCTTATTGACAAGACAACGATAAGCCATGTTAAGTAGCTTAACGCTGCCTTGTAAATAAGGCGAGGCCCCTAACGCCATCACATCACTGAAAGTGACGTTGTGGTGGCGATAGGGGCTTGTAAATATGCCTCTTTGTTTGAAAAATGTTTAATACTGGATTGTGCATGTCCGGACTGTGCTGTTTCTGCGGAAGCTGATGGAGTATGCCTTTCCTTAGGTTAGTGTTATTTGTTTGTTGTCAGGTCCAGACTCGGAGCCAAAGCAGCTCTGGCAAATTTTGTCAGATCAGCCTCATACGGTGCCTAGCAAGGGAGCGCAGCAAGCAAGACTTACCACTACAAGAGGGTTGGGGGTTCCCTCAAGTAAATTGTGGGGAAAATTGCAAAAATGGTGCATTCTACAACACATTTTTCATTATATATTCAATTGTATTAACTTTTAAAGAATAGTAAATGATGACCATACAGGGCACCTGGCAACACAACAATCAACAATGATTGTTGGGGCTCTTCAATGATTTCCTCACTATCACCCTCCAACAGTGCCCCTCACTTTTCCATGGCCCCTCTCTCACATGTATTTCATTTGTATTACAGTGCCTCTCATACCAGCATAGGATGTCAGAACACTGCACAGCACACACACATACAGAGGCAATGAATCATACATGTGTGAATCAGTGTGTAGAAAATGTTACATAAAGACAAAAGGGAATACCAGGTGTAGGATTTATACGTCATCCATACAGGTAGGTGTTTATTACGTGTGTGGGCTGGAGAAGCACAAACTCAGGATTCAAATCCTAACACAGTAGTTGGGATTGGATTTACTAATGAGAATGTATTTCTACCCAAACCAATTTTACCAACATTAGAATAACGAAAGACTGGGGACAAATATGCCTTTTAAACCTGTACCATGCAGTTTGCATGCAGCTTTTTAATGGCAATTCATAGCTCACTGTGCTATATTACAATTGCAAGCTATAAACTGCAAGTTACAAAAGGATTTCTGTGACAAATTTCATAACCCACTGAGCTATGCATATTGAATACAGTTCTGTGATCTGCACGGTACACGTTCTTTAAAGCAGGCATATTAACCCTCTGCCTTACTTTATATGAGTCAAAGCTGTTAATAGACAAAACTTCGATTTCTCTCCAGCAGGAAGATAAATCGCAAGGCATATTAACCATGACACTTTTATTGTTGCCTGAAAACTGCTGGATATACGAGGAACTCTGCAGCAAGAGTTTGAAGTGAGTGATTATGCTTGCCAGGCTTGCCGATTTTGTTACTGGAGTACGATATTGCAGCAGTGCTTCAAAATTGCCCCTCACTAACAAAACCGGCCCCCCACCCCTCCAGCCCACCGGGGATGCCCAATGCCCGGTGTGGCCAGTCCGGCCTTGCTTGTTGTGATGCTCTAAGTTCTGATTTGCTCAATATGTGTTATCACTACTCATGCCATGCCTGATTTGCAGTTTTTGCTTATTCCGTATTTATAAAATGTGTACACAAACCTCTTGGTTTTGGGAGTGAGCCAGATGACTTTCCTATGCCACCTAAGACTCTATCCTTTAATTTCTGATTTGTGCTGCTTATAGGGACTCAGAATAAATTCAAATGTATGTACTCTGTATCTCAGCCTTCATGGTATATATATATATATATAGGTAGTTATAGTTAGAACCTAGTTTCCATAGGAAAAGCATTTTTTGACTTGGCTATAACTGTGGCGTCGTTTGACGAATCTTCATGAAATGTTCCCGAGAAAGTGTCAGGGTAGATTCTGTGAGAAAAAAAGGGTGCATTTGTAATGTTAATTCCCATAGGAACCTTTAGCCAAAGCTGCAGCCCGAACCGCTGAACGGACTTACACCAAATTTGGCAGAGAGGTAGATGTTGGTTCAAGGAAGTGCCTTTTGCTTATTTTGTGTAAGTCTGTTCAGTAGTTGTTGAGAAATTTAGGTTGAAATATATAGTGATGTCTGGTCGCGAAGCCTTCGTGAAAAAAGATGAGCTCGTTCAGGGAAATGTACCTCTCTGATTGGCTGCCAACACTTCAACCAGGAAATGTTGGTAGCCATCTTATGGCTTGGCTTCACCGAGTCCCTAGAAAAGTGAAAATGAAGAAAAGGGGGCAGGGTAGGAATACCCTGACCACCAAGCTATGTTCTTGAGGTCCCCCTGGGACCCCGCCACGGCATAAAAGCATTTTTGTAAAAAAGAATTTGCCACGAAATCGCGATATTCGCGAATTTGCTGCAAAAAAAGCACACGCGGGCTGCGGTGCTTCCTTTTAAATAACCCCGGGTGGGCCAGGTCCCGGGGGCATATGGTAAATATAGGAGGGGGCACACAGGACCCCGCTCCTAGGGCTCATCAAAGCCCCGGGGACTGCCACCTCCCTGGGAAACTTTCATTCTGAATGTGGGCGGGCCTCCCCAGGGCTATTTGCAATTATTTGGGGTCGCCTCATGCCCCCCTGCCCCGGGGACCGCTACCTCCCTGGGGCTAATTTCAATAATATGGGGGGCCTCGTGGACCCTCCCCAGCCCCAGGGATCTCCACCTTCCCGGGGCACATACTTTATTTTTTTTTAAACAATGCGAGGGAGGCAGCCCGGGGACCGCCACAGCCCCAGGAACAGCCAACTCCCCAGGGCACACATACAACAATTAAGGAGGTCCGTTGCAGACCCTCGGGCCCGGGGACCACCACCTCCCAGGGGCAAATTTGAATAAAGGAGGTGCCCTACATGGCCCTGGAAACCGCCACTCCCCCGGGCTGACTCCAGTAATGTTCCGGGGTGTCCACCCCCGGCACATTGCAGTTTGCAATGGCTTGCATAGCAAACTCTGGTCCGCTTCGTGCAAGCGAGAGAAAACATTGCTCTTGCTTGCACGAAGCGGAGCAGAACTGATTTTGGACAGAGGGAGCTGCATGTTAGCAGCTCCCTCTGTCCAAAAGCAATGCCGGCTCCTGCAGGAGACAGGGAGCCAGCAGGGACCGCGGGGCCTTGATGCTCCCCCCGCGATCCCCAATGGAGAGGCCAGGCCCCAGGGGAAGGGGCCCCGGGGTCAAAGTTGGCCCAGGGAGGGTTGCCTTGCAGAGGGACCCCAGCTGGGCAAAAAAAGCATTTTTTTAAAACATGTTGCCACAAATTTGCAAAAATCTCAAATTTGCAGCAAAAATAAAAGAAAAACAAGCACAGGCTCCTGTGCTTGTTTTGAAAAGGGCCCCCGGGTGGGCTGGGTCTCGAGGGCATGCAGCTATTTTATAAAAAATGGAGGGGAGCATATGGAGCACCCCTCCAAGGGCTTTCTTTGCCCTGGGAACCACCACCTCCCTGGGCTTATAAACATTATAACGGGGGGCCTCGCAGACCCCCGGATCCCGGGGACCACCACCTTCCCAGGGCTACAAGAATGAAAAATAGACAGGGCCACGCAGATAATCCCAGGCCCTAGGGACCACCACCTCCCTGGGGCTGGCACGTGAAAAGTGAAAGGAGGGGTCCGTGCGGCCCCTCTTCTGGAGCCATAGATGTTTTTTTCTTTGTTTTTTTAACTCTCCCACTGCAATCAGCGAGTAGTCATTTTTAACCTGCAATGCACTTTCACCCTTTTTCAGAAATGCAATAATACTGCAAACATTAACTAAAAGGAGGGCATGTTAAGTGCACAACGCAATAGCCAGAATCTGTTTTAAAGATATTGCTGCTTTTACTTTGCCAACACCAGTAGCGGCTCCTGGAGGGAGTGCTGCGGGACGGTGGGGCGGGGGAGGGGCAGGGTTGGGAGTAGTAAACTCCAGCTTATGGCCGAACTGAGTTAAGTACATAAATAAATAAATAAATAAATAAAACGAAATACATTGCGCGTGCTGCATCGCAATCGGCGATGCAGCGCGCGCAATGTAATTCGTTTTATTTATTTATTTATGTACTTAACTCAGTTCGGCCATAAGCCGGAGTTTACTACCCCCCACCCTGCCCCTCCCCTGCCCCACAGCACTCCCTCCAGGAGCCGCTACTGGCCAACACAGTATAACAGTCAGAGTCTATGACAACGTTGGGGGCAATTCATAAGGTAAAAGTCTAGCTGCCTATGCATGGGTGTATATCTCATCCTAAATTCAATTCAGTAACTCCGGGCAGAGAGGTACACCTAGTAGTATATATATAGAGTTGTATTGTATTGCAGCATTTATATAGCACTTACTACCCCTATGTGGGGTGGTAAAGCACTTGCCTACAAGGGTAGCACGCTACACAGTGTAGGGTGCCTGAATGAAAGGACATTGACTCTACTTTTGATCCTATGTCGGAAGTGATTCCATGTCATGCATGATGACCTCCGAGGTGCGGTTATTGTGTTATGGAACGCAGCAGGTAGCAGTGTGGTGGATGACGAAGTGTCAGTAGCAGCTCGTGGAGGGAGTGCCGCGGGGCGGTGGGGCAGGGCGGGGAAGGAGCAGGGTGGGGGGTAGTAAACTACGACATACGGCCTAACAGAGGTAAGTAAACAAATAAATAAATAAAATGAATTTCATTGCGTGCGCTGCATTGCCAAATGCGATGCAGCATGCTCAACGAAATTCGTTTAATTTATTTATTTGTTTACTTACCTCTATTCAGCCGTATGCCGTAGTTTACTAACCCCCACCCTGCTCCTCCCCCGCCCGCCCCACCACCGCCCGCGGCACTCCCTCCACGAGCCACTACTGCGAAGTGTGAGAGACAGATGCACAGTTTTATGGTTTTCAATATGCTGGTACATGTGTCCTTCCACCCTCTTACATAAGGGGTTAGGTTCCCGTACTGCTCACAATGCAGCTACAAAGTTACTATTAGTTATATAATGGGTGTATTTTAGGTGCAGATCTGCAAAATTAGGTTCCACATAGCACAGGCAAAGATCTCCGCCTATGCTATATAGGACTACAAATAAAAAAGAATAGAGAAGCAAGCATCACCTGAGGAAATAAAATACATACACATCTGACTATCATCACAAGTTAAGGCTCATAAATACAGCCCACACCCTGGGCTCTTCCCTCTTCCCCTTCAACTGCAACATGTTGTAGAGTTGGACATCAGCTACAATTGTGCTGTGTGTCATTGTGTGTGTGTGTTCCACATATGTAGGTACTTGAGATAGCAGTCTGTTCTGATGTGTTTTTAAGTGTCTGTAGTGTTAGATGTGAGATGTCATGTTATTTATAATTCATTGACGATTTATATACTGATGATTTTCCAAGTATGTGTATCTGTTATGTTTACATTTTTACAAAGTGATTAATTTGACTGTCTGCAATGTCTACATTTATATCACATTTTAAAATTAATTGTATTTTTTAATTTTGAATTTTTTAAAACATTTTAACAATGTGATTTAATAAATGTCTGGAAATATCTAAAGTTATATGATAATTTTATAAAATTAATTTTATTTGTTTAACTTTTTAAAAATATGTTTAGCATGTGATTTGTGTAGGTATCTTCATTGTCAGGCATATGTGACAATTTTTTTATGTATTGATTGTGTGCATGTTTTTTTAGTGTAGGTATTTCTGCTGGTTGTGTTATTCCCTGCCTCCTTTGTTTGTTTTGAATGTGATTTTCTTGCAGTGCCTGTGAGTGGCCATGTGTGTGATTTACTCAAGGCTGAGCGGCTGTAGATCTGAGCCTGTTTGGCTGTGTACCTCCTCAATGTTCTCATTTGTACTCCCACTTTGTAGTAAATATGCCACATTTTCTAGCCACTCTCCCTTGTCACTTCCACTTTTACACCTAAAACTTGTAACTACACTCGGCGGAGAATTCTGCACCTAAAAGATAGGACTTGTTTAGGCATACTTCTACGCCTTTACATTTGTGAATTGCATTTATAAGAATGCGCAGCTATAATACATGAGTACTACTGCATATACTCCTAAATGTCTTTATGAATTGGACATTCTTTGTCTTTGTTGCAGTACTATGCATTACTGGAGAATGCCTGTAATAGTGAATGTGTGAATTAGGGAGGTGCACCTGTAAACCACTCGGTCACGTTCATCTAAAAAATTATCAATGAATTGTGTGGTATATATAATTGGCACTTTTTACATACAAGTGTCGGCACGCAAACCTATCCTAAAGACCAGCTCATGGGGCATGCCAACAACTAGGATCAGGAGCTGTGTAGTCCCTGTACGGACTTTGGTGTTTCCCGATTGGATCTGTCTCTTTTACAAAAAAGCCAATTCCATTAACGGTTGTTACTTCATTCTGGTAAGAATGACAGACAGATGTGAGGGAAAAAGGGGTCTATGGTACATCGAAGTCTACATATCCTTTTATAGGACATCTAAGAAATATATATACACATTCTACATGAGTACATGATTCTCAGGATATGCATCAATAGGGAATGAGCAAGAAGAAACAGTTTACCACAGAATACATTTGAAGATTCTCTCATGGTAGTAATATATTAGTTTCTCATGGTATGTTTGAGCATCTCAATTGATACATTGTATGTCAATAGCCTAGGACAGCAGTTGAAATGTCCTTGATTTGATACAGTCAAAGAAAGTCTCTGGGAATACTCTCTGGTCATTATCGTGAATCTCATAATTTCTTTATTTAGAACAAGAACAGCAATAGTCAACAAGAGATACAGTGTGACATTGGTGCAAGATAAAGGACAGTGTAAACACTATCTAGTTTAGTGTTATCATAGCTCATTCCTCAGTTCATTGATGGTGTGTACAGTATACAATAACATGCTAGATACAGTTTCTCTTTCTGTTTTAAATGGCTCATCCACATGGAAGGTGCTACACTTAAGAGCAGAGTATTGAGCAATTTCATCTGCATAATGGTTGCCTCTGGTAACAAAATCACTGCCACTCATGTGTGCAGCACACTTCACTATAGCAATTTCCTTAGGCATTTTCAAAGCACCTAACAAATTTGAAACATACAGCCCATTCCAGATAGAGGTACCAGCTGAGATCAGGAATCCCCGCTATGACCATAGCTGGCCAAAATCGTGCACAACTCTGAAACCGTACTGGCTATCAATGTAAATGGTAACTCACAAGCCTTCCGAAGTACAGTAAGGGCAATCAGTTCAGCTACTTGTGCAGATGTTACATGGCACAAGTAGGATGCTTCTACAACTCCGCTCAGTGTTCATACAGCATATGCGGCTCTTAAAATAACACGTCGGTCTCTCAAACAGGACCCATCAACAAAAAGGGTATGATCTGATTCAGGAAGAGGTACATCCAGTATGTGTGGTCTCAGTTTTTTGCACAACTCAGTAATGCATGCACAATTGTGGTCAATTTGCGCTCATTTTCTCCCTCTGGGGTTGGCAACATGGAAGCAGGATTTAGTGTGTTGTATCTCCGAATGGAAAAATGTTATGCTGCAAAAATGGTTCTCTCATAGCGGGTTAAGTGTCTATTTCTCAGGTGTTGAGTTCTGGTATGGGTCATGAGAATCTCAATGGAATGGGGCACCATGACAACTAGGGGGAGCCATCACTATCCCCTTAGTTTGCTGAATACTGCTGTGAGATACCAGGCAATGCTGCTGCCATCGGGTAAATAATAGCGGAAAAATACCCAATGGGTCGTTAAATCTCTCCATGGGCTTGTGTTAGTACAGACAGAGCACACCCATCTCTTTCATGAAAAAAAGGTACAAATTCTTTTGCATAGTTTGGCATTCCAAAAGTAGGTGCGCTACAAAGCAGATTCTTGAGCTCCTGGAAGACTTTCATGCTTTCATCGTCTTTGGTACCAGGCCATTGACATCAGTGTATGTCAGCCTCAGTAGGGGCTTTGATACAAAGGAAAAGTTTGTAATCCATTTTCAGGAGTAGCCAAATATGCCCAAAAACGTTCGCACTTCCCTTTGGGTAGTTGGGAACTTCATCTTGAAGAATGTTTCTATGCATTCATGGGACACTGGCCTCATTCCCTTCTCCATCTGATGTCACAGGTACATGATCTCCTTCTGACAGTACTGCAATTTCTCGGGCGCAACCTTATGCCTGTTCTCAGCCAAATGATTGAGCAGAGCAATCATGTCTCGTCTGCAAGCTTACTTGATCAAGAAATCATCGATGTATTGTATTAAGGTCGAACTATATTGTAACTGCAGGGATTCTAAGTTCTTTCTAAGTATCTGATTGAAGTAGGATGAGCTTCCAGTGTACCCTTTTAGAGCACGACACCACACGAGTGCCTTTTCTCAGAACCGGAATGTGAGGAGAATCTGTCTCTTCTCGTGTAACAGAACCAAGAAAAAGGCTTGACAAAGGTCAATGACCATGAACCACTCGACCTCTGGGGAATTTATAACAGGATTACAGCAGGATTTGGTACCACAGGATAATATGGAATGACAATTTGGTTAATCTTTCGTAGGTCTTGGACGATCCTCCACTTTTTTTTGCTTTCTGTAAGGCCATGATCAGGGAGTTGCATGGACTCTCGAAGACGTCCTTTAAGATGCCTTGTTCTATAATGCTCTCAGTAACAGGGGTGATCCATGCAATAGCTTCTGGGCTCATTTTATAAGTGAGAGTCTGGTAAAAACAGCATTAGGTGGGAGGGTGATCTTTAGAGGTTTAGCACCTTTAATTAGCCCAATCTCTCTTCCTGCGAAATCCCCGACATTCTCCCTTTCTGTCTCTCTCAAAACTACTGGCAAGCTCTCCTTTGTAATGACCGGGTATAACCTGACAACAGGTTCCGGGGTTTGCAAATTCAATTTGGCGTTGGCTGCTTGGTGTTAGAAATTGCATTTCTGGTTGGCCGAGTATTCATCCTGTCCAAGCAGGAACCACAATCCTAGTCAGGGGAAGTGTAGTGCCCACTAAACGTTTTCCTCTGTTCACCCTCTGGTAGCTTGGCAGAGAGCAGTCAGGCTAAACTAAAGAGGCAATATGTAATGTATTTGTGCACATATGCACACAGTAACACACTGACAACATCACAAAAGTACTCCACACCAGTTTAGGCAAATAGCCAATATCTATCTGAGTAAAACAAGACCAAAACGACAAAAGTACAAAATACACAAGTCAAGTTATAAATTTTGCAAGAATAAATCAAAATGCAGTGCGTAGAAGTCAATAGCTTCAACTGGGGCTATCTGTTCGCGCTTGACTGGGGCAAATCCAAAAGTTCAGTCTGACCATGATAAAATATGGGTCGGATATAGGAGTCAAGTAGACCCGCTGACAGTACCTTGGATGCGCCGATTCTCGGGGACAATG
This sequence comes from Calotriton arnoldi, assembly GCA_963921515.1. Classification (NCBI taxonomy): domain Eukaryota; kingdom Metazoa; phylum Chordata; class Amphibia; order Caudata; family Salamandridae; genus Calotriton; species Calotriton arnoldi. The sequence continues at coordinate 715,198 of CAWUFW010007702.1, forward strand.
TGTTGAAATACGGAGGTGACGAGTCGCTGTAGCAGGCGATGCTTAGGTTCTGAAGTCGGGCAAAGTCAATGATGCGTTGAGATCAAGAGATCTGTGCATCCATTCTGAGGTGTCGATGGTGAACCGCTGGGCCAAAGGCCATGCGTCAGTTATAAAAGTCACACCAGGCCGGGAATGCATCGGAGTCAGGGACGGGGCATCACAGACGTTGGCAATGCATTGGCCGAGACTCACTCAGCAGCGGTGATCCGGAGGCCCTGCGTCTGCAAAGTCGGGCCGCTTTGTAAGTTGAGGTAATTCAGTCACGCACTCGGCGAGTGGTGTCCACGGCTTTGGTGCAGGCAGCGGCAATGCGTCGATTTTGCAGGGAATGCACAGTTCCGAACAACGCTTCAGAATCGTTGCATTGGTTTCTTGGGTTGCAGCACCAAACACCAAGTCCAAGGGACCAGGACTGGAGTTGGTGGCTCCACTTGGCAGACCAGTACTCACAATAGAGGAGCCCAGGTGCTGGTGGCAAGATGCAGGTGAAGTCATTGCTATCCCTGAGACTTCAGTAACAGGAGGCAAGCCCAAACAAGTCCTTGGAGAACCTTTAGAGATGCAGGATGTGGAGAGACAACTCCAATCCTCTCACTCTTAGGCAAGAAGCAGCAGCCAGCAGGCCAACACAGCAAAGCAAGCAGCAAAGTGGCAGTCCCTCCTGGCAGCACAACAGTTCTTCTTCCTGGTAGAATGTCCTCAGTTCCAGAAGTGTTCTGAGTTTATGGTGTCAGAGGTCCAGTTCATATGCCCATTTTAGCCTTTGAATTAGGGCGACTTCAAAGAAAGATCTTTATAGTGCACAAGACCCTGCCCTTCTTGTGCCTGGCTCCAGACACACTACAGGGAGGTATGCAGCTCTTTGTGTGGGGACAGGCACAGCCCTATTCAGGTGCAAATGTCAGCTCCTCCCTCTCACTCTAATTCAGGAAGGCCCATCAGCCAACCTCAGTTCCCTTTGTGTGTGACTGTCTAGAGGGAATGCACAAAGCCCAGCTATCACCCAACCCAGATGTGTATTCCAAGGACAGGCAGAGGCACAGAATGGTTAAAGTAAGAAAATGCCAAACCTTCTAAAAGTGAGGCAAACACAAGGAGATGATGGACGGAGCGCTGAAACTTTTCAGACACTCACCCCCAGTCACAGATCTGGGTTGAATCCATCATCGTTCTTTAGCTCACTTCGCCACCCCAGTTCAGACACAGCTTTATGCAAATCAGTCTTGACCCTGTGCTTAATGGGAACAGTCCAGCCCGAACTGCCAAGCCATGTCTTCCCTGGACCGGAAACAAGCATGCTGGGGCCGGTTTCGGGCTAACAGCCTTCATCAGCCAGGCTAGTTTGAATCCAGTGGCAAAGTGAGCAAGGGACCCACGTCTGGGCATACCCTGCCAACTTAGGGCAAACAAAGCAAACACAAGGAAATGATGGACGGAGCGCTAAACTTTTCAGACACTCACCCCCAGTCACAGATCTGGGTTGAATCCATCATCGTTCTTTAGCTCACTTCGCCACCCCAGTTCAGACACAGCTTTATGCAAATCAGTCTTGACCCTGTGCCTCATGGGAACAGTCCAGCCCGAACTGCCAAGCCATATCTTCCCTGGACCGGAAACAAGCATCCTGGGTCCGGTTTCGGGCTAACAGCCCTCATCAGCCAGGCTAGCTTGAATCCAGTGGCAAAGTGAGCAAGGGTCCCACGTCTGGGCATAACCTGCCAACTTAGGGCAAACAAAGCAAACACAAGGAGATGATGGACGGAGCGCGGAAACTTTTCAGACACTCACCCCCAGTCACAGATCTGAGTTGAATCCATCATCGTTCTTTAGCTCACTTCGACACCCCAGTTCAGACACAGCTTTATGCAAATCAGTCTTGACCCTGTGCCTCATGGGAACAGTCCAGCCCGAACTGCCAAGCCATGTCTTCCCTGGACCGGAAACAAGCATGCTGGGGCCGGTTTCGGGCTAACAGCCCTCATCAGCCAGGCTAGTTTGAATCCAGTGGCAAAGTGAGCAAGGGAGCCACGTCTGGGCATACCCTGCCAACTTAGGGCAAACAAAGCAAACACAAGGAAATGATGGACGGAGCGCTGAAACTTTTCAGACACTCACCCCCAGTCACAGATCTGGGTTGAATCCATCATCGTTCTTTAGCTCACTTCGCCATCCCAGTACAGACACAGCTTTATACAAATCAATGTTGACCCTGTGCCTCATTGGAACAGTCCAGCCCGAACTGCCAAGCCATGTCTTCCCTGGACTGGAAACAAGCATCCTGGGACCGGTTTCGGGCTAACAGCCCTCATCAGCCAGGCTAGCTTGAATCCAGTGGCAAAGTGAGCAAGGGACCCACGTCTGGGCATACCCTGCCAACTTAGGGAAAACAAAGAAAACACAAGGAGATGATGGACGGAGTGTTCAAACTTTTCAGACACTCACCCCCAGTCACAGACCTGGGTTGAATCCATCATCGTTCTTTAGCTCACTTCGCCACCCCAGTTCAGACACAGCTTTATGCAAATCAGTCTTGACCCTGTGCCTCATGGGAACAGTCCAGCCCGAACTGCCAAGCCATGTCTTCCCTGGACCGGAAACAAGCATCCTGGGACCGATTTCGGGCTAACAGCCCTCATCAGCCAGGCTAGCCTGAATCCAGTGGCAAAGTGAGCAAGGGACCTACATCTGGGCATACCCTGCCAACTTAGGGCAAACAAAGCAAACACAAGGAGATAATGGACGGAGCGCTGAAACTTTTCAGACACTCACCCCCAGTCACAGATCTGGCTTGAATCCATTATCGTTCTTTAGCTCACTTCGCCACCCCAGTTCAGACACAGCTTTATGCAAATCAGTCTTGACCCTGTGCCTCATGGGAACAGTCCAGCCCGAACTGCCAAGACATGTCTTCCCTGGACTGGAAACAAGCATCCTGGGACCGGTTTCGGGCTAACAGCCCTCATCAGCCCAGCTAGCTTGAATCCTGTGGCAAAGTGAGCAAGGGACCCATGTCTGGGCATACCCTGCTAACTTAGGGCAAACAAAGCAAACACAAGGAGATGATGGACGGAGCGCTGAAACTTTTGAGACACTCACCCCCAGCCACAGATCTGGGTTGAATCCATCATCGTTCTTTAGCTCACTTCGACCACCCCAGTTCAGACACAGCTATATGCAAATAAGTCTTGACCCTGTGCCTCATGGGAACAGTCCAGCCTCAACTGCCAAGCCATGTCTTCCCTGGACCGGAAACAAGCATCCTGGGACTGGTTTTGGGCTAACAGCCCTCATCAGCCAGGCTAGCTTGAATCCAGTGGCAAAGTGAGCAAGGGACCCACGTCTGGGCATACCCTGCCAACTTAGGGGAAACAAAGCAAACACAAGGAGATGATGGACGGAGCACTGAAACTTTTCAGACACTCACCCCCAGTCACAGATCTGGGTTGAATCCATCATTGTTCTTTAGCTCACTTCACCACCCCAGTTCAGACACAGCTTTATGCAAATCAGTCTTGACCCTGTGCCTCATGGGAACAGTCCAGACCGTACTGCCAAGCCATGTCTTCCCTGGACCGGAAACAAGCATGCTGGGGCTGGTTTTGGGCTAACAGCCCTCATCAGCCAGGCTAGCTTGAATCCAGTGGCAAAGTGAGCAAGGGACCCACGTCTGGGCATACCCTGCCAACTTAGGGCAAACAAAGCAAACACAAGGAGATGATGGACGGAGCGCTTAAACTTTTCAGACACTCACACCCAGTCACAGATCTTGGTTGAATCCATCATCGTTCTTTAGCTCACTTCACCACCCCAGTTCAGACACAGCTTTATGCAAATCAGTCTTGACCATGTGCCTCATGGGAACAGTCCAGCCCGAACTGCCAAGCCATGTCTTCCCTGGACCGGAAACAAGCATCCTGGGACCGATTTCGGGCTAACAGCCCTCATCAGCCAGGCTAGCTTGAATCCAGTGGCAAAGTGTTGATGAGCCAATTGTGAGGGTGAGCAGTATCTGTGACTACAACTCCCATCATGCTCTTGCCTACACCCCCCTTCCCAGCATGCCCATACTTCCTTCCTTTGGACTCTGCTTCCCTGTGGGGTAGTGTGCCTGTGCTGACAGGAAGGCTGACAGTATTGTCCTTGCGTTTGTTTGGCTACAAGTCCCAAGAGTGTCCCTGTGCTTCACACAGCATTACCCAGGGTGGTGGTTCTTTGTGGGATCTTCATTTGGTATGTGAGGCATTGCATTTTCCCAGGTGGGTTATGTGGAGTTTGTGTTGAGGGGGTGTGTGAGGAGAGCTGCTTGTAACTATGGTCAGTGCTGTGAGTCCTCCTTCCCACCCAGCCAGATATCCCACCATGCAACGTGCTTGCATTGCAGGGAGTGCAAGTTGGCTTTCAGGATGTCAGGCAGTGGTGTTCTGCTGTTTGTGGTGCACAGTTCCCAGCAGGGCCTTGTGCTCCCCACAGCAGTACCCAGTGTCAGCCATCTTGTCAGTCCTTATCCACTCCCTGTGTTGTGAGCATGGTTCTGAGTGGTGTTGATGGTCCAAATGTGAGGCTGCCCATTATCTGTTACTACGAGTCCCATCATGCTCTTGGCTACACTGACTTCACCAGCATACACAGGATTCCTTCCTTTCTGTGAGCTTCCCTGTGAGGTGGTGTTCTAGTGGTGGCTAAATATCTGACAGTGTTTGTTGGTTAGATTTGTGCCACTGCCTAGCTCAATTTGGTATTGGATTTGTACATGTCATGACACAGTTACATATCACTATGACATGGCATGTATTGTGTTTATCTGACTGACATACACTTCTTGGGATGATTATCTTTTGGTTGCTGTTGATTTGCTAGGGGTGCATGGTTTGACTGTCCCCTTGACAGTGATGTGTGTGTATTGGCACACAATATTGTGTATATTAGTTGTGTACTCACCAGGCTCTGGGATGTTTGTTAGTCCATATACGCTCACTGGTGGTAGGATGGCCCGCACCTTCTCCTCCCAGGGCCTGAGGTATACTGGTTTGGCAGGAGGGCCACTGCCGGTGTGCTGGCTCAGGAGGTAATCCTTCTTCAGTAGGTCCCTGACCCTCCTGTCACCCAGTCAGTGAGAGAGAGTAAAAAGAATAGAATTGAAGGTTAGGAGAGAGGAGAAGAAAGAGAAAGAGGCAGAGGTTCATCCCCGGTATCAAGGATCCAGTCCCGAAGGGAGGGCCAAGTCTAGCCTCCTAGTAGCCCTCACACACCCCGAAGAATGTCATGCTTCATCATCGGGCTTTTTGCTCCTCGTCGGGCCGGCGCTGCAATGCCCGACGGTCCCCCGAAGGGTCACTTTCACGGAGATCTTTTAAGAGAAAAGCCGTAAGGTGAATGCGGGTGTGTGGGGTGGATCCAGTGAAAAAAGTGTAAAAGTGCGTGCAAAGGTGGTGGCTAAAAATACCTAGAGGTATCCACAAGAAAGTTCTTTAATAGCGTGGTACCCCTGGTAGATTAAAAACCCGAAGGTTGGTGAGTTACTATAAGGCCTAATGTGCCCGTGTAACTTAACAAAAGGTCGACATGTTTCACGCCTGGTAGTCTGAATGATCAATGGCATTTCTTCAGGACCTAACTAGTGTGAAAGATGTGCACTAAAAGGCGGGTTCCAGAAATAGGAATGGTAATCCACGTGAATCAAAGGTGGCTTGGGGTTCACCACAGGGATAGTTTCCTAATTAGTGGTATAGAAATCTCAGATAGTAGATTTACCCAAGCAATGGTAGTACCTGTATAGGGATGACAAAGAGAAACAAAAGAAAAAGGAAAATCGTGTGTCAAAGGTGTCACAGTAAACATCCTGGTAAGTTCTGTGCACCTGACACGTGATAGCAAACCATACAATACGTCCAAACCAGAACACATTCATACGGCTATGGCCACTACTCATAAGTCATGCGCGGGCGACCTAGTCCCTGCCAACACCCAAAGGTTTCCGCCAGGAGACACATACGTGTGCCATGCCACGACGCATAGCGTAGAGGGTGGTCAAGGCATCCGTTGCGGTCCGCAAGTCTCCCAGGGGTGAGGCGTTAAATGGTCACCCGAAAAGGCAAATGAGTGTCCCGCTCAGGTACGCATAGTGAACCACCTGATGCGCTGCCTCAGTGGGGGTGTGTCGATGTATCGATGTACCGATCCCCTTCCAACTGAGGAACGTGTCACCGGTGATGGTACAGCAGTAATGTGAGGTCTAGAGGAGGACGACCCCACTACATGGGCGGCTGGCTCAAAATACATAAAGCCGACAGTTGAACAGATGTGGGCAACGCCCGCTTACCCTCGCTTCAACCGGGAACAGTCTCCCTAGGCTATTGACCGCCGGGTGCCCGCACCCTATTTGCTAAATGGAGACAGACAGTAAGAGAACATTAAATTATTAAAACCGGGAAGATGCGGGGGGTTATACAGGTCGCATGGAGGCGGACTATCCATAGCACTGTGTTGTACTCACGGTTACGTCGGGTGCCGGCTCTTCAGCACCTACCCTCTCCTAGTGGTCGCCTGCAATCACTGTGTGCGACGGTTCCGTGTAGTTTAAGTAGCTACTTGGGTGGCTGCTGAAGGCGTGCCCTACTTCCTGACTGGTCTACGTGCGGTGACGCGTCGGAGTGCATGCGCGCTTGCTCAGCGGGAAAGTGTCTCGGAAGAGAGCGAGAAAGCTCTGTGAACGCTCCTCTCTCACGCATGCGTGTAACGAAGAGGTACCCCGGTGCCCGATCACAATGAAGTGAAATAAGTGAGGTATAGGGACTAGCTATTTTCGAGTGTGTCCAAAAGTGAGGCGGAGCACACGAGGTCCATAACACCGTACCAAGGATGTGCAGGGTCATGATGACAGTACTGTAAAAGGTCTAGAGAAAGATGGCATTATACGTCAGTCAATGTGTGTCCCTCAGTGTAAATGACCTGTATGTTGTACTAAGGGCGAGTGTGTGTGACCTGGATATCTGAGAAAAGCCACATTTCTCCTGGGCTTTGGCAGCAATCATTTGCCTGTCATGGGTGGATATAGAGTGGTATAACTGGCTCAGTGTACCCAGGGCTATAATTCCACCCAAGGAATGTCATCATTCAGTCCCTGAGTTTGGGTATGCAGACGAAACACCCAGCGTTGTTCCCGACGTAGGAGGGCCTGTGTACTCCACGAGGGTCTGAACTCTAGGACTGTCCAAGTTAGTTGTTCGCAGCTATGACCCACTTCCAGATAGCGGTTGGTCAATTTCGTTGCCGTCCTGCCACGCCGTATGGTGCTCTTATGTTCACTTATGCGTGTCTTGACCGGGCGTGTAGTCATGCCGACGTATCTCAGGTCGCATGGGCACGCGATGAGATAGATGCAGTTCTTGGTGTTGCAATTAGAGTGCCCCCGTTGTTCCCAGGTGAAATTGCCAAGGCTCAGTGTCTTCGTCTGGGTGGTGGTGGAGCAGGCACTTACAGATACCACCTGGGTAATGTCCCGATATGGGTGGTAAGTTCCAGAGTGTGACGTTTGGGGTGTTCTTCCTCCTGTCAATAGGACGTGTGTTAACCAGGGTGTCCCTTAGGTTCGCCGTCCTTTTGAATGCAAAACGTGGTTGTTCCATGTCCAATGAGTCAGAGTTAAGAATCCTCCAATTCCATCTGATGATGTTCTTCAGTTTGTTGGATAAGGGTGTGAAGGTGGTGACGCACGTGAGGATGTTATTTGTTTCTTTTGCTCTGGTTTCAAGGAGGGCTTGTCTGTTGTTATTCCTGGCTGGTTTTCTTGCATTCCTCACAACATTATTTGGGTAGTGTCTGTCCAGAAGTTGTTATGGACCTCGTGTGCTCCGCCTCACTTTTGGACACACTCGAAAATAGCTAGTCCCTATACCTCACTTATTTCACTTCATTGTGATCGGGCACCGGGGCACCTCTTCGTTACACGCATGCGCGAGTGAGGAGCGTTCACAGAGCTTTCTCGCTCTCTTCCGAGACACTTTCCCGCTGAGCAAGCGCGCATGCACTCCGACGCGTCAACGCACGTAGACCAGTCAGGAAGTAGGGCACGCCTTTAGCAGCCACCCAAGTAGCTACTTAAACTACACGGAACCGTCGCACACAGTGATTGCAGGCGACCGCTAGGAGAGGGTAGGTGCTGAAGAGCCGGCACCCGACGTAACCGTGAGTACAACACAGTGCTATGGATAGTCCGCCTCCATGCGACCTGTATAACCCCCCGCATCTTCCCGGTTTTAATAATTTAATGTTCTCTTACTGTCTGTCTCCATTTAGCAAATAGGGTGCGGGCACCCGGCGGTCAATAGCCTAGGGAGACTGTTCCCGGTTGAAGCGAGGGTAAGCGGGGCGTTGCCCACATCTGTTCAACTGTCGGCTTTATGTATTTTGAGCCAGCCGCCCATGTAGCGGGGTCGTCCTCCTCTAGACCTCACATTACTGCTGTACCATCACCGGTGACACGTTCCTCAGTTGGAAGGGGATCGGTACATCGATACATCGACACACCCCCCACTGAGGCAGCGCATCAGGTGGTTCACTATGCGTACCTGAGCGGGACACTCATTTGCCTTTTTCGGGTGACCATTTAACGCCTCACCCCTGGGAGACTTGCGGACCGCAACGGATGCCTTGACCACCCTCTACGCTATGCGTCGTGGCATGGCACACATATGTGTCTCCTGGCGGAAACCTTTGGGTGTTGGCAGGGACTAGGTCGCCCGCGCATGACTTATGAGTAGTGGCCATAGCCGTATGAATGTGTTCTGGTTTGGACGTATTGTATAGTTTGCTATCACGTGTCAGGTGCACAGAACTTACCAGGATGTTTACTGTGACACCTTTGACACACGATTTTCCTTTTTCTTTTTGTTTCTCTTTGTCATCCCTATTCAGGTACTACCATTGCTTGGGTAAATCTACTATCTGAGATTTCTATACCACTAATTAGGGAAACTATCCCTGTGGTGAACCCCAAGCCACCTTTGATTCACGTGGGTTACCATTCCTATTTCTGGAACCCGCCTTTTAGTGCACATCTTTCACACTAGTTAGGTCCTGAAGAAACGCCATTGATCATTCAGACTACCAGGCGTGAAACATGTCGACCTTTTGTTAAGTTACACGGGCACATTAGGCCTTATAGTAACTCACCAACCTTCGGGTTTTTTAATCTACTAGGGGTACCACGCTATTAAAGAACTTTCTTGTGGATACCCCTAGGTATTTTTAGCCACCACCTTTGCACGCACTTTTACACTTTTTTCACTGGATCCACCCCACAGACCCGCATTCACCTTACGGCTTTTCTCTTAAAAGATCTCCGTGAAAGTGACCCTTCGGGGGACCGTCGGGCATTGCAGCGCCCGGCCCGACGAGGAGCAAAAAGCCCGATGATGAAGCATGACCTTCTTCGGGGTGTGTGAGGGCTACTAGGAGGCTAGACTTGGCCCTCCCCTTCGGGACTGGATCCTTGATACCGGGGATGAACCTCTGCCTCTTTCTCTTTCTTCTCCCTCTCTCCTAACCTTCAATTCTATTCTTTTTACTCTCTCTCACTGACTGGGTGACATTTCGCACCCACCAGTTGGAACAGTGTCCCCTTTGATTTAAATGGTTATTTGTGGAGCACGGACACTGGACCACAATAGGCTCCTGGTCCCCCCATCTCTTTTGTAAACCCTGACCCTCCTGCGCACATCATACCACCTTTTCTGGATGTCTTCATTTGTGCGCAAACATGGTGATTGTGCGTTCACCCTGTCGACGATCCTCGCCCACATCTTGGTTTTCTGCGACATGGGGGTCTGTTGGACCAATGTGCCAAACAACTGTGGCTCTACCCTCAGGATCTCGTCTACCATGACTTCCAATTCACTATCTAGGAACTTTGGATTCTTCTTTAGGGGCATGGTGATGGGTGGTGGTGGTGATTGATGTGTGTGTGTGTGCAAGTGAGGGTGTGTGAGTGTAGGTTTTGCTGGGTGTGTGTGAGGGTGCTATTTGTTGAGGTGCTAATGGTGTGTGGCTTTTGTGTTGGATGAGCTGTGTGTGTGTCTGTGTTTGCTGTGTGATGGTGTTCTCTGCTGGCAGGTCAGTGGAATTTGCAAAGGATCATGGTAGGGATTTGTGGCCTTTATGTAGGTGGAGTTGGGGGTGTGTCCTTGTTCCATTTTTTTCACCCCCTGTATTTATTGGCTTTGTCATTGCTTGTTTGGCCCTTTTTTTTTATATTTTTCATTTGTGATTATTGTGCATGTAGGAGTCGTTCTTCTGACCGAGTAGGACGTTGCAGTTGTCTCGTGCGCGCCTCTCCGAGTCGTTCCCGCTGTGTTTCAGCTCAGTTTCATATGCGGCGTACGCGTCGGTCGCGGAGTATTGTGTTTGTCCGGCTGGCTTTTGTATGCGTGTCGGTCGTACGGCTTGGGCTCCGTGCGAATCGGTCTGAATTTGCACCCATTGCATCGTACTGCGCGGGTCGGAGTTCGCGCGTACGTTTCGTTCGGGTTATTTCCTGGTGTGTGTCGGTCGGTTCGATTCGCGTGGTTTCCCGGCCGGATAGCTTGTTTCCGTCCGATTCGGTCGTTCGCCTTGAGTTCCGTACGAGTCGGTCGTGATTCCCATGCATTTCATCGTACTACCCGGGTCGGACGGCGCCGGGACGTGTCGGTCGGACTAAATTCCCGTACCGAGTCGGTCGGTACGTTTTCCGGCCCGAATCGGAATCGGCCCCTAGGACTAGTAGAAAATGCTAAATAATTATGTTAGCCACAAGCTGATGGTCGAGGCTTATGTGTCTAAAGTACAAAAAATGGTGGAAATTATATGTATATATATATATATATATATATATATATATATATATATATATATATATATATATATATCTACTGGCGGTCGCCAGTAGATAGTTATAGTTAAAACCTATTATCCATAGGAAATCCGCGACATTCTATTTGAAATAACGTTGGCGCCGGTTGATGAATCTTCGCGAAAGGTTCCAACTTGTTGGGGCGCTCCGGTCCGCTCCTATCCTGAAAGTCTCGGGGTGATACGTCAAGCGGGGCCGAGAAAAAAGGGGGTCCCAAAACGCGTTTTCCCCATTCATTTTTCCATAGGAACCTTTAGTCGCAGCTACAGCCCGAACTGCTGAGCGGAATTACACCAAATTTGGCAAAGAGGTAGCCCTTGGTTCAGTGTCGTGCCTTTTGCTTAAATGGTGTAAATCCGTTCAGTAGTTCCTGAGAAAATCAAAAGTAAAGTCACATATATATCTGGGCGGAGGCTAACCACACATGTCATCGTGAGATCTGATTGGCTGTCAGCACTTCATCCTGGAATTGCTGGCAGCCATCTTGGGACCAATATAAATGATAGTACCTCATTGAAATGCATTGTAGTGAATAGAAGATTTTGAGGGTCACCAAAAGGAGAACTATAAAGGGTGATAACAGGCTTTAGTTACATTAGAATTTATTTGTTGATGGTACCATACTAATTTTAGGAATTGTGGTGTATTCTAAGGTGATTTTACCATGTGAAAAACCTTCTGCTGGGATATCATGAATCATGTTTGAGAGAACACTATTTTCTCATGCTTGTCCCATGTAGGTTTGGAAGGTGCTCCAGAAGCTAGAATGAGAGCATATTTTCTGTAAATTCACATTATCTTTCTCACTCATGTGAGAATGAAGTCTGACATTCTCAGTAAAACATGTACATCCAACAAGGGCAGAGACTGTCAGTTGATTACTTTGTGTTCTACTGCAGCTTCCCAGAGTGTTCTAAAGAACAACTAGAGTGCTAACAGCCTTACTTATGACAAAAGTATGGCACACCTGAAGCCATCTTGATTGGAATAAACTGGTAACACTTAAACAATTTAATTTAAAAAGGAACAAAATGATGGGGTTCATTTTGTCATAGAAATTATGGTTAGTGCTGTAGAAAGAAAAATTAGGACATGTTTCAAGTGTGATCTCAAATATCTTCCTGTTATATTTCAACAGGAGCAGCCTGCCAGTTGATGCCTTTGTGTTCTACTGCAGCTTCCCAGAGTGTTCTAAAGAACAACTAGAGTGCTAACAGCCTTACTTATGACAAAAGTATGGCACACCTGAAGCCATCTTGATTGGAATAAACTGGTAACACTTAAAACATTTAATTTAAAAAGGAACAAAATGATGGGGTTCATTTTGTCATAGAAATTATGGTTAGTGCTGTAGAAAGAAAAATTAGGACATATTTCAAGTGTGATCTCAAATATCTTCCTGTTATATTTCAACAGGAGCAGCCTGCCAGTTGATGCCTTTGTGTTCTACTGCAGCTTCCCAGAGTGTTCTAAAGAACAACTAGAGCGCTAACAGCCTTACTTATGACAAAAGTATGGCACACCTGAAGCCATCTTGATTGGAATAAACCGGTAACACTTAAAACATTTAATTTAAAAAGGAACAAAATGAGGGGTTCTTTTTGAAAACAGAAATTATGGTTAGTGCTGCAGAAAGAAAAATTAGGGCATGTTTTAAGTGAGATCTCAAATCCTCTTCTATTTCATTAGAAAATTCTGACATGCAGACTGAAACAATCACTTTCACTACCAGCAGCAGACTACCAGTTAACTCCCTGGTGAGCAGTAGCTTTACTCCAGTGATCTAATGAGCAACTAGAGTGCTAACATTCTGAATTTATGGCAGATGTGAGACACATCTGAATGCCTTCTTGATGGAATCAAAGTAAAAAACTGAAAGCATTTCCTACTGAGGAGACTGCAGTAAATGAAGAAATTAGGAAACTTCATAACAAAGAAGTCTTCCAAGATGGCCACCAGTGAAAAAGAGCCCAAATGTAGCACAAATATTACCCAGATGTAGCCCACATATAGCCCAATGACAAAAGTGTGCAAAACACTTTTTATTTTTAGTTTTTTGCAGTTTTATGTAGTGCAGACTGGTCAGGTATTGGAGCATTGCATCTTAAAACATGACCCCCTACACTACAAAAACACCACTGCACTACCTTAAACCCTAAAACACTACCCCCAGCACGACCCCCTACACTACCCAAACACCACTGCACTAACCTAAATCCTAAAACACTACCCCCAGCACGACCCCAAACACCACTGCACTACCCTAAAACATGACCCCTACACTACACAAACACCACTGCACTACCCTAAACCCTAAAACACTACCCCCAGCATGACCCCTACACTACACAAGCACCACTACACTACCCTAAACCCTAAAACACTACCCCCAGCACGACCCCCTACACTACCCAAACACCACTGCACTACCCTAAAACATGACCCCTACACTACACAAACACCACTGCACTACCCTAAACCCTAAAACACTACCCCCAGCACGACCCCCTACACTACACAAGCACCACTGCACTACCCTAAACCCTAAAACACTACCCCCAGCACGACCCCCTACACTGCCCAAACACCACTGCACTGCCCTAAACCCTGAAACACCAGCCCCTGCATGACACCCTACACTGCCCGAACAGCACTGCACTGCCCTAAACCCTGAAACACCACCCCTAGCACGACCCCCTACACTGCCCGAACACCACTGCACTGCCCTAAACCCTGAAACACCATCCCCAGCACGACCCCCTATACTGCTCGAACACTACTGCACTGCCCTAAACCCAGAAACATCATCCCCAGCACGACCCCCTATACTGCACGAACACCACTGCACTGCCCTAAACCCTGAAACACTACCCCCAGCAAGACCTCCTACACTGCTCGAACACCACTGCACTGCCCTAAACCCTGAAACATCACCCCCAGCAAGACCCCCTACACTGCCCGAACACCACTGCCCTAAACCCTGAAACACCACCCCCAGAAAGACCCCTACACTGCCCGAACACCACTGCACTGCCCTAAACCCTGAAACACCAGCCCCAGCACGACCCCCTACACTGCCCGAACACCACTGCACTGCCCTAAACCCTGAAACACCACCCCTGCACGACCCCCTACACTGCCCGAACACCACTGTACTGCCCTAAACCCTGAAACCCCACCCCCAGCATGACCCCCTACACTGCCAGAACACCACTGCACTGCCCTTAACCCTGAAACACCACCCCTGCACGACCCCCTACACTGCCCGAACACTACTGCACTGCCCTAAACCCTGAAACACCACCCCCAGCACGACCCCCTACACTGCATGAACACCACTGCACCGCCCTAAACCCTGAAACACTACCCCCAGCAAGACCCCCTACACTGTCCGAACACCACTGCACTGCCCTAAACCCTGAAACATCACCCCAGCAAGACCCCCTACACTGCCCTAAACGCTGAAACACCACCCCCAGCAAGACCACCTACACTGCCCGAACACCACTGCACTGCCCTAAACCCTGAAACACCACCCCCAGCAAGACCCCCTACACTGCCCGAACACCACTGCACTGCCCTAAACCCTGAAACACCAGCCCCAGCACGACCCCCTACACTGCCCGAACACCACTGCACTGCCCTAAACCCTGAAACACCACCCCCAGCACGACCCCCTACACTGCCCGAACACCACTGCACTGCCCTAAACCCTGAAACACCAGCCCCAGCACGACCCCGTACACTGCCCACACACCACTGCACTGCCCTAAACCCTGAAACACCAGCCCCAGCACAACCCCGTACACTGCCCGAACACCACTGCACTGCCCTAAACCCTGAAACACCAGCCCCAGCACGACCGCCTACACTGCCCGAAAACTACTGCACTGCCCTAAACCCTGAAACACCACCCCCAGCAAGACTACCTACACTGGCCGAACACCACTGCACTGCCCTAAACCCTGAAACACCACCCCTGCACGACCCCTACACTGCCCAAACACTACTGCACTGCCCTAAACCCTGAAACACCACCCCTCAGCACGACACCCTACACTGCCCGAACACCACTGCACTAAACCCTGAAACACCACCCCCTGCACGACCCCCTACACTGCCGGAACACCACTGCACTGCCCTAAACCCTGAAACACCACCCCCAGCACGACCCCCTACTCTGCCCTAACACCACTGCACTGCCCTAAACCCTGAAACATCACCCCCAGCACAACCCCCTACACTGCCTGAGCACCATTGCTCTGCCCTAAACCCTGAAACACTAGCCCCAGCACGACCCCCTACACTGCCCGAACACCACTACACTGCCCTAAACCCTGAAACACCACCCTCAGCACGACCCCCTACACTGCCCGAACACGACTGCACTGCCCTAAACCCTGAAACACCAGCCCCAGCAAGACCCCCTACACTGCCCGAACACCACTGCATTGCCCTAGACTCTGAAACACCAGCCCCAGCAAGACCCCCTACACTGCCCGAACACCACTGCACTGCCCTAAACCCTGAAACACCAGCCCCAGCATGACCCCCTACACTGCCCGAACACCACTGCACTGCCCTAAACCCTGAAACACCAGCCCCAGCACGACCCCCTACACTGCCCGAACACCACTGCACTACCCTAAACCCTGAAACACCAGCCCCAGCACGACCCCCTACATTGCCCGAACACCACTGCACTGCCATAAACCCTGAAACACCAGCCCCAGCACCACCCCTACAATGCCCGAACACCACTGTACTGCCCTAAACCCTGAAACACCACCCCCTGCACCGCCCCCTACACTGCCCGAACACCACTGCACTGCCCTAAACCCTGAAACACCACCCCTGCACGACCCCCTACACTGCCCGAACACCACTGCACTGCCCTAAACCCTGAAACACCACCCCTGCACCACCCCCTACACTGCCCAAACACCACTGCACTGATCTAAACCCTGAAACACCACCCCCTGCACCGCCCCTACACTGCCCGAACACCACTGCACTGCCCTAAACCCTGAAACACCACCCCCAGCATGACCCCTTTACTGCTCGAACACCACTGCACTGCCCCAAACCCTGAAACACCACCCCCAGCATGACACCCTACACTGCCCGAACACCACTGCCCTAAACCCTGAAACACCACCCCTGCATGACCCCCTACACTGCCCAAACACTACTGCACTGCCCTAAACCCTGAAACACCACCCCCTGCATGACCCCCTACACTGCCCAAACACCACTGCACTGCCCTAAACCCTGAAACACCACCCCCAGCACGACCCCCTACACTGCCCGAACACCACTGCACTGCCCTAAACCCTAAAACACCACCCCCAGCACGACCCCATAAACTGCCCGAACACCACTGCACTGCCCTAAACCCTAGAACACTACCCCCAGCATGACCCCCTACACTACCCGAACACCACTGCACTACCCTAAACCCTAAAATACTCCCCCAGCACGACCCCCTACACTACCCAAACACGACTGCACTGCCCTAAACCCTAAAACACTCCCCCAGCACGACCCCCTACACTACCCGAACACCACTGCACTGCCCTAAACCCTAAAACACTCCCCCAGCACGACCCCCTACACTACCTAAACACCACTGCACTGCCCTAAACCCTAAAACACTACCCCTGCATGACCCCCTACACTACCCAAATACCAATGCACTACCCTAATCCCTAAAACACTACCCCCACACAACCCCCTACACTACCCAAAGACCACTGCACTACCCTAAACCCTAAAACACGACCTCCTACACTACACAAACACCACTGCACTACCCTAAACCCTAAAAAACTACCCCCAGCACGAACCCCTACACTACCCAAACACCACTGCACTACCCTAAACCATAAAACACTACCCCCAGCAGTACCCCTATGCTACCCAAACACCACTGCACTACCCTAAACCCTAAAACACTACCCCCAGCAGTACCCCCTACACTACCCAAACACCATTGCACTACCCTAAACCCTAAAACACTACCCCCAGCAGTATCCCCTACACTACCCAAACACCACTGCACTACCCTAAAACCCTAAAACACTAACCCCAGCACGACCCCCTACACTACCCAAACACCACTGTACTACCCTAAACCCTAAAACACTCCCCCAGCACGACTCCCTACACTACCCAAACACCACTGCACTACCCTAAACCCTAAATCTACCCCCAGCATGACCCCCTACACTACACAAACACCACTGCACTACCCTAAACCCTAAAACACTACCCCCAGCACGACCCTCTTCACTACCTAAACACAACTGCACAATTTGTTACAGGCGTTGCAACACAGGCCTGTGGTGCTTACTGGAAGTACCTGGTGGGCTAGTTGGGCCCCAGGGACTCTCAGGATTCAAGGTGACCTAATCCCCCAACTTAAAACGCGCCACGGGGCGCGTTTGCACAGTGGTGAAAGGAGGGGGCGGGCCTCAGGTGACATGTGCGCAAACACGCCCTGTGGTGCGTTTTAAGTTGGGGAGTTAATTCCCTTTGAATCCTGGGGGCCAACTAGCCCACCAGGTACCTTCAGTAAGCACAACAGAGTTGCGTTGCAGAGAGGTGAAAAAAGGTGCGTGGCCTCGGAACGCCTCTCTGCAACTCAGCTCTGTGGTCCTAACTGTAGGTACCTGGGGGGATAGTTGGGCCCCAGGGACCCTCAGGATTCAAGGGGACTTAATCCTGCAACTTAAAACGCGCCACGGGGCGCGTTTGCACACATGTCACCTCAGGCCCCCTCCCTTCACCACTGTGCAAACGCGCACTGGCTCTGGTTAGTCAGAGTCAGTTACCACCAGTACCCGTCTGAAAAAGTTGTGGGCACAGGATGATTTTGCAACAAGGCCTCTTTCTGCTCCTCTGTTGGTTCTTTCTGCACATCTTTTGCTTCTTTCTGTGCGTTTTTTCTTCTTTCTTCACATGTCCTACCTCTTTTGGCATAGTTAGAAATTAGCATTTAAAAAACCTTTGAAATTCACTGAAAAAATCATAGGTTTCAGGCACGTTATAGTTAGAAATTAGCATTTAAAAACCTTTGAAATTCACTGAAAAAACCATAGGTTTCAGGCACGTTATAGTTAGAAATTAGCATTTAAAAAACCTTTGAAATTCACTGAAAAAACCATAGGTTTCAGACAAGTTATAGTTAGAAATTAGCATTTAAAAAACCTTTGAAATTCACTGGAAAAAACCATAGGTTTTAGGGACAGTTATAGTTAGTTGGACATTGCACTCGTACAAAACCCGTGAAATTCCCCTGTTATAGTTAGTTCAGCTAACTATAACTCGCGCCCGCAATGCACTGCTGATGACGTCACATATTACATCACTCATGACATGGTCAGTGACATACGAGTGCAATGTCCAACTAACTATAACTGTCCCTAAAACCTATGGTTTTTTTCAGTGAATATATATATATATATATATATTCTGGCCTCTCTGCAAATTGAAGGGTTCTCTAAAAATATATGATGAGAGCCTCACCATTTTAATGCAAAAATGATTCTTTGATGATAACTACAGCTTCAGCAGCCTCTTACAACGGTCTTGACTATGGGCCAGTGCCTTCCAACAGCAGGGAGATGGCCAAAGGTGCGGAAATAGGAGCAACAAAAGGAAGATATGACACTCTCCTCTGTGTATTGTGAAGCATACAGATATTTTTGCTATGATTAATATTCTTAGGTACGGGTGTGGCGAAGGTTATACAGAGACATCAGATCTGGGTATTGAGATAATTGAGGGTGTTTTAAAGATAAATGGCTGTGAAGTCTATCATTACATTTGTATCGAGGAACATTATGGGCTTTAACCACAGAAGAAGTGTGGTGCTGAGACATAATTAATGCACATTTTAGATTATATGGAGATACATTTAAAAAACAATTTGGTGTTTCTATCACAGATAGCGCCTACTCAGAGACGAGGGGAGATAGCAGTGCAATACTATTTGGTAATATATAGTTAAAAGTGATGCATGTTTAATTGCGTCTACGTACAGGTATGTAATGCCTCATGTACATGTGATGGGAATCAATCTCCTGCACATATGCTTTTTTTGTTGAAGGTGTGGTAGCTTTTTCTAAATGAGCAATTTAGGGTGACAAATAATTTTTGAATACTAATGATTTTTATGATGGTTCTAGGCATAACCGATAAATTATTAATGTTGCACTTGAAACAATTTTAATAAGTGTTTAGAAGTGTGTTAATTAATGTAGTTTAGTTGTGCCACATTTGCGCAGAGGCACCACTTTATTGATATGGATGCTAGTTTGGTGTTTTATTCATCTTGACCCTGCTCATTAACCTTTTCAATCAATGTCTCCCTACGTGTCTTCTCTCTCCACAGTCTTTGCCTAGGACACAATCCTGTGACACAACTGGTTATTTTCTTTAGAGAGCATATACTGGGAATAAAACGTTCTTTGTGTACTGACTGTATCAATCCCAAGGACAAATCTGCTGGAGGTTCCGATATAGATCTGCTACCGAACACTAGAGTATGGGCCTTTGGGGCATATTTACAATAAAATGGTGAAGCGTGTCGTTACGCCAAGAAGGCTAATGACACGCTTCGTCACTTTAGAAACGCTGGGCTGCACCATATTTACAAGAATATGCTGCAGCCCTGTGTTTTCCCCTATGCTGGCATTACCTTTAGTTGCCTAGCGCCAATGCAGGCACGCTTGCACCGTAGTGCCAGGGTGCCTGTGTTGAGGGGAAGATTGATTATGTGCAGGAAGGTCCCCCTTACTGCACATAAACAATCTTTAAATGCTGTTTTGTAACTTTTATGTGTGCTGCTTAATGCTGCACACATAGATGTTGCAAAACGGCATTTTAAAAAATGACTGTTTATGTGCAGGAAGGAGGACCTTCTTGCACATAAACAATCATAGGCAATTTGCTGTTTCTAGGTGTGCTGCACAAGGCAGCACATATGGAAACAGCAAAAACAAGGAGAAATAAAGCATTTCTCCTTGCTTGGGCTGTTTAAGACAAGGTTTTCCGTGGTCTTAAATTTGGCGATGCCTCCTATTTACGCCCTTTTAAATAGGAGGCAGCTTCAAAATCAATGGGTGTTGCGGTGGAACGCCCAACGCAACAGCCATTGCCCTCCCATTTCACACTAAATATAGCGTGAAAGGGTGCCTTATTGACAAGACAACGATAAGCCATGTTAAGTAGCTTAACGCTGCCTTGTAAATAAGGCGAGGCCCCTATCGCCATCACATCACTGAAAGTGACGTTGTGGTGGCGATAGGGGCTTGTAAATATGCCTCTTTGTTTGAAAAATGTTTAATACTGGATTGTGCATGTCCGGACTGTGCTGTTTCTGCGGAAGCTGATGGAGTATGCCTTTCCTTAGGTTAGTGTTATTTGTTTGTTGTCAGGTCCGGACTCGGAGCCAAAGCAGCTCTGGCAAATTTTGTCAGACCAGCCTCATACGGTGCCTTGCAAGCGAGCGCAGCAAGCAAGACTTACCACTACAAGAGGGTTGGGGGTTCCCTCAAGTAAATTGTGGGGAAAATTGCAAAAATGGTGCATTCTACAACACATTTTTCATTATATATTCAATTGTATTAACTTTTAAAGAATAGTAAATGATGACCATACAGGGCACCTGGCAACACAACAATCAACAATGATTGTTGGGGCTCTTCAATGATTTCCTCACTATCACCCTCCAACAGTGCCCCTCACCTTTCCATGGCCCCTCTCTCACATGTATTTCATTTGTATTACAGTGCCTCTCATACCAGCATAGGATGTCAGAACACTGCACAGCACACACACATACAGAGGCAATGAATCATACATGTGTGAATCAGTGTGTAGAAAATGTTACATAAAGACAAAAGGGAATACCAGGTGTAGGATTTATACGTCATCCATACAGGTAGGTGTTTATTACGTGTGTGGGCTGGAGAAGCACAAACTCAGGATTCAAATCCTAACACAGTAGTTGGGATTGGATTTACTAATGAGAATGTATTTCTACCCAAACCAATTTTACCAACATTAGAATAACGAAAGACTGGGGACAAATATGCCTTTTAAACCTGTACCATGCAGTTTGCATGCAGCTTTTTAATGGCAATTCATAGCTCACTGTGCTATATTACAATTGCAAGCTATAAACTGCAAGTTACAAAAGGATTTCTGTGACAAATTTCATAACCCACTGAGCTATGCATATTGAATACAGTTCTGTGATCTGCACGGTACACGTTCTTTAAAGCAGGCATATTACCCCTCTGCCTTACTTTATATGAGTCAAAGCTGTTAATAGACAAAACTTCGATCTCTCTCCAGCAGGAAGATAAATCGCTAGGCATATTAACCATGACACTTTTATTGTTGCCTGAAAACTGCTGGATATACGAGGAACTCTGCAGCAAGAGTTTGAAGTGAGTGATTATGCTTGCCAGGCTTGCCGATTTTGTTACTGGAGTACGATATTGCAGCAGTGCTTCAAAATTGCCCCTCACTAACAAAACCGGCCCCCCACCCCTCCACCCCACCGGGGATGCCCAATGCCCGGTGTGGCCAGTCCGGCCTTGCTTGTTGTGATGCTCTAAGTTCTGATTTGCTCAATATGTGTTATCACTACTCATGCCATGCCTGATTTGCAGTTTTTGCTTATTCCCTATTTATAAAATGTGTACACAAACCTCTTGGTTTTGGGAGTGAGCCAGATGACTTTCCTATGCCACCTAAGACTCTATCCATTTAATTTCTGATTTGTGCTGCTTATAGGAACTCAGAATAAATTCAAATGTATGTACTCTGTATCTCAGCCTTCATGGTATATATATATATAGGTAGTTATAGTTAGAACCTAGTTTCCATAGGAAAAGCATTTTTTGACTTGGCTATAACTGTGGCGTCGTTTGACGAATCTTCATGAAATGTTCCCGAGAAAGTGTCAGGGTAGGTTCTGTGAGAAAAAAAGGGTGCATTTGTAATGTTAATTCCCATAGGAACCTTTAGCCACAGCTGCAGCCCGAACCGCTGAACGGACTTACACCAAATTTGGCAGAGAGGTAGATGTTGGTTCAAGGAAGTGCCTTTTGCTTATTTTGTGTAAGTCTGTTCAGTAGTTGTTGAGAAATTTAGGTTGAAATATATAGTGATGTCTGGTCGCGAAGCCTTCGTGAAAAAAGATGAGCTCGTTCAGGGAAATGTACCTCTCTGATTGGCTGCCAACACTTCAACCAGGAAATGTTGGTAGCCATCTTACGGCTTGGCATCACCGAGTCCCTAAAAGAAAAGTGAAAATGAAGAAAAGGGGGCAGGGTAGGAATACCCTGACCACCAAGCTATGTTCTTGAGGTCCCCCTGGGACCCCGCCACGGCATAAAAGCATTTTTGTAAAAAAAGAATTTGCCACGAAATCGCGATATTCGCGAATTTGCTGCAAAAAAAAGCACACGCGGGCTGCCGTGCTTCCTTTTAAATAACCCCCGGGTGGGCCAGGTCCCGGGGGCATATGGTAAATATAGGAGGGGGCACACAGGACCCCGCTCCTAGGGCTCATCAAAGCCCCGGGGACTGCCACCTCCCTGGGAAACTTTCATTCTGAATGTGGGCGGGCCTCCCCAGGGCTATTTGCAATTATTTGGGGTCGCCTCATGCCCCCCCTGCCCCGGGGACCGCTACCTCCCTGGGGCTAATTTCAATAATATGGGGGGCCTCGTGGACCCTCCCCAGCCCCAGGGATCTCCACCTTCCCGGGGCACATAATTATTTTTTTTAAAACAATGCGAGGGAGGCAGCCCGGGGACCGCCACAGCCCCAGGAACAGCCAACTCCCCAGGGCACACATACAACAATTAAGGAGGTCCGTTGCAGACCCTCTGGCCCGGGGACCACCACCTCCCAGGGGCAAATTTGAATAAAGGAGGTGCCCTACATGGCCCTGGAATCCGCCACTCCCCCGGGCTGACTCCAGTAATGTTCTGGGGTGTCCACCCCCGGCACATTGCAGTTTGCAATGGCTTGCATAGCAAACTCTGGTCCGCTTCGTGCAAGCGAGAGAAAACATTGCTCTTGCTTGCACGAAGCGGAGCAGAACTGATTTTGGACAGAGGGAGCTGCATGTTAGCAGCTCCCTCTGTCCAAAAGCAATGCCGGCTCCTGCAGGAGACAGGGAGCCAGCAGGGACCGCGGGGCCTTGATGCTCCCCCCGCGATCCCCAATGGAGAGGCCAAGCCCCAGGGGAAGGGGCCCCGGGGTCAAAGTTGGCCCAGGGAGGGTTGCCTTGCAGAGGGACCCCAGCTGGGCAAAAAAAACATTTTTTTAAAACATGTTGCCACAAATTTGCAAAATTCTCAAATTTGCAGCAAAAATAAAAGAAAAACAAGCACAGGCTCCTGTGCTTGTTTTGAAAAGGGCCCCCGGGTGGGCTGGGTCTCGAGGGCATGCAGCTATTTTATAAAAAATGGAGGGGAGCATATGGAGCACCCCTCCAAGGGCTTTCTTTGCCCTGGGAACCACCACCTCCCTGGGCTTATAAACATTATAACGGGGGGGCCTCGCAGACCCCCGGATCCCGGGGACCACCACCTTCCCAGGGCTACAAGAATGAAAAATAGACAGGGCCACGCAGATAATCCCAGGCCCTAGGGACCACCACCTCCCTGGGGCTGGCACGTGAAAAGTGAAAGGAGGGGTCCGTGCGGCCCCTCTTCTGGAGCCATAGATGTTTTTTTCTTTGTTTTTTTAACTCTCCCACTGCAATCAGCGAGTAGTCATTTTTAACCTGCAATGCACTTTCACCCTTTTTCAGAAATGCAATAATACTGCAAACATTAACTAAAAGGAGGGCATGTTAAGTGCACAACGCAATAGCCAGAATCTGTTTTAAAGATATTGCTGCTTTTACTTTGCCAACACCAGTAGCGGCTCCTGGAGGGAGTGCTGCGGGGCGGTGGGGCGGGGGAGGGCAGGGTTGGGAGTAGTAAACTCCAGCTTATGGCCGAACTGAGTTAAGTACATAAATAAATAAATAAATAAAACGAAATACATTGCGCGTGCTGCATCGCAATCGGCGATGCAGCGCGCGCAATGTAATTCGTTTTATTTATTTATTTATGTACTTAACTCAGTTCGGCCGTAAGCCGGAGTTTACTACCCCCCACCCTGCCCCTCCCCTGCCCCACCGCCCCACAGCACTCCCTCCAGGAGCCGCTACTGGCCAACACAGTATAACAGTCAGAGTCTATGACAACGTTGGGGGCAATTCATAGGTAAAAGTCTAGCTGCCTATGCATGGGTGTATATCTCATCCTAAATTCAATTCAGTAACTCCGGGCAGAGAGGTACACCTAGTAGTATATATATAGAGTTGTATTGTATTGCAGCATTTATATAGCACTTACTACCCCTATGTGGGGTGGTAAAGCACTTGCCTACAAGGGTAGCACGCTACACAGTGTAGGGTGCCTGAATGAAAGGACATTGACTCTACTTTTGATCCTATGTTGGAAGTGATTCCATGTCATGCATGATGACCTCCGAGGTGCGGTTATTGTGTTATGGAACGCAGCAGGTAGCAGTGTGGTGGATGACGAAGTGTCAGTAGCAGCTCGTGGAGGGAGTGCCGCGGGGCGGTGGGGCAGGGCGGGGAAGGAGCAGGGTGGGGGGTAGTAAACTACGGCATACGGCCTAACAGAGGTAAGTAAACAAATAAATAAATAAAATGAATTTCATTGCGTGCGCTGCATTGCCAAATGCGATGCAGCATGCTCAACGAAATTCGTTTAATTTATTTATTTGTTTACTTACCTCTATTCAGCCGTATGCCGTAGTTTACTAACCCCCACCCTGCTCCTCCCCCGCCCCGCCCCACCCACCGCCCCGCGGCACTCCCTCCACGAGCCACTACTGCGAAGTGTGAGAGACAGATGCACAGTTTTATGGTTTTCAATATGCTGGTACATGTGTCCTTCCACCCTCTTACATAAGGGGTTAGGTTCCCGTACTGCTCACAATGCAGCTACAAAGTTACTATTAGTTATATAATGGGTGTATTTTAGGTGCAGATCTGCAAAATTAGGTTCCACATAGCACAGGCAAAGATCTCCGCCTATGCTATATAGGACTACAAATAAAAAGAATAGAGAAGCAAGCATCACCTGAGGAAATAAAATACATACACATCTGACTATCATCACAAGTTAAGGCTCATAAATACAGCCCACACCCTGGGCTCTTCCCTCTTCCCCTTCAACTGCAACATGTTGTAGAGTTGGACATCAGCTACAATTGTGCTGTGTGTCATTGTGTGTGTGTGTTCCACATATGTAGGTACTTGAGATAGCAGTCTGGTCTGATGTGTTTTTAAGTGTCTGTAGTTTTAGATGTGAGATAAGTCATGTTATTTATAATTCATTGACGATTTATATACTGATGATTTTCCAAGTATGTGTATCTGTTATGTTTACATTTTTACAAAGTGATTAATTTGACTGTCTGCAATGTCTACATTTATATCACATTTTAAAATTAATTGTATTTTTTAATTTTTAATTTTTTAAAACATTTTAACAATGTGATTTAATAAATGTCTGGAAATATCTAAAGTTATATGATAATTTTATAAAATTAATTTTATTTGTTTAACTTTTTAAAAATATGTTTAGCATGTGATTTGTGTAGGTATCTTCAATGTCAGGCATATTACCATTTTTTAATGTATTTATTGTGTGCATTTTTTTTAGTGTAGGTATTTCTCCTGGTTGTGTTATTCCCTGCCTCCTTTGTTTGTTTTGAATGTGATTTTCTTGCAGTGCCTGTGAGTGGCCATGTGTGTGATTTACTCAAGGCTGAGCGGCTGTAGATCTGAGCCTGTTTGGCTGTGTACATCCTCAATGTTCTCATTTGTACTCCCACTTTGTACTAAATATGCCACATTTTCTAGCCACTCTCCCTTGTCACTTCCACTTTTACACCTAAAACTTGTAACTACACTCGGCGGAGAATTCTGCACCTAAAAGATAGGACTTGTATAGGCATACTACTTCGCCTTTACATTTGTGAATTGCATTTATAAGAATGCGCAGCTATAATACATGAGTACTACTGCATATACTCCTAAATGTCTTTATGAATTGGACATTCTTTGTCTTTGTTGCAGTACTATGCATTACTGGAGAATGCCTGTAATAGTGAATGTGTGAATTAGGGAGGTGCACCTGTAAACCACTCGGTCACGTTCATCTAAAAAATTATCAATGAATTGTGTGGTATATATAATTGCCACTTTTTACATACAAGTGTCGGCACGCAAACCTATCCTAAAGACCAGCTCATGGGGCATGCCAACAACTAGGATCAGGAGCTGTGTAGTCCCTGTACGGACTTTGGTGTTTCCCGATTGGATCTGTCTCTTTTACAAAAAGCCAATTCCATTAACGGTTGTTACTTCATTCTGGTAACAATGACAGACAGATGTGAGGGAAAAAGGGGTCTATGGTACATCGAAGTCTACATATCCTTTTATAGGACATCTAAGAAATATATATACACATTCTACATGAGTACATGATTCTCAGGATATGCATCAATAGGGAATGAGCAAGAAGAAACAGTTTACCACAGAATACATTTGAAGATTCTCTCATGGTAGTAATATATTAGTTTCTCATGGTATGTTCGAGCATCTCAATTGATACATTGTATGTCAATAGCCTAGGACAGCAGTTGAAATGTCCTTGATTTGATACAGTCAAAGAAAGTCTCTGGGAATACTCTCTGGTCATTATCGTGAATCTCATAATTTCTTTATTTAGAACAAGAACAGCAATAGTCAACAAGAGATATAGTGTGACATCGGTGCAAGATAAAGGACAGTGTAAACACTATCTAGTTTAGTGTTAGCATAGCTCATTCCTCAGTTCATTGAAGGTGTGTATAGTATACAATAACATGCTAGATACAGTTTCTCTTTCTGTTTTAAATGGCTCATCCACATGGAAGGTGCTACACTTAAGAGCAGAGTATTGCGCAATTTCATCTGCATAATGGTTGCCTCTGGTAACAAAATCACTGCCACTCATGTGTGCAGCACACTTCACTATAGCAATTTCCTTAGGCATTTTCAAAGCACCTAACAAATTTGAAACATACAGCCCATTCCAGATAGAGGTACCAGCTGAGATCAGGAATCCCCGCTATGACCATAGCTGGCCAAAATCGTGCACAACTCTGAAACCGTACTGGCTATCAATGTAAATGGTAACTCACAAGCCTTCCGAAGTACAGCAAGGGCAATCAGTTCAGCTACTTGTGCAGATGTTACATGGCACAAGTAGGATGCTTCTACAACTCCGCTCAGTGTTCATACAGCATATGCGGCTCTTAAAATAACACGTCGGTCTCTCAAACAGGACCCATCAACAAAAAGGGTATGATCTGATTCAGGAAGAGGTACATCCAGTATGTGTGGTCTCAGTTTTTTGCACAACTCAGTAATGCATGCACAATGGTGGTCAATTTGCGCTCATTTTCTCCCTCTGGGGTTGGCAACATGGAAGCAGGATTTAGTGTGTTGTATCTCCGAATGGAAAAAATTTTATGCTGCAAAAATGGTTCTCTCATAGCGGGTTAAGCGTCTATTTCTCAGGTGTTGAGTTCTGGTATGGGTCATGAGAATCTCAATGGAATGGGGCACCATGACAACTAGGGGGAGCCATCACTATCCCCTTAGTTTGCTGAATACTGCTGTGAGATACCAGGCAATGCTGCTGCCATCGGGTAAATAATAGCGGAAAAATACCCAATGGGTCGCTAAATCTCTCCATGGGCTTGTGTTAGTACAGACAGAGCACACCCATCTCTTTCATGAAAAAAAGGTAAAGGCAAATTCTTTTCATAGTTTGGCATTCCAAAAGTAGGTGCGCTACAAAGCAGATTCTTGAGCTCCTGGAAGACTTTCATGCTTTCATCGTCTTTGGTACCAGGCCATTGACATCAGTGTATGTCAGCCTCAGTAGGGGCTTTGATACAAAGGAAAAGTTTGTAATTCATTTTCAGGAGTAGCCAAATATGCCCAAAAACGTTCGCTCTTCCCTTTGGGTAGTTGGGAACTTCATCTTGAAGAATGTTTCTATGCATTCATGGGACACTGGCCTCACTCCCTTCTCTATCTGATGTCACAGGTACATGATCTCCTTCTGACAGTACTGCAATTTCTCGGGCGCAACCTTATGCCTGTTCTCAGCCAAATGATTGAGCAGAGCAATCATGTCTCGTCTGCAAGCTTACTTGATCAAGAAATCATCGATGTATTGTATTAAGGTCGAACTATATTGTAACTGCAGGGATTCTAAGTTCTTTCTAAGTATCTGATTGAAGTAGGATGAGCTTCCAGTGTACCATTTTAGAGCACGACACCACACGAGTGCCTTTTCTCAGAACCGGAATGTGAGGAGAATCTGTCTCTTCTCGTGTAACAGAACCAAGAAAAAGGCTTGACAAAGGTCAATGACCATGAACCACTCGACCTCTGGGGGAATTTATAACAGGATTACAGCAGGATTTGGTACCACAGGATAATATGGAATGACAATTTGGTTAATCTTTCGTAGGTCTTGGATGATCCTCCACTTTTTTTTGCTTTCTGTAAGGCCATGATCAGGGAGTTGCATGGACTCTCGAAGACGTCCTTTAAGATGCCTTGTTCTATCATGCTCTCAGTAACAGGGGTGATCCATGCAATAGCTTCTGGGCTCATTTTATAAGTGAGAGTCTGGTAAAAACAGCATTAGGTGGGAGGGTGATCTTTAGAGGTTTAGCACCTTTAATTAGCCCAATCCCTCTTCCTGCGAAATCCCCGACATTCTCCCTTTCTGTCTCTCTCAAAACTACTGGCAAGCTCTCCTTTGTAATGACCGGGTATAACCTGACAACAGGTTCCGGGGTTTGCAAATTCAATTTGGCGTTGGCTGCTTGGTGTTAGAAATTGCATTTCTGGTTGGCCGAGTATTCATCCTGTCCAAGCAGGAACCACAATCCTAGTCAGGGGAGGTGTAGTACCCACTAAACGTTTTCCTCTGTTCACCCTCTGGTAGCTTGGCAGAGAGCAGTCAGGCTAAACTAAAGAGGCAATATGTAATGTATTTGTGCACATATGCACACAGTAACACACTGACAACATCACAAAAGTACTCCACACCAGTTTAGGCAAATAGCCAATATCTATCTGAGTAAAACAAAACCAAAACGACAAAAGTACAACATACACAAGTCAAGTTATAAATTTTGCAAGAATAAATCAAAATGCAGTGTGTAGAAGTCAATAGCTTCAACTGGGGCTATCTGTTCGCGCTTGACTGGGGCAAATCCAAAAGTTCAGTCTGACCATGATAAAATATGGGTCGGATATAGGAGTCAAGTAGACCCGCTGACAGTACCTTGGATGCGCCGATGCTCGGGGACAATGTGTTGAAATACAGAGGTGATGAGTCGCTGTAGCAGGCGATGCTTAGGTTCTGAAGTCGGGCAAAGTCAATGATACGTTGAGATCAAGAGATCTGTGCATCCATTCTGAGGTGTCGATGGTGAACCGCTGGGCCAAAGGCCATGCGTCGGTTATAAAAGTCACACCAGGCCGGGAATGCATCGGAGTCAGGGACGGGGCATCACAGACGTTGGCAATGCATTGACCGAGACTCACTCAGCAGCGGTGATCCGGAGGCCCTGCGTCTGCAAAGTCGGGCCGCTTTGTAAGTTGAGGTAATTCAGTCACGCACTCGGCGAGTGGTGTCCACGGCTTTGGTGCAGGCAGTGGCAATGCGTCGATTTTGCAGGGAATGCGCAGTTCCGAACAACGCTTCAGAATCGTTGCATTGGTTTCTTGGGTTGCAGCACCAAACACCAAGTCCAAGGGACCAGGACTGGAGTTGGTGGCACCACTTGGCAGACCAGTACTCACAATAGAGGAGCCCAGGTGCTGGTGGCAAGATGCAGGTGAAGTCATTGCTATCCCTGAGACTTCAGTAACAGGAGGCAAGCCCAAACAAGTCCTTGGAGAACCTTTAGAGATGCAGGATGTGGAGAGTCAACTCCAATCCTCTCACTCTCAGGCAAGAAGCAGCAGCCAGCAGGCCAACACAGCAAAGCAAGCAGCAAAGTGGCAGTCCCTCCTGGCAGCACAACAGTTCTTCTTCCTGGTAGAATGTCCTCAGTTCCAGAAGTGTTCTGAGTTTATGGTGTCAGAGGTCCAGTTCATATGCCCATTTTAGCCTTTGAATTAGGGCGACTTCAAAGAAAGATCTTTATAGTGCACAAGACCCTGCCCTTCTTGTGCCTGGCTCCAGACACACTACAGGGAGGTATGCAGCTCTTTGTGTGGGGACAGGCACAGCCCTATTCAGGTGCAAATGTCAGCTCCTCCCTCTCACTCTAATTCAGGAAGGCCCATCAGCCAACCTCAGTTCCCTTTGTGTGTGACTGTCTAGAGGTAATGCACAAAGCCCAGCTATCACCCAACCCAGATGTGTATTCCAAGGACAGGCAGAGGCACAGAATGGTTAAAGTAAGAAAATGCCAAACCTTCTAAAAGTGAGGCAAACACAAGGAGATGATGGACGGAGCGCTGAAACTTTTCAGACACTCACCCCCAGTCACAGATCTGGGTTGAATCCATCATCGTTCTTTAGCTCACTTCGCCACCCCAGTTCAGACACAGCTTTATGCAAATCAGTCTTGACCCTGTGCCTCATGGGAACAGTCCAGCCCGAACTGCCAAGCCATGTCTTCCCTGGACCGGAAACAAGCATGCTGGGGCCGGTTTCGGGCTAACAGCCTTCATCAGCCAGGCTAGTTTGAATCCAGTGGCAAAGTGAGCAAGGGACCCACGTCTGGGCATACCCTGCCAACTTAGGGCAAACAAAGCAAACACAAGGAAATGATGGACGGAGCGCTGAAACTTTTCAGACACTCACCCCCAGTCAAAGATCTGGGTTGAATCCATCATCGTTCTTTAGCTCACTGGCGGCCTTGCTCATTTGGTATTCGTAACTGGATTTATCATAGCGTGAGACGTACTCGTCCATTGACCCTTCTTTGACTTGCTGCATTGCCGTAGCTTTTGCATCTACGTAGGACTGACAACGTCGTTTTACAGCCCGGCTTTACGGATACTCTAACTTACGCATTAAGACCAGTGCAGAGTGACGGTTTTGGAGTAATCCGGTCCAAAACAGAGGGGAATCTTCCATCTCTCTGGTCAAACATATTTCGACTGTATGGTTAACCAGCCCTCCCATTTTAAAATCGTGGACTTCGCATTAGTACACATCAGAACAGCGTGACGAGCTTTGAGCATTTCTGATCTATTTTGATCTTTCAAACTTCTTTGAGCATTTAAGTTGACCGTGGACATCCCTCCCTGGGTACTACCCCTTTGATAACTGATGTATACATTGTCACTTTAAGACCCTGTATCCAGGTCTGGTGTGACCTATATATCCATACATTGTGACTTGAAGCTGATATCTTATTTTCAGACAGAAAACAGTGTGGCCCTCCTGATGAAGGCACCGTTAGTGCCGAAACGCGCGTTGAGAAGAATCATCTGTTAACCACCCCACACTACTTGCTGTTGTTCATGTCATCTTGTTTTTTAATTTGTCCATGTATATACATTAATGTTTTGTCTATTTGAGACCAATTGTTTGGCTATTTAATATCAAATGTGCATTAGAACTATATTATGTCCACCATATCAGTAGAATGAATGTTCTTAGTATATATTTTTTATATACATAATTATCGGTTACAATCATGAATAAAGCAATTTTTAAATATATTTTAATGTAGCAATTTTTTATTCACGCTGAGTTCTTCTTATCATTCTTGTTCTTGTTGATGAGTGTTTAATCTAATTCAAGCCATTCAACTGCCTAGGAACTTTATCTCATATTGCCTCATGGGAACAGTCCAGCCCGAACTGCCAACCCATGTCTTCCCTGGACCGGAAACAAGCATCCTGGGACCGGTTTCGGGCTAACAGCCCTCATCAGCCAGGCTAGCTGGAATCCAGTGGCAAAGTGAGCAAGGGACCCACGTCTGGGCATACCCTGCCAACTTAGGGCAAACAAAGCAAACACAAGGAGATGATGGACGGAGCGCTGAAACTTTTCAGACACTCACCCCCAGTCAAAGATCTGGGTTGAATCCATCATCGTTCTTTAGCTCACTTCGCCACCCCAGTTCAGACACAGCTTTATGCAAATCAGTCTTGACCCTGTTCCTCATGGGAACAGTCCAGCCCGAACTGCCAAGCCATATCTTCCCTGGACCAGAAACAAGCATCCTGGGTCCGGTTTCGGGCTAACAGCCCTCATCAGCCAGGCTAGCTTGAATCCAGTGGCAAAGTGAGCAAGGGACCCACGTCTGGGCATGACCTGCCAACTTAGGGCAAACAAAGCAAACACAAGGAGATGATGGACGGAGTGTTGAAACTTTTCAGACACTCACCCCCAGTCACAGACCTGGGTTGAATCCATCATCGTTCTTTAGCTCACTTCGCCACCCCAGTTCAGACACAGCTTTATGCAAATCAGTCTTGACCCTGTGCCTCATGGGAACAGTCCAGCCCGAACTGCCAAGCCATGTCTTCCCTGGACCGGAAACAAGCATCCTGGGACCGATTTTGGGCTAACAGCCCTCATCAGCCAGGCTAGCTTGAATCCAGTGGCAAAGTGAGCAAGGGACCTACGTCTGGGCATACCCTGCCAACTTAGGGCAAACAAAGCAAACACAAGGAGATAATGGACGGAGCGATGAAACTTTTCAGACACTCACCCCCAGTCACAGATCTGGCTTGAATCTATCATCGTTCTTTAGCTCACTTCGCCACCCCAGTTCAGACACAGCTTTATGCAAATCAGTCTTGACCCTGTGCCTCATGGGAACAGTCCAGCCCGAACTGCCAAGCCATGTCTTCCCTGGACCGGAAACAAGCATGCTGGGGCCGGTTTCGGGCTAACAGCCCTCATCAGCCAGGCTAGTTTGAATCCAGTGGCAAAGTGAGCAAGGGAGCGATACAAAAGGGGATGATGGACGGAACGTTTGAGCCAATCAAACACTCACCCCCAGTCAACTGATCTGGGTTTAATCCATCATCATTCTTTAGCTCACTCCACCACCCCAGTTCAGACATGGCCATATGCAAATCAGTCTGACCCTGTGCCTCATGGGAACAGTCCAGCCCGAACTGCCAAGCCATGTCTTCCCTGGACCGGAAACAAGCATCCTAGGACCGGTTTCTGGCATTCCAGCCGTCATCAGCCAGGCTTGCTTGAATCCAGTGGCAAAGTGAGCAAGGGACCCACGTCTGGGCATACCCCCGCCAACTTAGGGCGAACAAAGCGATACAAAAGGGGATGATGGACGGAACGTTTGAGCCAATCAAACACTCACCCCCAGTCAACTGATCTGGGTTTAATCCATCATCATTCTTTAGCTCACTCCACCACCCCAGTTCAGACATGGCCATATGCAAATCAGTCTGACCCTGTGCCTCATGGGAACAGTCCAGCCCGAACTGCCAAGCCATGTCTTCCCTGGACCGGAAACAAGCATCCTAGGACCGGTTTCTGGCATTCCAGCCGTCATCAGCCAGGCTTGCTTGAATCCAGTGGCAAAGTGAGCAAGGGACCCACGTCTGGGCATA
The DNA here is from genome assembly GCA_963921515.1 of Calotriton arnoldi. Classification (NCBI taxonomy): domain Eukaryota; kingdom Metazoa; phylum Chordata; class Amphibia; order Caudata; family Salamandridae; genus Calotriton; species Calotriton arnoldi. Next base: position 748,860 of record CAWUFW010007702.1, read on the forward strand.
CCCCGCCAACTTAGGGCGAACAAAGCGATACAAAAGGGGATGATGGACGGAACGTTTGAGCCAATCAAACACTCACCCCCAGTCAACTGATCTGGGTTTAATCCATCATCATTCTTTAGCTCACTCCACCACCCCAGTTCAGACATGGCCATATGCAAATCAGTTTGACCCTGTGCCTCATGGGAACAGTCCAGCCCGAACTGCCAAGCCATGTCTTCCCTGGACCGGAAACAAGCATCCTAGGACCGGTTTCTGGCATTCCAGCCGTCATCAGCCAGGCTTGCTTGAATCCAGTGGCAAAGTGAGCAAGGGAGCCACGTCTGGGCATACCCTGCCAACTTAGGGCAAACAAAGCAAACACAAGGAAATGATGGACGGAGTGCTGAAACTTTTCAGACACTCATCCCCATTCACAGATCTGGGTTGAATCCATCATCGTTCTTTAGCTCACTTCGCCATCCCAGTACAGACACAACTTTATACAAATCAATGTTGACCCTGTGCCTCATTGGAACAGTCCAGCCCGAACTGCCAAGCCATGTCTTTCCTGGACTGGAAACAAGCATCCTGGGACCGGTTTCTGGCTAACAGCCCTCATCAGCCAGGCTAGCTTGAATCCAGTGGCAAAGTGAGCAAGGGACCCACGTCTGGGCATACTCTGCCAACTTAGGGAAAACAAAGAAAACACAAGGAGATGATGGACGGAGTGTTGAAACTTTTCAGACACTCACCCCCAGTCACAGACCTGGGTTGAATCCATCATCGTTCTTTAGCTCACTTCGCCACCCCAGTTCAGACACAGCTTTATGCAAATCAGTCTTGACCCAGTGCCTCATGGGAACAGTCCAGCCCGAACTGCCAAGCCATGTCTTCCCTGGACCGGAAACAAGCATCCTGGGACCGATTTTGGGCTAACAGCCCTCATCAGCCAGGCTAGCTTGAATCCAGTGGCAAAGTGAGCAAGGGACCTACGTCTGGGCATACCCTGCCAACTTAGGGTAAACAAAGCAAACACAAGGAGATAATGGACGGAGCGCTGAAACTTTTCAGACACTCACCCCCAGTCACAGATCTGGCTTGAATCTATCATCGTTCTTTAGCTCACTTCGCCACCCCAGTTCAGACACATCTTTATGCAAATCAGTCTTGACCCTGTGCCTCATGGGAACACTCCAGCCTGAACTGCCAAGCCATGTCTTCCCTGGACCGGAAACAAGCATCCTGGGACCAGTTTCGGGCTAACAGCCCTCATCAGCCAGGCTAGCTTGAATCCAAAGGCAAAGTGAGCAAGGGACCCACGTCTGGGCATACCCTGCCAACTTAAGGTAAACAAAGCAAACACAAGGAGATGATGTATGGAGCGCTTAAACTTTTCAGACACTCACACCCAGTCACAGATCTGGCTTGAATCCATCATCGTTCTTTAGCTCACTTCGCCACCCCAGTTGAAACACAGCTTTATGCAAATCAGTCTTGACCCTGTGCCTCATGGGAACAGTCCAGCCCGAACTGCCAAGACATGTCTTCCCTGGACTGGAAACAAGCATCCTGGGACCGGTTTCGGGCTAACAGCCCTCATCAGCCAGGCTAGCTTGAATCCAGTGGCAAAGTGAGCAAGGGACCCACGTCTGGGCATACCCTGCCAACTTAGGGGAGACAAAGCAAACACAAGGAGATGATGGACGGAGCACTGAAACTTTTCAGACACTCACCCCCAGTCACAGATCTGGGTTGAATCCATCATCGTTCTTTAGCTCACTTCACCACCCCAGTTCAGACACAGCTTTATGCAAATCAGTCTTGACCCTGTGCCTCATTGGAACAGTCCAGACCGTACTGCCAAGCCATGTCTTCCCTGGACCGGAAAAAAGCATGCTGGGGCTGGTTTTGGGCTAACAGCCCTCATCAGCCAGGCTAGCTTGAAACCAGTGGCAAAGTGAGCAAGGGACCCACGTCTGGGCATACCCTGCCAACTTAGGGCAAACAAAGCAAACACAAGGAGATGATGGACGGAGCGCTTAAACTTTTCAGACACTCACCCCTGTCACAGATCTGGGTTGAATCCATCATCGTTCTTTAGCTCACTTCACCACCCCAGTTCAGACACAGCTTTATGCAAATCAGTCTTGACCATGTGCCTCATGGGAACAGTCCAGCCCGAACTGCCAAGCCATGTCTTCCCTGGACCGGAAACAAGCATCCTGGGACCGGATTCGGGCTAACAGCCCTCATCAGCCAGGCTAGCTTGAATCCAGTGGCAAAGTGAGCAAGGGATCCACGTCTGGGCATACCCTGCCAACTTAGGGCAAACAAAGAAAACACAAGGAGATGATGGACGGAGCGCTGAAACTTTTCAGACACTCACCCCCAGTCAAAGATCTGGGTTGAATCCATCATCGTTCTTTAGCTCACTTCGCCATCCCAGTTCAACACAGCTTTATACAAATCAGTCTTGACCCTGTGCCTCATTGGAACAGTCCAGCCCGAACTGCCAAGCCATGTCTTCCCTGGACTGGAAACAAGCATCCTGGGACCGGTTTCGGTCTAACAGCCCTCATCAGCCAGGCTAGCTTGAATCCAGTGGCAAAGTGAGCAAGGGATCCACGTCTGGGCATACCCTGCCAACTTAGGGCAAACAAAGAAAACACAAGGAAATGATGGACGGAGTGCTGAAACTTTTCAGACACTCACCCCCAGTCACAGATCTGGGTTGAATCCATCATCGTTCTTTAGCTCACTTCACCACCCCAGTTCAGACACAGCTTTATGCAAATCAGTCTTGACCCTGTGCCTCATGGGAACAGTCCAGCCCGAACTGCCAAGACATGTCTTCCCTGGACTGGAAACAAGCATCCTGGGACCGGTTTCGGGATAACAGCCCTCATCAGCCAGGCTAGCTTGAATCCTGTGGCAAAGTGAGCAAGGGACCCACGTCTGGGCATACCCTGCCAACTTAGGGCAAACAAAGCAAACACAAGGAGATGATGGACGGAGCGCTGAAACTTTTGAGACACTCACCCCCAGTCACAGATCTGGGTTGAATCCATCATCGTTCTTTAGCTCACTTCACCACCCCAGTTCAGACACAGCTTTATGCAAATCAGTCTTGACCCTGTGCCTCATGGGAACAGTCCAGCCCGAACTGCCAAGCCATGTCTTCCCTGGACAGGAAACAAGCATCCTGGGACCGGTTTTGGGCTAACAGCCCTCATCAGCCAGGCTAGCTTGAATCCAGTGGCAAAGAGAGCAAGGGACCCACGTCTGGGCATACCCTGCCAACTTAGGGCAAACAAAGCAATCACAAGGAGATGATGGCCCCATGAGGCACAGGGTCAAGACTGATTTGCATATAGCTGTGTCTAACTGGGGTGGCGAAGTGAGCTAAAGAACGATGATGGATTCAACTCAGATCTGTGACTGGGGGTGAGTGTCTGAAAAGTTTCAGTGTTCCGTCCATCATCTCCTTGTGTTTGCTATGTTCGCCCTAAGTTGGCAGGGTATGCCCAACCGTGGGTCCCTTGCTCACTTTGCCACTGGATTCAAGCTAGCCTGGCTGATGAGGGCTGTTAGCCAGAAACCGGTCCCAGGATGCTTGTTTGCGGTCCAGCGAATACATGGCTTTGCAGTTCGGGCTGTACTGTTCCCATGAGGCACAGGGTCAAGACTGATTTGCAAATAGCTGTGTCTAACTGGGGTGGCGAAGTGAGCTAAAGAACGAAGATGGATTCAACCCAGATCTGTGACTGGGGGTGAGTGTCTGAAAAGTTTCAGCGCTTCGTCCATCATCTCCATGTGTTTGCTAAGTTGGCGGGGTATGCCCAGACATGAGTCCCTTGCTCACTTTGCCACTGGATTCAAGCTAGCCTAGCAGATGAGTTTTGTTAGCCGGAAACCGGTCCCAAGATGCTTGTTTCCGGTCCAGGGAATACATGGCTTGGCAGTTTGGGCTGGACTGTTCCCATGAGGCACATGGTCAAGACTGATTTGCATATAGCTGTATCTAACTGGGGTGGAGAAGTGAGCTAAAGAATGATGATAGATTCAACCCAGATCTGTGACTGGGGGTGAGTGTCTGAAAAGTTTCAGCGCTCCGTCCATCATCTCCTAGTGTTTGCTATGTTTCCCCTAAAGTTGGCAGGGTATGCCCAGACGTGGGTCCCTTGCTCACTTTGCCACTGGATTCAAGCTAGCCTGGCTGATGAGGGCTGTTAGCCCAAAACCGGTCCCAGGATGCTTGTTTCCGGTCCAGGGAAGGCATGGCTTGGCAGTTCAGGCTGGACTGTTCCCATGAGGCACAGGGTCGACTGATTTGCATATAGCTGTGTCTAACTGGGGTGGCGAAGTGAACTAAAGAACGATGATGGATTCAACCCAGATCTGTGACTGGGGATGAGTGTCTGAAAAGTTTCAGCGCTCCGTCCATCATTTCCTTGTGTTTGCTATGTTCGCCCTTAGTTGGCAGGGTATGCCTAGACGTGGGTCCCTTGCTCACTTTGCCACTGGATTCAAGCTAGCCTGGCTGATGAGGGCTGTTAGCCCGAAATCGGTCCCAGGATGCTTGTTTCCGGTCCAGGGAAGACATGGCTTGGCAGTTCGGGCTGGACTGTTCCCTTGAGGCACAGGGTCAAGACTGATTTGCATATAGCTGTGTCTAACTGGGGTGGCGAAGTGAGCTAAAGAACGATGATGGATTCAACCTAGATCTGTGACTGGGGGTGAGTGTCTGAAAAGTTTCAGCGCTCCGTTCATCATCTCCTTGTGTTTGTTATGTTCGCCCTATGTTGGCAGGGTATGCCCAGACGTGGGTCCCTTGCTCACTTTGCCACTGGATTCAAGCTAGCCTGGCTGATGAGGGCTGTTAGCACGAAACCGGTCCCAGGATGCTTGTTTCCGGTCCAGGGAAGACATGGCTTGGCAGTTCGGGCTGGACTGTTCCCATGAGGCACAGGGTCAAGACTGATTTGCATATAGCTGTGTCTAACTGGGGTGCCGAAGTGAGCTAAAGAACGATGATGGATTCAACCTAGATCTGTGACTGGGGGTAAGTGTCTGAAATGTTTCAGCGCTTCGTCCATCATCTCCTTGTGTTTGCTATGTTCGCCCTAAGTTGGCAGGGTATGCCCAGACGTGGGTCCCTTGCTCACTTTGCCACTGGATTCAAGCTAGCCTGGCTGATGAGGGCTGTTAGCCCGAAACCTGTCCCAGGATGCTTGTTTCCGGTCCAGGGAAGACATGGCTTGGCAGTTCGGGCTGGACTGTTCCCATGAGGCACAGGGTCAAGATTGATTTGCATATAGCTGTGTCTAACTGGGGTGGCGAAGTGAGCTAAAGAACGATGATGGATTCAACCGAGATCTGTGACTGGGGGTGAGTGTCTGAAAAGTTTCAGCGCTCCGTCCATCATTTCCTTGTGTTTGCTATATTCGCCCTAAGTTGGCAGGGTATGCCCAGACGTGGGTCCCTTGCTCACTTTGCCACTGGATTCAAGCTAGCCTGGCTGATGAGGGCTGTTAGCCCGAAACCGGTCCCAGGATGCTTGTTTCCGTTCCAGGGAAGACATGGCTTGGCAGTTCGGGCTGGACTGTTCCCATGAGGCACAGGGTCATGACTGATATGCATATAGCTGTGTCTAACTGGAGTTGCGAAGTGAGGTAAAGAACGATGATGGATTCAACCCAGATCTGTGACTGGGGGTGAGTGTCTGAAAAGTTTCAGCGCTCCGTCCATCATCTCCTTGTGTTTGCTATGTTCGCCCTAAGTTGCCAGGGTATGCCCAGATGTGGGTCCCTTGCTCACTTTGCCACTGGATTCAAGCTAGCCTGGCTGATGAGGGCTTTTAGCCCGAAACCGGTCCCAGGATGCTTGTTTCCGGTCCAGGGAAGACATGGCTTGGCAGTTCGGGTTGGACTGTTCCCATGAGGCACAGGGTCAAGACTGATTTGCATATAGCTGTGTCTAATTGGGGTGGCGAAGTGAGCTAAAGAATGATGATGGATTCAACCCAGATATGTGACTGGGGGTAAGTGTCTGAAAAGTTTCAGTGCTCCATCCATCATCTCCTTGTGTTTTCTATGTTCGCCCTATGTTGGCAGGGTATGCCCAGACGTGGGTCCCTTGCTCACTTTGCCACTGGATTGAAGCTAGCCTGGCTGATGAGGGCTGTTAGCCCGAAACCGGTCCCAAGATGCTTGTTTCCGGTCCAGGGCAGACATGGCTTGGCAGTTCGGGCTGGACTGTTCCCATGAGGCACTGGTTAAAGACTGATTTGCATATACCTGTGTCTAACTGGGGTGACGAAGTGAGCTAAAGAACGATGATGGATTCAACCCAGATCTGTGACTGGGGGTGAGTGTCTGAATAGTTTCAGCGCTCCGTCCATCATCTCCTTGTGTTTGCTATGTTCGCCCTAAGTTTGCAGTGCATGCCCAGACGTGGGTCCCTTGCTCACTTTGCCACTGCATTCAATCAAGCTAGCCTGACTGATGAGGGCTGTTAGCCCGAAACCGGTTCCAGGATGCTTGTTTCCGGTCCAGGGAAGGCATGGCTTGGCAGTTCGGGCTGGACTGTTCCCATGAGGCATAGAGTCAAGACTGATTTGCATATAGCTGTGTCTAACTGGGGTGGCGAAGTGAGCTAAAGAACGATTATGGATTCAACCCAGATCTGTGACTGGGGGTGAGTGTCTGAAAAGTTTCAGTGCTCTGTCCATCATCTCCTTGTGTTTGCTATGTTCACCCTAAGTTGGCAGGGTATGCCCAGACGTGGGTCCCTTGCTCACTTTGCCACTGGATTCAAGCTAGCCTGGCTGATGAGGGCTGTTAGCCAGAAACCGGTCCCAGGATGCTTGTTTCCGGTCCAGCGAATACATGGCTTTGCAGTTCGGGCTGTACTGTTCCCATGAGGCACAGGGTCAAGACTGATTTGCAAATAGCTGTGTCTAACTGGGGTGGCGAAGTGAGCTAAAGAACGATGATGGATTCAACGCAGATCTGTGACTGGGGGTGAGTGTCTGAAAAGTTTCAGCGCTTCGTCCATCATCTCCATGTGTTTGCTAAGTTGGCAGGGTATGCCCAGACATGGGTCCCTTGCTCACTTTGCCACTGGATTCAAGCTAGCCTGGCAGATGAGTTTTGTTAGCCGGAAACCGGTCCCAAGATGCTTGTTTCCGGTCCAGGGAAGACATGGCTTGGCAGTTTGGGCTGGACTGTTCCCATGAGGCACATGGTCAAGACTGATTTGCATATAGCTGTGTCTAACTGGGGTGGCGAAGTGAGCTAAAGAATGATGATAGATTCAACCCAGATCTGTGACTGGGGGTGAGTGTCTGAAAAGTTTCAGCGCTCCGTCCATCATCTCCTTGTGTTTGCTATATTCGCCCTAAGTTGGCAGGGTATGCCCAGACGTGGGTCCCTTGCTCACTTTGCCACTGGATTCAAGCTAGCCTGGCTGATGAGGGCTGTTAGCCCGAAACCGGTCCCAGGATGCTTGTTTCCGTTCCAGGGAAGACATGGCTTGGCAGTTCGGGCTGGACTGTTCCCATGAGGCACAGGGTCATGACTGATATGCATATAGCTGTGTCTAACTGGAGTTGCGAAGTGAGGTAAAGAACGATGATGGATTCAACCCAGATCTGTGACTGGGGGTGAGTGTCTGAAAAGTTTCAGCGCTCCGTCCATCATCTCCTTGTGTTTGCTATGTTCGCCCTAAGTTGCCAGGGTATGCCCAGACGTGGGTACCTTGCTCACTTTGCCACTGGATTCAAGCTAGCCTGGCTGATGAGGGCTTTTAGCCCGAAACCGGTCCCAGGATGCTTGTTTCCGGTCCAGGGAAGAAATGGCTTGGCAGTTCGGGTTGGACTGTTCCCATGAGGCACAGGGTCAAGACTGATTTGCATATAGCTGTGTCTAATTGGGGTGGCGAAGTGAGCTAAAGAATGATGATGGATTCAGCCCAGATATGTGACTGGGGGTAAGTGTCTGAAAAGTTTCAGTGCTCCATCCATCATCTCCTTGTGTTTTCTATGTTCGCCCTATGTTGGCAGGGTATGCCCAGACGTGGGTCCCTTGCTCACTTTGCCACTGGATTGAAGCTAGCCTGGCTGATGAGGGCTGTTAGCCCGAAACCGGTCCCAAGATGCTTGTTTCCGGTCCAGGGCAGACATGGCTTGGCAGTTCGGGCTGGACTGTTCCCATGAGGCACTGGGTAAAGACTGATTTGCATATACCTGTGTCTAACTGGGGTGACGAAGTGAGCTAAAGAACGATGATGGATTCAACCCAGATCTGTGACTGGGGGTGAGTGTCTGAATAGTTTCAGCGCTCCGTCCATCATCTCCTTGTGTTTGCTATGTTCGCCCTAAGTTTGCAGTGCATGCCCAGACGTGGGTCCCTTGCTCACTTTGCCACTGGATTCAATCAAGCTAGCCTGACTGATGAGGGATGTTAGCCCGAAACCGGTTCCAGGATGCTTGTTTCCGGTCCAGGGAAGGCATGGCTTGGCAGTTCGGGCTGGACTGTTCCCATGAGGCATAGAGTCAAGACTGATTTGCATATAGCTGTGTCTAACTGGGGTGGCGAAGTGAGCTAAAGAACGATGATGGATTCAACCCAGATCTGTGACTGGGGGTGAGTGTCTGAAAAGTTTCAGTGCTCTGTCCATCATCTCCTTGTGTTTGCTATGTTCGCCCTAAGTTGGCAGGGTATGCCCATCCGTGGGTCCCTTGCTCACTTTGCCACTGGATTCAAGCTAGCCTGGCTGATGAGGGCTGTTAGCCAGAAACCGGTCCCAGGATGCTTGTTTCCGGTCCAGCGAATACATGGCTTTGCAGTTCGGGCTGTACTGTTCCCATGAGGCACAGGGTCAAGACTGATTTGCAAATAGCAGTGTCTAACTGGGGTGGCGAAGTGAGCTAAAGAACGATGATGGATTCAACGCAGATCTGTGACTGGGTGTGAGTGTCTGAAAAGTTTCAGCGCTTCGTCCATCATCTCCATGTGTTTGCTAAGTTGGCAGGGTATGCCCAGACATTGGTCCCTTGCTCACTTTGCCACTGGATTCAAGCTAGCCTGGCAGATGAGTTTTGTTAGCCGGAAACCGGTCCCAAGATGCTTGTTTCCGGTCCAGGGAAGACATGGCTTGGCAGTTTGGGCTGGACTGTTCCCATGAGGCACATGGTCAAGACTGATTTGCATATAGCTGTGTCTAACTGGGGTGGCGAAGTGAGCTAAAGAATGATGATAGATTCAACCCAGATCTGTGACTGGGGGTGAGTGTCTGAAAAGTTTCGGCGATCCGTCCATCATCTCCTAGTGTTTGCTATGTTTGCCCTAAAGTTGGCAGGGTATGCCCAGACGTGGGTCCCTTGCTCACTTTGCCACTTGATTCAAGCTAGCCTGGCTGATGAGGGCTGTTAGCCCAAAACCGGTCCCAGGATGCTTGTTTCCGGTCCAGGGAAGGCATGGCTTGGCAGTTCGGGCTGGACTGTTCCCATGAGGCACAGGGTCGACTGATTTGCATATAGCTGTGTCTAACTGGGGTGGCGAAGTGAACTAAAGAACGATGATGGATTCAACCCAGATCTGTGACTGGGGATGAGTGTCTGAAAAGTTTCAGCGCTCCGTCCATCATCTCCTTGTGTTTGCTATGTTCGCCCTTAGTTGCCAGGGTATGCCTAGACGTGGGTCCCTTGCTCACTTTGCCACTGGATTCAAGCTAGCCTGGCTGATAAGGGCTGTTAGCCCGAAATCTGTCCCAGGATGCTTGTTTCCGGTCCAGGGAAGACATGGCTTGGCAGTTTGGGCTGGACTGTTCCCATGAGGCACAGGGTCAAGACTGATTTGCATATAGCTGTATCTAACTGGGGTGGCGAAGTGAGCTAAAGAACGATGATGGATTCAACCTAGATCTGTGACTGGGGGAGAGTGTCTGAAAAGTTTCAGCGCTCTGTCCATCATCTCCTTGTGTTTGCTATGTTCGCCCTAAGTTGGCAGGGTATGCCCAGACGTGGGTCCCTTGCTCACTTTTCCACTGGATTCAAGCTAGCCTGGCTGATAAGGGCTGTTAGCCCGAAACCGGTCCCAGAATGCTTGCTTACAGTCCAGGTAAGACATGGCTTGGTAGTTCGGGCTGGACTGTTCCCATGAGGCATAGAGTCAAGACTTTACTCACCTATGAAAGATCTCTGCTTGCAGCTGGATCCTTTGAAGGAGCCAAAGGCGTGTCCATACTGCAACACAGACTTCCTTTTACTAAAATAAAAGGCTGTTCAAGCACGAAACAGTCTCCTCACCTGCAAACACCTTCGCACAAGTCATTCCTAGGATTACTTTTGAACGCACGCTCCCTGATCAAACACAATATCAAATTCGCAGAGCTGCTTGCAGCACACAAGATTGACATGACTTTTGTCACTGAAACGTGGGCAGACAGTACCTCCGATCCTGAATTGTCCTTAGCCATTCCTCAAGGTTATATATTACTCAGAAACGATAGACAGGACAAGCGGGGAGGCGGACTAGCGATTATTATCAAGGACACATTACTGGTAAAAAGCTCTTCAATCGGAAGCGGTCATGACTGTGAATTGCTCTCATTCAGAATCACTATAGTGTATAACTACACATTTAATGGTACATTGCTGTACAGAGCGCTCAGGGGCAAAAATAAATTTGAAGAGATAATTAGCCATATTATTGAATCTAGCACTTATTCACAGGATTTCTCCATACTAGGTGATTTTAATTACCACTTAGAAAATATATATGACCAATACACAGTCTCTCTCCTAGAGCTAACGGCCAGTGCCTCGATGCAACAGCTGGTTAAGCATTCAACCCATGAGGCCGGTCACACCTTACATGGTATATTCACATCTAATCCCCTACTGAAAGTACAGGAGGTCCTGCCGATCCCTTGGTCAGACCATAAGGCCATTTTGTTGTACTTACATCATCTCACCATCTTACACGCCCTCATTCCACCTATAGGACATTTAAAGGGCGAAATTGGAATAACATTTGCCCGCAGCAGCTGCAACTAGCACTAGCATCTTCCAAACCGAATTTAATGCCCGAAGTAAACGCAGCCACTAACAACTTCACCAATTGGGTTGAAGTGGCAGTAAACACTCTAGCTCCAGAAAAAACCCTTACTAGTAAGTGCATGAAGAAGTCAGAACCTTGGTTTTGTGACACATTACGTACTCAAATGCAACTCTGCAGGAAAGCAGAGAGACGCTGGAGTAAAAACTATGAGGAGGCCGAAAAAACTGCATATACACAGTCTCTGAGCACATATAAAAAAATGATCATGGACAAAAAAAGTGCCTACTTCACAGAAAAAATTAGACAAGCTGGCAACTCAAGTAAAATACTTTTTCTACCCTGAAGGAATTAGTAACATTACCCGCCCCACCAACAATGAATAACAGTGCGGCATTCTGCAATCGACTCACAGGTTTTTTTAGGGACAAGGTACTGTCCATCTTTGACTCCCTTACAGACAAGGGTATTGATCCTCAAGTTAATCACCCCACTACATCTTCCCTACGTCCTGGTCAGAGTCTGGACTCCTCTGTCTCACCTAACGCAGAACAGATCGCTCATATAGTTAGATCAGTTAAATCAGGGGCACCTTCAGACCCATGGCATCCAATGACATCAGTGAGCAGCTTAGCCTACTTTTTAACGAGATTCTCAAGTCTGGTGTTTTTCCAGAGGCGTGGAAAAAGGTTTCTATCCTCCCCCTATTAAAAAAATCAAATCTGGATCCCAGTGACCACATTAACTATAGACCCATAGCGAGGATCCCTTTTCCGGCTAAGGTCTTGGAGAAGATCCTAAACTCCCAACTCACTGCCTTCGTGTCCTCGGAAGACCTACTGTATTCCTCACAATATGGTTTCCGGCAAGGGCACGGCACGGAGACTGCCCTGGTCATGGCAGCAGAGGAGCTGCGATCCACGCTGGATTCCGGCGCAAAGGCCGCCTTGATTCTATTGGATCTTTCAGCGGCCTTTGACACCGTGAACCACGACATTCTCATAAAAAGGCTACTAAAGGTGGGAGTTAATAACGCAGCATTAAGCCTGATCAAATCCTACTTAAACAACAGGCTGCAATTTGTTCAGATCGGCGATTCCCGTTCCGAACAGTTCACACTTCCATGTGGGGTGCCGCAGGGCTCCTCACTGAGCCATACTTTGTTCAATCTATATGTCACCCCCTTAGCTGATGTCATCAGGCAGTTTGGTTTCTCACTGGTTTCCTACACGGACGATACCCAGATTGTAGTATCCATCTCAAGCAATCTGGAGGAAACCGAGGCTCGCTTTAATCAATGTATGTCCCACGTAGATCACTGGATGAGCGCTAACTGCCTAAAGCTTAATGGAAGTAAAACAGAGGTTCTGCTGTTGGGATCCGACACTTCTTTTTGGTCTCAGAACTGGTGGCCTCTGGACATGGGAACTCTTCCCACTCCAGTGCATAAGGTTTAAAATCTGGGCATCATTTTTGACGATAGACTTACCTTTCAACATCAAACTAATAAAGTCGCTTCTCAGGTTCACTTTACATTAAAGTTAATCCGGAAAGTGAGAACATTCATTCCCCCAGATGCAGTAAAAACACTGGTAACAACCTTAGCAATGGCCAGACTGGACTATGGAAATGCCCTTTACTTGGGCCTTCAGAAACAGCACATGCTCAAACTGCAGCAGGTACAAAATGCTGCCGCCAGGATGCTGCTAAATATTCCTAAGTTCCAGTCTGTGAGCCAAGGCTTAAAAAACTTCATTGGCTCCCAGTGAAAAAGAGGACAGAATTCAAGGCTCTGTGTCTAGCGTACAAAGCAGTACATGGAACAGGACCTGCGTGCCTGAAACAGCATTTCTCATGGTACCATCCTTGTAGAATTCTTCGCTCAGCTCAGAGCAAACTTCTCCAGACACCTAAATTCAGGAAGGCTCGCTGGGAACGAAGCAGCTTTATCCTGAACACCGTAAAACTGTGGAACGTGCTCCCTTTAGCCATAAAAACCTGCCCAACATTACTCTCTTTTAGAAAAGCACTGAAAACCTGGCTTTTCTTAAACTAAATCCAATTTCCTACTGTTCACCTTCGGCAGATCCCACCGTTGCAGCACCTAGATGCCCCCGGGCATTCGAGCGCTATATACATTTCAAAATCAAATCAAATCAAATCATATAGCTGTGTCTAACTGGAGTGGCGCAGTGAGCTAAAGAACGATGATAGATTCAACCCAGATCTGTGACTGGGGTGAGTCTCTGAAAAGATTCATCGCTCCGTCCATCATCTCCTTGTGTTTGCTATGTTCGCCCTAAGTTGGCAGGGTATGCCCAGACGTGGGTCCCTTGCTCACTTTGCCACTGGATTCAAGCTAGCCTGGCTGATGAGGGCTGTTAGCCCGAAACCGGTTCCAGGATGCTTGTTTCCGGTCCAGGGAAGACGTGGCTTTGCAGTTCGGGCTGGACTGTTCCCATGAGGCACAGGGTCAAGACTGATTTGCATATAGCTGTGTCTAACTGGGGTTGCGAAGTGAGCTAAAGAACGATGATGGATTCAACCCAGATCTGTGACTGAGGGTGAGTGTCTGAAAAGTTTCAGCGCTCCGTCCATCAGCTCCTTGTGTTTGCTATGTTCGCCCTCAGTTTGCAGGGTATGCCCAGACGTGGGTCCCTTGCTTACTTTGCCACTGGATTCAAGCTAGCCTGGCTGATGAGGGCTGTTAGCCCGAAACCGGTCCCAGGATGCTTGTTTCTGGTCCAGGGAAGACATGGCTTGGCAGTTCGGGCTGGACTGTTCCCATGAGGCACAGGGTCAAGACTGATTTGCATATAGCTGTGTCTAACTGAAGTGGCGAAGTGAGCTAAAGAACGATGATGGATTCAACCCAGATCTGTGACTGGGGGTGAGTGTCTGAAAAGTTTCAGCGCTCCGTCCATCATCTCCTTGTGTTTGCTATGTTCGCCCTAAGTTGGTAGGGTATGCCCAGACGTGGGTCCCTTGCTCACTTTGCCACTGGATTCAAGCTAGCCTGGCTGATGAGGGCTGTTAGCCCGAAACCGGTCCCAGATGCTTGTTTCCGGTCCAGGGTAGACATGGCTTGGCAGTTCGGGCTGGACTGTTCCCATGAGGCACACGCTCAAGACTGATTTGCATATAGCTGTGTCTAACTGGGGTGGCGAAGTGAGCTAAAGAACGATGATGGATTCAACCGAGATCTGTGACTGGGGGTGAGTGTCTGAAAAGTTTCAGCGCTCCGTCCATCATCTCCTTGTGTTTGCTATATTCGCCCTAAGTTGGCAGGGTATACCCAGACGTGGGTCCCTTGCTCACTTTGCCACTGGATTCAAGCTAGCCTGGCTGATGAGGTCTGTTAGCCCGAAACCGGTCCCAGGATGCTTGTTTCCGTTCCAGGGAAGACATGGCTTGGCAGTTCGGGCTGGACTGTTCCCATGAGGCACAGGGTCAAGACTGATTTGCATATAGCTGTGTCTAACTGGGTTGGCGAAGTGAGCTAAAGAACGATGATGGATTCAACCCAGATCTGTGACTGTGGTGAGTGTCTGAAAAGTTTCAGCGCTCCGTCCATCATCTCCTTGTGTTTGCTATGTTCACCCTAAGTTGGCAGGGTATGCCCAGACGTGGGTCCCTTGCTCACTTTGCCACTGAATTCAAGCTAGCCTGGCTGATGAGGGCTGTTAGCCCGAAACCGGTCCCAGGATGCTTGTTTCTGATCCAGGGAAGACATGGCTTGGCAGTTCGGGCTGGACTGTTCCCATGAGGCACAGGGTCAAGACTGATTTGCATATAGCTGTGTCTAACTGAAGTGGCGAAGTGAGCTAAAGAACGATGATGGATTCAACCTAGATCTGTGTCTGAAAAGTTTCAGCGCTCCGTCCATCATCTCCTTGTGTTTGCTATGTTCGCCCTAAGTTGGTAGGGTATGCCCAGACGTGGGTCCCTTGCTCACTTTGCCACTGGATTCAAGCTAGCCTGGCTGATGAGGGCTGTTAGCCCGAAACCGGTCCCAGGATGCTTGTTTCTGGTCTAGGGTAGACATGGCTTGGCAGTTCGGGCTGGACTGTTCCCATGAGGCACACGCTCAAGACTGATTTGCATATAGCTGTGTCTAACGGGGGGTGGCGAAGTGAGCTAAAGAACGATGATAGATTCAACCCAGATCTGTGACTGGGTGTGAGTGTCTGAAAAGTTTCAGCGCTCCGTCCATCATCTCCTCGTGTTTGCTATGTTCGCCATAAGTTGGCAGGGTATGCCCAGACGTGGGTCCCTTGCTCACTTTGCCACTGGATTCAAGCTAGCCTGGCTGATGAGGGCTGTTAGCCCGAAACCGGTTCCAGGATGCTTGTTTCCGGTCCAGGGAAGACATGGCTTGGCAGTTCAGGCTGGACTGTTCCCATGAGGCACAGGGTCAAGACTGATTTGCATATATCTGTATATAACTGGGGTGGCGAAGTGAGCTAAAGAACGATGATGGATTCAACCCAGATCTGTGACTTGGGGTGAGTGTCTGAAAAGTTTCAGCGCTCCGTCCATCATCTCCTTGTGTTTGCTATGTTCGCCATAAGTTGGCAGGGTATGCCCAGACGTGGGTCCCTTGCTCACTTTGCCACTGGATTCAAGCTAGCCTGGCTGATGAAGGCTGTTAGCCCGAAACCGGTTCCAGGATGCTTGTTTCCGGTCCAGGGAAAACATGGATTGGCAGTTCGGGCTGGACTGTTCCCATGAGGCACAGGGTCAAGACTGATTTGCATATACCTTTGTCTAACTGGGGTGACGAAGTGAGCTAAAGAACGAAGATGGATTCAACCCAGATCTGTGACTGCGGGTGAGTGTCTGAAAAGTTTCAGTGCTCCGTCCATCATCTCCTTGTGTTTGCTATGTTCGCCCTAAGTTTGCAGTGTATGCCCAGACATGGGTCCCTTGCTCACTTTGCCGCTGGATTCAATCAAGCTAGCCTGGGTGATGAGGGCTGTTAGCCCAAAACCGGTCCCAGGATGCTTGTTTCCGGTCCAGGGAAGGCATGGCTTGGCAGTTCGGGCTGGACTGTTCCCATGAGGCATTGGGTCAAGACTGATTTGCATATAGCTGTGTCTAACTGGGGTGGCGAAGTGAGCTAAAGAACGATGATGGATTCAACCCAGATCTGTGACTGGGGGTGAGTGTCTGAAAAGTTTCAGCGCTCCGTCCATCATCTCCTCATGTTTGCTATGTTCGCCATATGTTGGCAGGGTATGCCCAGACGTGGGTCCCTTGCTCACTTTGCCACTGGATTCAAGCTAGCCTGGCTGATGAGGGCTGTTAGCTCGAAACCGGTTCCAGGATGCTTGTTTCCGGTCCAGGGAAGACATGGCTTGGCAGTTCGGACTGGACTGTTCCCATGAGGCACTGGGTCAAGACTGATTTGCATATACCTGTGTCTAACTGGGGTGACGAAGTGAGCTAAAGAACGATGATGGATTCAACCCAGATCTGTGACTGGGGGTGAGTGTCTGAAAAGTTTCAGCCCTCCGTCCATCATCTCCTTGTGTTTGCTATGTTCGCCATAAGTTTGCAGTGTATGCCCAGACGTGGGTCCCTTGCTCACTTTGCCACTGGATTCAATCAAGCTAGCCTGGCTGATGAGGGCTGTTAGCCCGAAACCGGTCCCAGGATGCTTGTTTCCGGTCCAGGGAAGGCATGGCTTGGCAGTTCGGGCTGGACTGTTCCCATGAGGCATAGGGTCAAGACTGACTTGTATATAGCTGTGTCTAACTGGGGTGGCGAAGTGAGCTAAAGGACGATGATGGATTCAACCCAGATCTGTGACTGGGGGTGAGTGTCTGAAAAGTTTCAGCGCTCCATCCATCATCTCCTTGTGTTTGCTATGTTCGCCCTAAGTTGGCAGGGTATGCCCAGACGTGGGTCCCTTGCTCACCTTGCCACTGGATTCAAGCTAGCCTGGCTGATGAGGGCTGTTAGCCCGAAACCGGTCCCAGGATGCTTGTTTCCGGTCCAGGGAAGAGATGGCTTGGCATTTCGGCTGGACTGTTCCCATGAGGCACAGGGTCAAGACTGATTTGCATATAGCTGTATCTAACTGGGGTGGCGAAGTGAGCTAAAGAACGATGATGGATTCAACCCAGATCTGTGACTGGGGGTGAGTGTCTGAAAAGTTTCAGCGCTCCGTCCATCATCTCCTCGTGTTTGCTATGTTCGCCATAAGTTGGCAGGGTATGCCCAGACGTGGGTCCCTTGCTCACTTTGCCACTGGATTCAAGCTAGCCTGGCTGATGAGGGCTGTTAGCCCGAAACTGGTTCCAGGATGCTTGTTTCCGGTCCAGGGAAGACATGGCTTGGCAGTTCGGGCTGGACTGTTCCCATGAGGCACAGGGTCAAGACTCATTTGCATATACCTGTGTCTAACTGGGGTGACGAAGTGAGCTAAAGAACGATGATGGATTCAACCCAGATCTGTGACTGGGGCTGAATGTCTGAAAAGTTTCAGCGCTCCGTCCATCATCTCCTTGTGTTTGCTATGTTCGCCCTAAGTTTGCAGTGTATGCCCAGACGTGGGTCCCTTGCTCACTTTGCCACTGGATTCAATCAAGCTAGCCTGACTGATGAGGGCTGTTAGCCCGAAACCGGTCCCAGGATGCTTGTTTCCAGTCCAGGGAAGGCATGGCTTGGCAGTTCGGGCTGGACTGTTCCCATGAGGCATAGGGTCAAGACTGACTTGCATATAGCTGTGTCTAACTGGGGTGGCGAAGTGAGCTAAAGAACGATGATGGATTCAACCCAGATCTGTGACTGGGGGTCAGTGTCTGAAAAGTTTCAGTGCTCTGTCCATCATCTCCTTGTGATTGCTATGTTCGCCCTAAGTTGGCAGGGTATGCCCAGACGTGGTCCCTTGCTCACTTTGCCACTGGATTCAAGCTAGCCTGGCTGATGAGGGCTGTTAGCCCGAAATCGGTCCCAGGATGCTTGTTTCCGGTCCAGGGAAGACATGGCTTGGCAGTTCGGGTTGGACTGTTCCCATGAGGCACAGGGTCAAGACTAATTTGCATATAGCTGTATCTAACTGGGGTGGCGAAGTGAGCTAAAGAACGATGATAGATTCAACCCAGATCTGTGACTGGGTGTGAGTGTCTGAAAAGTTTCAGCGCTCCGTCCATCATCTCCTTGTGTTTGCTATGTTCGCCATAAGTTGGCAGGGTATGCCCAGACGTGGGTCCCTTGCTCACTTTGCCACTGGATTCAAGCTAGCCTGGCTGATGAGGGCTGTTAGCCCGAAACCGGTTCCAGGATGCTTGTTTCCGGTCCACGGAAGACATGGCTTGGCAGTTCGGGCTGGAATGTTCCCATGAGGCACAGGGTCAAGACTGATTTGCATATAGCTGTATCTAACTGGGGTGGCGAAGTGAGCTAAAGAACGATGATGGATTCAACCCAGATCTGTGACTTGGGGTGAGTGTCTGAAAAGTTTCAGCGCTCCGTCCATCATCTCCTTGTGTTTGCTATGTTCGCCATAAGTTGGCAGGGTATGCCCAGACGTGGGTCCCTTGCTCACTTGCCACTGGATTCAAGCTAGCCTGGCTGATGAAGGCTGTTAGCCTGAAACCGGTTCCAGGATGCTTGTTTCCGGTCCAGGGAAAACATGGATTGGCAGTTCGGGCTGGACTGTTCCCATGAGGCACAGGGTCAAGACTGATTTGCATATACCTTTGTCTAACTGGGGTGACGAAGTGAGCTAAAGAACGATGATGGATTCAACCCAGATCTGTGACTGCGGGTGAGTGTCTGAAAAGTTTCAGTGCTCCGTCCATCATCTTCTTGTGTTTGCTATGTTCGCCCTAAGTTTGCAGTGTATGCCCAGACATGGGTCCCTTGCTCACTTTGCCGCTGGATTCCATCAAGCTAGCCTGGGTGATGAGGGCTGTTAGCCCAAAACCGGTCCCAGGATGCTTGTTTCCGGTCCAGGGAAGGCATGGCTTGGCAGTTCGGGCTGGACTGTTCCCATGAGGCATTGGGTCAAGACTGATTTGCATATAGATGTGTCTAACTGGGGTGGCGAAGTGAGCTAAAGAACGATGATGGATTCAACCCAGATCTGTGACTGGGGGTGAGTGTCTGAAAAGTTTCAGCGCTCCGTCCATCATCTCCTCGTGTTTGCTATGTTCGCCATAATTTGGCAGGGTATGCCCAGACGTGGGTCCCTTGCTCACTTTGCCACTGGATTCAAGCTAGCCTGGCTGATGAGGGCTGTTAGCCCGAAACCGGTTCCAGGATGCTTGTTTCCGGTCCAGGGAAGACATGGCTTGGCAGTTCGGGCTGGACTGTTCCCATGAGGCACAGGGTCAAGACTGTTTTGCATATACCTGTGTCTAACTGGGGTGACGAAGTGAGCTAAAGAACGATGATGGATTCAACCCAGATCTGTGACTGGGGGTGAGTGTCTGAAAAGTTTCAGCACTCCGTCCATCATCTCCTTGTGTTTGCTATGTTCGCCCTAAGTTTGCAGTGTATGCCCAGACGTGGGTCCCTTGCTCACTTTGCCACTGGATTCAATCAAGCTAGCCTGGCTGATGAGGGCTGTTAGCCCGAAACCGGTCCCAGAATGCTTGTTTCCGGTCCAGGGAAGGCATGGCTTGGCAGTTCGGGCTGGACTGTTCCCATGAGGCATAGGGTCAAGACTGACTTGTATATAGCTGTGTCTAACTGGGGTGGCGAAGTGAGCTAAAGGACGATGATGGATTCAACCCAGATCTGTGACTGGGGGTGAGTGTCTGAAAAGTTTCAGCGCTCCGTCCATCATCTCCTTGTGTTTTCTATGTTCGCCCTAAGTTGGCAGGGTATGCCCAGACGTGGGTCCCTTGCTCACCTTGCCACTGGATTCAAGCTAGCCTGTCTGATGAGGGCTGTTAGCCCGAAACCGGTCCCAGGATGCTTGTTTCCGGTCCAGAGAAGACATGGCTTGGCAGTTCGGGCTGGACTGTTCCCATGAGGCACAGGGTCAAGACTGATTTGCATATAGCTGTGTCTAACTGGGGTGGCGAAGTGAGCTAAAGAACGATGATGGATTCAACCCAGATCTGCGACTGGGGGTGAGTGTCTGAAAAGTTTCAGCGCTCCGTCCATCATCTCCTTGTTTTTTCTATGTTCGCCCTAAGTTGGCAGGGTATGCCCACACGTGGGTCCCTTGCTCACTTTGCCACTGGATTCAAGCTAGCCTGGCTGATGAGGGCTGTTAGCCCGAAACCGGTTCCAGGATGCTTGTTTCCGGTCCAGGGAAGACATGGCTTGGCAGTTCGGGCAGGACTGTTCCCATGAGGCACAGGGTCAAGACTGATTTGCATATAGCTGTGTCTAACTGGGGTGGCGAAGTGAGCTAAAGAACGATGATGGATTCAACCCAGATCTGTGACTGGGGGTGAGTGTCTGAAAAGTTTCAGCGCTCCGTCCATCATCTCCTTGTGTTTGCTAAAAGTGGCATTTTCAGCCCTGCAATTTAAAAACCAACTTCACTAAAAAATGTGTTTTTAAATT
Source organism: Calotriton arnoldi (assembly GCA_963921515.1). Classification (NCBI taxonomy): domain Eukaryota; kingdom Metazoa; phylum Chordata; class Amphibia; order Caudata; family Salamandridae; genus Calotriton; species Calotriton arnoldi. The sequence continues at coordinate 769,427 of CAWUFW010007702.1, forward strand.
GTGAGTCCAGAGACACCAAACTTACTCTTTCTATCTTTTCCCAATTGGAAGCTACACTTGTAAAGTGTTATAAGGCAGCTCCAGTGCTAACCTATGGGAGAGATGTGCCTTGCTGTAGTGAAAACGAATTTACCAGTTTTTCACTACCAGGACAAGTAAACTCCGAAGCGCACGTCCTAACTTTTAAATACACTGCACCCTGCCCATGGAGCTACCTAGGGCCTACCTTAGATATGGCTTACATTTAATAATAGAGAAGGTTTGGGCCTGGCAAGTAGGTGAACTTGCCAGGTCGACATGGCAGTTTAAAACTGCATACACAGTCTCTGCAGTGGCAGACCTGAGACAGGTTTGAAGGGCTACTAATGTGGGTGGCACAATCAGTGCTGCATGTCCTCTAGTAGCATTTGATTTACAGGCCCTGGGCACATGCAGTGCACTGTACTAGGGATTTATTAGTAAATCAAATATGCCAATCATGGAGAAACCAAATGCCATTACATTTTAGACACAGAGCATATGCACTTTAGCAATGGTTAGCAGTGAAAAAGTGTCTAGAGTCCTAAAACTAGCAAAAATGAAGTCAAAAACAGAGGAGGAAGAAGGTAAAAAGTTTGGGGTAATCTCGCAAAAAGGACCATTTCCAACACTTGGGTTTAAATTTCAACCCCATCCTGCGTGCAATAGATGATGCAGTTGAGTTTGCATAGTAGATCATGGCCCAACATGTTCACTGGACGAGAATCACAAATCACGAACTGATACTGCTCCCTAATGTCTCCTGTCCTTACTGGAACGGGGCCAGTAATTCAGTTGGTACATTATTGATTTGTAATGCCTACAACTTGGATTTCCTTTCCCAAGACAGGTAGATTAGGGGCCTCAACTGTTCTAACCATTGAACAAATGGCTCCTGTGTCTATTAGGAAAGATACAGGATATCCGTTAACCTCTCGGTCCACATACGGTCAACTCTGATCCACTTCCAGGACTGTGCCTAGTACACACTCCTCCTCACCCTTCAGGCACCATCATTGGTTCTGTTTGAAAGCTATGGGAGTCTCAAACATCATGGGGATTGGACTATCTTGTGACATCATCGGATTTTGGGGTATGCTGTGGTTCTTTTGGAGATGTGGAATGCTTCCCTGTATCTGCATTGGATTGAAGGAATTTGGCAACACACCAGATTTAGGGACATTAAGGGTAGTCATAGGTGGTCTAGGCATCAGGGGATGCTCTCCCTGCCCTGCTGGACTTATACCTTGGGAGTCCTTCAGGATCCTGTCTGGATTGTTACAGCACTTCCGCTTCCAATGGCCCACCTTTTTACAAATATGACGTGGGGTAACCTTCTTTAGAGCACTGATGCTGGTCCCTGACAGTCCTTTAATATTTCCACTGTAGTTCAGGGAGATTCCTTGCATTGCTATTCTGTAACCAGGGTCTAACTCAGGACCTTGGAATAGAACCTTAAGTCCCTTAGCCCCTCCATTCTGTGCCAGCTGAGTGTGAGCTATCATGTACTTCTCTTTAACCCCTTTCCGCTTCGCCTCTAGAATGTCACTGAATTATTTTGCATACTATAAGATCGATTCAACTGGTTTGCTCTGCCAGCAAAGGACACCTTATGTGATTTGATTGTTTAGCTCAGGTCTCAGTCCCTGTACAAAGGATGTAAGAAACCCACCCATGGTTTACCCTAGCAGGTAGTTAATCCAACTGTGCTCGCTATACACCTGCATCTTTCTCTCAAAGTGAGCATACACTGACTTTTTTGGCTCTTGAGGGGTTGGAAAAATCTTGGGCCAATTCATCTCCCTTTGTGGAACTTTCGTCTTTAGAGGTTTTATAACCTCATCATATTTGGCTTTGATGATGGTTGAAGGGGCATTCGTCCCTGCCACCCTAGGGGGTTCTTATGTGGGCCAATAAACTGCCCTTTTACAGTCTGCCTACAGATTCTTTGGGACTGCTACCTCAAATAATACTTCCAAGTCTTCGCACAAGACTTTGGATATGGTCACAATCTGTTCGATCTGGGCGTACCACTTATCAGGATTTTCTCGAAACTTCAGAAGGATGTTTGTAAAATGGAAAAGGTCTGACCATGGGACATGTGTTTGCTCCTCCCTGCACTTCCTGCAAGGGATACTCCTTCACCGCCTTTCCTACAGCTCCTTCCTCCCATTCCCTTGATCCCTGTCTCTTTTGCTTCACCTTAACCTTTTCCTTCTTGGACTACAACTCTCTAAGCTTTTCAGTATCACTCTATTCCCTAATGTTCTCATTCAGTTCCTTCTTGTGTGTCCTCAGCCCCCTCAGTTTTAACATTTTTAGCTTCTTCTCGCCCATTGCCATCCTACCATTCTTCTGCAACTTCTTTCGCTGGTTTATATCAATTCCACATTCATCCACCACCATCTCCATCTTCGCATGCCCCTCTCTTGCCACTCTCGCTGCTTCCTTTCGCCTGTAAAGCAACTCATTCTCCCCATAATGTCCTAGGTAATACATTCCCACATTTCCTTTAATGATTTCATAAAATTCTATTTTCAACTGGGCGATGTGAATTTGCTGTGGGTTTGCCCTGAACTCGGCGAGTAAACTGATAAGTCTGTACAGGTGGTTTGACCTGCCATCCTGCTGCTGACTGAGTTTCCTCCTTATAGGGGTACCAATGCCACCTCTCCAGGCCTCAGTGCTGCGTCCTGAGGTATACTTGGGATAGCTTGACTCAGCCGGAGAGATTTTATTGCAGTGCTCGGCAAAGGCTGAGTGCCTAACACTACAGGAGTGGGGATCTGAGCAGCGGATGGGACTGCAGTTTCTGTATAACTCGGGCATGCGTTGACTTCTGTGGAGGATTCAGCTGCCCTGACCTCAGTTACCGCCGGGGCTGTGGTGCTCGGGGCAGCAGCTGTTGCACTGTACGGGGGTGGTGTTACACTGAGAAGATTTGTCTATAAAAGTGTCCTTCTCCTTACTATCTGTGTCTGTTTCCCTCTTTGGTTTCTGCTTTTCCTTTTCTTCACTTTCTATTAGGGGATAAGCTCCAACAGTCTCAATGACTTCCTCCCTCAATTTCCTCTTTCTTTCCTTGTTCTGTGCGCTTCTACATGAATGATCCCTACTGCAGATTTTAAATTCAAATTTCTTTCCTTTCTTTTCGCTTGCCATTTGCGTCCAAACATTTGAGGCTTCAAATTGTGTAGGCCTAGGCTATGGTTTCAAGCCATACATTCTTCTCTTCAAATTCTCTATTCGAGGGATGTGGAAGGTCCCACTCATTAGGAATTGAAGTTCCTGATCTTTGGACATATATTTGTGCCATTGGCTAAGACACATGCACATGTGTAACCCTTTGTTTGCTGCCATTCCCCTAGCTGGAGTACCTTTGGGAGGAAACTTCTCTTTCTTATTTACGTCCTTCTCCCTTTTTGACAAGGGGTTCCCCATTCTAGGAAGGTCTCAGTCACTCCTTGTTTCAGTTTCTCACTTACACCTCACCAACAACAAGCTCACGATCTATCCGTCAATACCAGCACGTCTCTGACAAAGGTCAGCCTTATACAGCGTGGCTGTGGCGTCTGCCAGTCAATCCCTACATGCACCTTGTTAAGGCAATGCTTTAATACCGCCAGACCACTTTACAAACTTTTCCACTAAACTGTAATTTTCCACAACAATAGGAATACTATCTACTTTCATCCAGCAGAGAGCCTTTAACCTGCGAAAGGCACTATATTCAGCAGGTCCACTCCTGTGCACCAAGGAATGGGCATTCACTGAGCTCAGTTAGAACACTCATGCAAGAAATATTATGTCCCTATATTGGTGTAACCAATAGCACCTCATAGTACACCTCACCAGCAAGCAAGTTCAACAATTCAATGTTCTAACTTGAGGTACCTCTCCTTAACTCTACAACATATACAGCTAATCATATACTCATCAATTTCAAAAGTCAAGAAACATTATCAAGAATACAATAATTGTTGCTTACACAAATCCAACGATCAATGACACATAGTAGCTGCTCTCGAAATCTGTCCACTGCATTCCACCACAATGCATTCACTTCATCCCCCACTGTGCACTGCCCCACAACTAATTCATTGTCGCATGTGTGCAATCCCTATTGATACTAACGTCGATCTCCTGCAGTCAGCATGTCTTCCCGGAACCAGGATCAGGTTGAGGCTGGGTCAATTTAAATCTCAGGGGGAAAACTATCTGAACCATGATGGTGCAGTACTCAGATCTATAGCAAATTAGTTGGTGAATTTTTGGGTCAGCACCAATAGGAACCATCACCTCTGCTACCAGGTCTGTCAGCCCGCAAACTTATCCTAAAATCAAGCTTAATGTGCACGCCAATGTCTGGGACCAGGAGCAGTGTAGTCCCTGTACGGACTTTGGTACTCCCCGGTTGGATTTGTCTCTGTTACAAATAAGCCAATTCCAGTAATGGTTGTTGCACCATTCTGGTAAGAAGGACAGACCAGGGTTGTTGTTCCGAAACTTTATATAATGAATGAATAGGCAATTATATTAAGCATGCCATCAGCTAGTTAGCAGCAGAGTATATAATTCATAAGTATAGAGAACTTCATAAGTAAAATCTGGCATAGATTCCCCTTCTAAAGGTGAGGGAAAATGGGTCTCAAGTATATAGAAGTCTACATGTCCTTTTATAGGAACATCTTACAAAGACATGCACACAATCTACACGAGTACATGATTCTCAAGATATGCACCGATAGGGAACGTGCAAGAAGGAACAGTTTATTGCAGAATACATTCAAAGATTCTCTCATGGTAGTAATACTTTAGTTTCTCACAATATGTTTGAGCATCTCAATTGATACATTGTATGTCAATAGCCTGAGACAGTTGAATGTCCTTGATTTGGCACAGTTATAGAAAGCGTTTGGGAACACTCTCTGATTATTATTGTGAATCACGCAAATTCTTTATTTAGGACAAGAACAGCAGTAGTCATCACGTGACATATTGTGATGCTGGTGAAAGATGGAGGACAGTGTACACTCAACCGAATATAGCATGTTACTACGCATGCTATTACATCGCGTTCCATTACAACGCGGTCGTTACAACGACCGCGTTGTTAGAACGCAATGCCTTTACATCGCAAGTTATTAGATTGACTTGCTGTAGGGGGCGCGCTGGACTTAGGAATAGTATAACTTACTATTCCAACTCCAGCGTGTGCAACAGTAGGGAAGGTGTTGGAATAGTAAATGATACTATTCCTTAGTTTAGAGCGCCCCCTACAGCAAGTCGATATAATGACTTGCAATGTAAAGGTATCGCGTACTAACAACGCGGTCGTTGTAACAACTGCGTTGTAAAAGCACTGCGATGTAATGGCAGTGTTGTAATGGCAGTGTTGTAAGCGCTGTTTCCCCACTCAACCTAGGTTAGCATAAGCATAGCTCATTTGCATTTAATGTGAAAAATGAAAGACACTCTTGCACAAGGCACTGCCAGATTCAAGCTGGGTTGTAGCTATTGCACATTCAATAACACCATGGCCCAGGATTGTGAGGGGCTCACTTCACCCTAACAATGGCAGTTTTTACTACCAGAATAGGGAAGAAGGGACCGATTTCATAGATTTCCTTAGGGACTCTGTAGCTCTCTTCCTGTGGCAGTGGGTCCTAGGACCACAGATCCAATTGTCGGGCTTTTTTATTGTGCATACCACAATAGCTGCCTTTCCTGGCATTTTCAGCCTCTGATTACAAGTGGTGACATCAGCATTCTTCCTCTTGAGTTTTTCTATAGACCATCCCTTTTTGAACAGCCTGCAGAGCTGTCTCGGGGCTCCTCAATGCATGCAACTACCAATAATTTTAATATTGGATGCACCAATCGATTTGCACCATTAGCGAACTTGGATAAACAGGACTGACAAGCCATGGGGTCCCAGATTACGGTCACATGTCCTAGTGCTAATGAAACGTCTCTGGGTGCTCAGAAAATGGTAGGTCAGCCCAAGAGCAGTGATGAAATTATCCCTGTCCCAGACATTATGGTCAAATTAAATAATACTTTCTTGTCAAAATATAATTTTCTTTCGACAGCTAGGGATCAACAGGAGCAGATTCTTGTGGTCTTAATTGTTTTACTGTACTTATCTGGAACGTGGCTGGGCTTAAACGTAAGATTACTAACCCAGATTGGCTTGTTTTTATAAATCAGTATGATTTTATTGTTTTTCAGGAAACATGGGATATATCATCCATTATGTGTAAAGCTTTCCCTCTGAGAGAGAAAAATTTGGCCTCGCCATCTGGGTTAAACTCAATCTTAGACTTAAAGTATCCAGTGGAGGCTCACATAGGGCGTGCTGCGGGGCGGCGGGGCGGGGGAGGGGCAGGGTGGGGGGGTAGTAAATTCGGACATACGACGGAATGGAGGAACGTAATTATTACTTTCCTCCGTTCCGACGTATGTCCGAGTTTACTACCCCCCCACCCTGCCCCTCCCCCGCCCCACCGCCCCGCAGCATGCCCTATGCGAGCCGCCACTGAAAGTATCAACAGTAAACACGGGTAGCCCTGCGTTCCAGGCTCTGTTAATCAAAGATTGTAAGAGTCCTTTTAGTTTTTATTTAGTAAATTTTTATTATAATAATTGTTTGAAGTCCTACACTAGCTTATTTCATGAGCTATTTGATTTTGTAATGGCCCTAGAACCCCAGGGGATAGTAAATATAACGTCACTGAGGATTTTGCTTTGAGGGATTTTAATGCTAAAACGGGAGTGATTCTGTTGTACTGGGCCCTTGAAGTATTGGCGTAGATCTTGCAACTGGGGATGCTAGGTGTGTGGAACTGAAGGATTTAATTACCTGAATGGATCTTAAAGATATGGTAAATTCTTTTCAGGGGGTAGCCAGGATAAGCTAACGTTTAGAGGTGGGGGCAAGGGTCTGTCATCGATTATGTGTTTGCCTCTAAACATTTTGTGCAGCGGTGCCAGTGTGGTATAGTAGTTGAAACCCAGCGGAGTGACCATAATGACCTTCTTATTGAAGGTGTCCCCCCGATGGATGGGAATAGAAGTCCAGCATCATTTGATGGTATTAGCAAACATGCTAAAGATGGATTAAGGGTGGTATGGCATCTTAAAGATCCCTCAGCTGTTTTAAATTATTTATTAAAGAAGAATCTACTAATCTTTTTGGGCTTTTAGTGCGAAGGAGATTGTGATGAGTTATTTTATTATTACTAGCAACTGTACTACCATTAAGAACTCCCTACTGAAACCCTCAAAACCTGTGCCTGATCACCCTTGGTGGTTTGACTGGGATAGTTCTGCTGCCAATCAACATTTAAAAAAGGTGCTAGCTTGATCCCCCAGGGATATAGTGGCGATCCGGGAGGCTAGAAAGTTCTATGGAACGTCCATCAAAGAAAGGAAGCGTACATTGTTTCTCAAGGATTGGGAGACACTAGAATTGGCTGCTCACGCAAAATAGTTCCAATATAATCTGGGAAACAGCAAATAGGCTTTCCTTATTACGTGATACCCCCTGAACCCTCTTTTATTATGTAATATTTCAGGACAGGATTGGGTGGAGCATTTTACTAATATATAAGATGGTGCACAGACAGAATATCGAGTTGTGAATATCGAAGTGCCAGAATATCGAGTTGTGAATATCGAAGTGGCATAATATCGACTGCAAGAATATCGTGGACCAGAATATCAACTTGAAGGTAAGAAATATCGTTTTCTGTAATATCGAAGTCAGTAATATCGTTTGTAAAAATATTGTTGTTAATAATATTGATATTTATATTAGTGTTCTGTATTTTAGCATGTATGTTAAAAGTATGTGATCTAATTTTTGTATAAGTATAGCTGTTTTTTTAATGTACTTGTGAAATTTTTAGAAGTGATTAATTTTATGTTAATTTAATTTTCCGTATTTTAGTTCTGTAGCGGGTTGTGGGTTTATAGGGAATAGGGTGGGAAGTAATTTAATTATAATAAAGTAATTAATAATTTTTATTTGTTAGTATTTATTGTAAAATTGTTATTAATTAATTATTAATTGGTGATTATTGTTTATTAATTAATTAATTGATAATTATGTTAATTGGGTTATTTTTTTAGGAGTGGGTTGTGGGATTATAGGGGAATAGGGTGGGAAGTAATTTAATTATAATAAATTAATCATTTTTATTTATAATTAATTGTTTATTAATTAATTATTAATTGGTTATCAAATTTTATTAATTAATTAATTGATACTTATTTTAATTGTGTTACTTTTTTAAGGTAGGGTTGTGGGTTTATAGGGAATAGGGTGGGAAGTAATTTAATTATAATAAAGTAATTAATACATTTTATTTATTAGTATTTATAGTTAATTTTTTATTAATTAATTATTTGGTATCAATTTTTATTAATTAATTAATTGATAATTATGTTAATTGTGTTAATTTTTTTAGAAGCGGGTTGTAGGTTTATAGGGGAATAGGGTGGGAAGTAATTTAATTTTAATAAACTAATTAATAAAAAAAAATTATTAGTATTTATTTTATAATTCGATTTTATAGTGTTGTTTGTGGTCATTAATTTATTATTAATTAATTATTAATTGTTTATTAATTCTAATTAATTAATTGGTAATTATGTTAATTGTGTCAATTATGTAGGAGTTGTTTGTGCGTTTATAGGGGAATATGGTGTGAAGTAATTTATTTAAAAATCATTAATAATTGATTTTTGATTATAATTAATTTATATTAAATATAGTTATTTGTTTGTAAAATGTTTTTTAAAATTTTTATAAATTAATGTTTGTAGTTAATTTTTGTACTGTTTAACATTGAAATATCTTTCTATCTTTTGTAATTTTCTATATTTATATATATTTTTTATTTTTGTGTTATTAACAATTTTTGTATTGTAGTTGGTATTTTGTTTCTTTTTTCTTTTTCTTTTAATTTTGGGAAATGTTAATTTTAACCCTCTGCTATCCAACACTTTCCCTACTGTTGCACTCTCTGGAGTGGGAATATTAATTTGAAGTCCTCCGCTATCCAACACTTTCTCTACTGATGCACTCTCTGGAGTGGGAATAGTAATTTTTACCCTTTGCTATCCAACACTTTCTCTACCGTTGCACTCACTGGAGTGGGAATAGTAATTTTTTCCCCTCCGCTACCCAACACTTTCCCTACTGTTGCACTCACTGGAGAGGGAATAGTAATTTTTACACCTACGCTATCCATCACTTTCCCTACTGTTGCACTCACTGGAGTGGGAATAGTAATTTTTACCCCTACGCTATCCAACACTTTCCCTACTGTTGCACTCTCTGGAGTGGGAATAGTGATTTTAACACTTTCCCTACTGTTGCACTCACTGGAGTGGGAATAGTAATTTTTACCCTTCGCTATCAAACACTTTCCCTACTGTTGCACTCTCTGGAGTTGGAATAGTAATTTTTAGCCTTTGCTATCCAACACTTTCCCTACTGATGCACTCTCTGGAGTGGGAATAGTAATTTGAAGTCCTCCGCTATCCAACACTCTCTCTACTGTTGCACTCTCTGGAGTGAAAATAGTAATTTTTACCCTTTGCTATCCAACACTTTCTTTACTGTTGCACTCACTGGAGTGGGAATAGTAATTTTTTCCCCTCCGCTATCCAACACTTTCCCTACTGTTGCACTCACTGGAGAGGGAATAGTAATTTTTACACCTTTGCAATCCAACACTTTCCCTACGTTGCACTCACTGGAGTGGGAATAGTAATTTTTACCCCTACACTATCCAACACTTTCCCTACTGCTGCACTCTCTGGAGTGGGAATAGTAATTTTTACCCTTCGCTATCCAACACTTTCCCTACTGTTGCACTCTCTGGAGTGGGAATAGTAATTTTTAGCCTTCGCTATCCAACACTTTCCCTACTGATGCACTCTCTGGAGTGGGAATAGTAATTTGAAGTCCTCCGCTATCCAACACTTTCTCTACTGTAGCACTCTCTGGAGTGGGAATAGTAATTTTTACCCTTTGCTATCCAACACTTTCCCTACTTTTGCACTCACTGGAGAGGGAATAGTAATTTTTTCCCCTCCGCTATCTAACACTTTCCCTACTGTTGCACTCACTGGAGAGGGAATAGTAATTTTTACACCTACGCTATCCAACACTTTCCCTACTGTTGCACTCACTGGAGTGGGAATAGTAATTTTTACCCCTACGCTATCCAACACTTTCCCTACTGTTGCACTCTCTGGAGTGCTAATAGTAATTTTTACACCTACGCTATCCAACACTTTCCCTACTGTTGCGCTCACTGGAGTGGGAATAGTCATTTTTACCCTTCGCTATCCAACACTTTCCCTACTGTTGCACTCACTGGAGTGGGAATAGTAATTTTTACCCTTCGCTATCCAACACTTTCCCTACTGTTGCACTCTGTGGAGTGGGAATAGTAATTTTTTCCCCTACGCTGTCCAACACTTTCCCTACTGTTGTACTGACTGGAGTGGGAATAGTAATTTTTACCCCTACGCTATCCAACACTTTCCCTACTGTTGCACTCACTGGAGTGGGAATAGTAATTTTTATCCCTACGCTATCCAACACTTTCCCTACTGTTGCAGTAATTGAAGTGGGAATAGTACATTTTTACCACTACGCTATTCAACAATTTTCCTACTGTTGCACTCAATGGAGTGCAAAATATAAGTTTAAAAATGTATAAATATTTTAGGGGCCTATTACGATGGCGGTCGGAAAACCTCCCCGACTGCCATGGTAGCAGGAAAAGACCGCCCGCATGGCCCGCGACATCACCGCCGGTCGAATTACGATGACCCGCAGTCGAAATCCGACCGCGGCGGTTTGATCACGGGCCTTAACATTGCGGCGGTTGCTGCTGCCCGCAGCACCGCCGCGATGCCGAAAGGAGCATGTACTGCATTTCCCTGCACTGCGTGGCAGGCACTGCACAGTGCCTGCCACCTGGTACAGGGAAATGTAGGGGGGACCATGGGTTCCCCCCCTGTGCACCCACACCCCCCCCAACACATTGGGAGCCCGCAACGGGCCCCCGGAAGACAATCTCCGCATGCCTTTCTATGGCGGTCTGACTGCTGAGGAAAGGCTGGCTACCGCCGGCATCATAATCGTGCCAGCGGAGCCTGCTCTGCACCGCCACCATTATCCCAGTCCTGCTCCGTTCGCCAGGCAGAAGTGCGGATGGCAACCGGCGGAAAAGCGGCGGTCGGAATTTGCCACCGCCGCGGTCACCACCGCCATCCTAATTTGACCAGCGGTTTTCTGGCTTGCGATCGCGGGCGGATGTCCACGGCCGGTCCGGCGGTGGACATCCGACCGCCATCGTAATAGACCCCTTAGTATTTTATTTTATAATATAATGTTTTTATTATTATATTTTATGTTATAGGTGTATGTATATATATATATTTTATAGTTAATTTTTATATATTTATAATATTTTAAAATAAATTAAAGTTAATAGTTTATTAATTATTTTAAAGTAAATATACATTTATATATTAAATTTTATATATGTACGTTTAATTTTTTTAATTAAATTTGTTTATTATATTTTTTTAATGTATATTATATAAGTAATTTTTTTAGTTAATTTTATAATATAATTGTGTTAACATTATTTTTTATATATATAAAAAAACGATATTTTGGACATCGATATTTTTTACATACATATTTTTTTTTCGATATTTTTGTCATTTACATTTTAAAGATAGGATGTCGATATTTTGACTATCGATATTTTTACATCGATATTTGTGTATGTAGATATTTTTGTCTTCGATATTATGTCAGTGATTCATATAAGATCTAGAGAGGTATAGTGAGCATGAGGGTGTACTAAAGCAGTTTTTTATTTCCTCCACCCCCTTGCAGTTTACAGTTCAGGAAATCGAAGTTGATAAACGAATAAGTGCTGGCAGTAAGGCACTGGGCCCTGATGGGATCCCATGGATCTTTTTAAATCTAACTCTGATCTCTGTTACTCTCTGTGTCATAAGAATTCAGAGTCTTGGTCCCTGTCCACAATTGTAACTATTTTTAAGAAAGGTGATAGGGGGTCACCTAAATGTTATAGGCCTATCTCATTGGTGGACAGTTCTGTCACAATACTGGGGTGGGCCATTTTTAATCGTCTGCAGTCATGGGCCATAGAGAATAAAATGTTATCTGTGTATCAATATGGTTTTTGTCCATGGCGAGGAACAGTGGACCAGTGCCTGAATTTACATCTGATAGTAAGTAAGTAAGTATACTGTCGCCAGGCGCTGTCCACTGTACCTGGCTTTTATGGACGTTTCTACCGCCTTTGATGGTGTAAATAGAACTTGATTATGGCTAAAGTTAATCAAATTGGGGGTAGATATTGCATTGGTTAATTTTTTTAATGGCCTCCATGAAAATCTGAGTGCTAGTGTTCGGTATGGTCAGGCAGGTGAACTCTCTGATTCTTTTCCTTTAGCCAGTGGCATGCTCCAAGGGTGCGTGTTGGTACCTCTGCTTTTCACCCGATATGGGTGATTTCTTAATAGATTCGACCAAAGACGTACTGAAAATTGCCAACTTAGCAGTCCCTGCTTTGTTATATGCCACCGACGTGGTGCTGATGGCTAGAACACTTTGTGCCCTTCGTAGCTTGGTTGAATCATTTGTTTCTTTTATGAGTAAACTAGATATGAAAAATAATTTTGAGAAATCACACATAATGGCATGTTGCCCAAGCAAGAAAGTCCTGTCAGTATTTCACCTGGGCACAAAGCAGCTATGCCCAATAACAAGCTTTTGTGTTTGAGGCATGTTGTTTGATGCAAGCAATTTCTGGCAGGTACAAGTAAATTCTGCTTGTCAGAAACTTGGGAGGACAGCTGGTTCTCTTTTTGATCTAGCTAAGAGGGACGGTAGGTCCACAATCTCCCCTTTTCTTAAAATGTATAAACTGCAATGCGTTCCTACTGCCACTTATGGAGCTGGGGTTTGGGGGTTTCATAATGCTGTCCCTGTTCAGGTGGAAGAAAACAGAATCTGTAGGAGACCGCTGAACCTCCCACCCTCAAGTGCAAATGTTATCCTGCTCTCTGAATTGAACCTAGAGTATATACTTGATAGTAATAAATCGGCCCCATGCTGCTCTGGGTGTGTGGAGCAAGAGGGAGACCAGTTTTAATAGGACTGTTATTTTTGATTGTCTGAAATTAGATGTGGGACCTTCTATACCATGGTTGAAATATGTTTGTAATTTATTGGATAATATTAGCCTTTCACAATTGTTCAGTGCCCCTGGTTTGAGTAATGACTACTAAAAAAGTGGATACGAGAGATTTGCAGATTATATAATTTCTCTGCGGATTCAGGAGGTAGCCAATAAGAACACTATTCGCCACTATTATTTCATGATTGCAATGGCTGATCCCCCTGTACCTTAGGTTAGTATTAACCCGATGGGAGAGGTCTCTCCTATTTAGATTCAGGCTGGGGATGGTCTGGCTTTCAGCATGCTATTATGAAACGGAAGGTGTATGGGGCAAGGAACTACCCCCCTGTCCTTGTAACGGCAAAGCGTAACAATCCCTGTTACACTTTATGCTTCTTTGAGGTTTTTATCGTCAATTTTTTCAGTTATGTCTTAAACCCTTATTGAGAAAATTAGCTTTTCAGAAAAGTAGGGCACCCTTAATTCACCTTCAATTGTTAAACAGCCCAGATATCTGTTTTACTGCATGTGGTTTTCTCAAGTTGGCCATTCGCAGTCGAAAATCAATGGAGGGGAGGCTATAAGGCTCTTTGGCTGCTGTTGGTCTTGTATTACATTTGATGAACTGCTGTATTTTTTTGAATGGTTTTATCTATTGTATTGCACTAAGATTGTTATTTTGTGACAATGAATGTACTGTTTTAACTTGTGCTTTTATGATCTTTTGAGATCGAATAAAGATTCATTGAATTGAGATTGAGCTGCCTTTCCCATGCCTATAATCACTGATTACCTTCAGAGAGATGCCTCACTAGGTATAAAAATTACCACTTAAAAATACAGGCAGGAACTCTGACGCAAAAGCACAGTTTAGCAGCCACAGGGCAATGACACTGACCGAAGATTTATGACCCCCTTTGTTAAATGTGAGTGGATGCCTCTTGGGAGATACCACCTGGAGCCAGGGTGTGCAGGGCCATCATTACTCTGAGGACACACCAGGGTGTGTATCTCTGTCAGGTACCCTGGAGGCCTTCCATATGTCTGTCAGACTGCCTGACAGAAGCAGCTATGTGGATTTGGTTGGATTGGCTGAATTTGAAAAACAGCAAGAGAGAAAAAATAATGAGTGTGAAGTGTTCGAGTTTACATCTGGGTCGGACTGGCCTATAACGCAATCAGGAAGTGCCTGATGAACTATTCTGATAGGTCATTGTGTGTGTCAGTTTTTTGGAGATTTGAGGGCTTGTGTTATGGTCTGCTGGTTCGATTTCTACTGTTGATTTCCCTAATATTAATACAAACATTGCCTGCAGCAAACACAAATTCACAAGTTCAAAACTGCCCCACTTAGCAAATATGGGCCTCTTTTTTAGCTATCGGATTCACTAATGGGGGTCACTTTTATTTTGGTGCTCGGGCCTATTTTTTTTTATCCCAGCCCAACCCTGGTTTACGTAAGTTAATGGGCTTCATCACTTTCTGACTCTAAAATGGGCACTGTTGTTTTCTGTTCTCGGGAGACTGGAAGACATTGGTGTACGGAGCTTCAAGTAGGCAGAGTTCCTCCGGACTCAGACCCGGTAGTAATTAAAAGCAGACATTGAAACCATTTCTAAACTAACGAAAAAGTTTAAGGTAATCTATGTCGTTCCTGTGTATATTTCACATTCTTTACTTAATTTTGCACTCCCTATGGGTGTTACCTTTTTCTAGGATGTTATGTTTCTGTATTTTTTATGCGCTTTTGCATAGTGCATACTTTGAAATAAGTTGCAACCAGGTGTTTAAAACGGGTCGCACTCGAGTCATGGTTGAAGGCAGTGCGATTCTATGTAAATGTGTGGGTAGGGTGGCACTTTTAGTTTACATGTTTAAGCTGCGCCCTTAAGTATATAGGCTACGACCCTTTAATGGACCCCCTACTTTTTTCACTTTTTTGGAACGCTTGAGTAACTGAAGCTCATACAACCACTTCAGTCATATTACTCCAACTGTTCGACCAAATGCTAACTACCGTGAGCTGCAGAATCTAGCTCATATTGACTATCACACACAATTATAGTGCACATTCCTATGGCTTTAGCGTGTCTGGTTGGTCCAACAGCTATTGGAAAGTGCTTTTGGCCTTGCAGGTGGTAGTAACTGCTATTTTAATACCAATACAATTCACACCTCCTTATATTTAGCTGTCCTTCCTTATCAAGCAGGGGGTGCTGCACTCACCGCAAAGTGGTTGGACCTTCTCCAGAGTCAGCCCCAGATTGTGGAATTCTCCGCCACTGAATCTCAGCTGCATGGCCTACGCCGCACATGTAAGGCTTATGTTTTTAGGTCGAGCCTATAGCGGCAGCGCGCTTGTGCTGCTCGCTTTGCGAGGCATGCAGTATTCAGTATGGAGTGGGAGCTCCGTGGAAGCTCCTGATAGAATTGAAATGTAGTTTTTCCTCTTACTCGTATTTTACTTCATATTATGTTAGCATTTATATGGCTAAATACATTATATTTACGTATTGTGTGAAATATGTAATGAGTTGATACAGATGTCGCACCAGTTAGGTTGACATCTGTGCCACCATTTTAGTTAGAAAGACGCCATGTTCTAATGCAATCGAAACTGTTACTTGCATACTCAAAACTGTATTTTGCTCATTTACGAGAAATGGTTCTTGGTAAGTTTCGTTTTTTCAATGCCCATGTTAGCTCGTTAGCGCATGCCTTTCTTCTGAGATCGCGGTCTTCTCCCACCTATCTAGAGGGGAGGATAGGCCAGACAACCTTGAAATGTAGATAGCTTGTACCAGGCTGCAGAGTCGAGACTTATGTTCTGTACCCCCATTGTATTACGACACCTGCCAGTATTTTTCCATGGTAGGCGGGTCTTTGTAGGCTCCGCAACATACATAATGTAACTTTATACTTGTAACAGTCAGTCCCTCGTCAACCATCATAGGAGGCTGATCTGATTGGACTCCACTGCAGTGAATAAACTAGATTGTTTGTATTCTCTACTGCGTCATCGACTCTTCATTCTTGGAAGGCTAGAGGAGGTCGAGATTGGCCCGGGTGGCACATATCGGGTCACTTCCTTCAGTTGGCGCCCGAACAGGGACCCCACACAGGTGACCCGCCTCACCCGTAGTTGGGTTGTAGAGGTCGGGGTTGTGTCCGGTCGGATAGGCGGATCGGGGATCCCCACACAATCGCAGCCTGGTTCTCTCAGCTGCCCCGCCTGTTGATCGGGCGGCTCCTCATCTAGTGGTCACCTTGGCTGGGTCCTGAAAAGGCGAAACCCTTGGATCTGACCATTTGGTCCGAAGTGTCGGCAGTGGAGAATAGTCTTGTTTGACCTGTGTGCACCGGGTGAGTTCATTTTGAATTCTTGGTACAAGTCTTTGCTAAGACTGCATAACCATTGATCAAAGTGTGTCTTTATGTTTCTTGTTGAAACGGTTTCTTTGGAATAAATTCTAAACAATCTTGATTCAGTTCCTGTCTCTCACACGTGTATTTTCTTGTTTAAGATACAGCACCCCTGCAAATTAAGCTGGTGCATTGCCCCCCCAAAGAGAGGAAAATCTCACCCTTTAACATAAGTCCTATGTTGCTCGAGAGGAAGAGGATCTTTTCGTGGAGGATTTGTTGGAAACTCGCCCCCCCACCTCCTTATGCCCCTCAAAGAGTATATCCTGTCGTTCCGCCGTCTCAGTCTGCCGCTGTTCCTTCGTCTTCCCCTGACCTCTCCACAGCCTCAACAGCCTCGGCTTTGGCCGTATCTGTTTTTCCCCCGGTTTCGCAAATTACGAGTACAGTGACTGCGGGCACCCCCATAGTGTCAGTTGCTTCTGTTCCCGTTTCTCCTCCTTCTCTTACACCTACTACACAGCCATTGTTGACACTGTCACCTGCATTGTCATCTGTTGCGTTCCCCCTGACTATGTCACCCACGATATTGAGTAGTGTTGGGACACCAGTGCGAGGGTCGGATGGAGGGAATTGGGCAGAGGCACGGGAGCGATTAGAGAGGGTAATGATTCGATCTGATGTGGGTGAAGAAGAGAAAAGGATGGTTGCAATTCAGGCAGCACAGTGGGCTCGGAATGTGATTTATGGTTTGGAGGATATATGGAGTGTGATGAAAGATTTTTATCCGTTTGTGCAACAACATGCTCTTCAGCATATGTCGCATACATTGATTGGCTTGTGGGAGCAGTGTATCGGAGGTAAAGCTCCGCAAATTGTTTATGATATTCGGGATCGTGTATATTCTGATGGTATGGCTCCTGCGGAAGTTCATAGTAACAATGGAACATTACTTAGTTATCGGGCAAAATTATAACATAACACTCCGATTCCAGCATCCCAGTTCCCAATGAGGGAAGTACATCCCATTTACCACCCTGAAATTCCAGAGCAGCGTAATGCAGCAAATGTCGTTACTCAGCAGAGAGTAGAGGCTCGCTTCCAGGAGCAGTGGGTTTATACCCCATGGAAAAGAAATGAGGTACTTGCTCTTAAAAGTCAGTTACCGGATCCCAGAAAAAATCCCACTGCATACTTTAAAGAATTAACAGAGGCTGCCTCTTCGTCAGTTATGACGTTAGCAGATATTGAGATATTTTTTGGTCTGCTGGTGCCAGTAGATATATGGAGACAGGTACATACACAGGATCACAGAGTGGAATTGGGTGGTACATGGGACGAGATTAAGGCTTGGGAAAAGGAACAGAAGCCTGGCGACAAACCTAGGGCAGAGATATTGGCTTTACCAAATCGTAACATTACGTACATGCATTCTCTTATTCCACCCAGGCGAGTAGATTGGGATAAGTTGACGGCATGTCGCCAGAAGAATGAAGAGAGCGTGTCTGATTTTTTTACTCGGTTTGAAGGGGTGTTTTTGGACTTTAGTGGACAAGATTTGTCAGTGGAAGGTGGAGTTCGTTTGTTTGTTAACAGGTTTGTTACAAATTTGCTTCCTGAGATTGCAGCTCGGCTGCAAGCCTCTGAGAGCACATGGACCACTTCCTCCCCTTCAGTGATATTGAGTATGGCCCAATTCTATGAACATCGAGAAAACGAGGAAAAGGATAAAGTGGAGAAGAAGAGTAATGATTTAAAGACGAAGGTGTTGTTACAGCAAGTTGCAAGGGGTTCTGGAAGGGGTCGAGGTACTGGTCCGGCACAGAGGTCACGAGGTGCTGGTAGAGGTGGTGTGCCTTTTGGGGCTGAATCAGTGTGTGTATTGTAAAAAGGAGGGACATTGGCGGAGTGAGTGTCCAGAATTGTTACAGAAGGTTGCAGTACCGAGGGGAAGGGGTTGGAATGGAAGGGGTCGTGGTGCAGATAGCCGAGATGAGGCTCAAGGGGATGCATCCTCAGGGGGTCGGTCTGATCAGAATTATTTTGACGATCCCCGAGGAAGACAGTATTACCATGATGATTATGATATTGATGAAGTTACAGGGACGTTCTATAGCTAGGACAGCAAGGGACAGGGTGAGGGACCAGTCCAGATTCCTGTAGATCAGCGTGGTCCTTATGTCACAGCCGACCTACATGGTTCGACGCAAAAAGAATTGGTGGATACAGGTGCCATGAATAGCTCTGTTTCTCATACACTGGTCCCTGGGGCCACCCTGTCTGGCCGCAATAGTGTCTTGGTAGGTTTTTCAGGCGTACCGGTTGTGAGCCCCATTTCCCAACCTTTAGCTTTGACTGTAGGTCCTTTTACGGTGGATTTTCCGTTTCTGTTGACATCAAATTGTGGTGAAAATTTATTAGGCTTAGATTTATTAAAGAAGCTATGTGCTACTATTTATTGTTCCCCAGACGGTGTTTATATGACCTTCGGACCTAATGTAGATGGCACGAGACAGTGTTTTGCAAAGGACGCACCACTTCCTGTTGAGTTTCAGGATGTCCCATCTTCACTGTGGGCGACAGGGGACACTGATGTTGGGTTGGTACAGATACCACCTGTTTCTATCAAGATTAAGGATACTGCTGTGCTTCCTCGTATTCCCCAATACAAAATATCGCAAGCTGGGGAACAGGTTTTGATGCGAATTATACAGGATTTGATTAAGTTGGGGGTGGTGGAGGAGACAGTAGCAAATGTGTGTAATAGCCCTATTCTTCCTATCCTTAAAAAGGTTCTCGTGGATTCCCCTGATGCACACTCTGATGTTTACCGATTTGTAATTGATTTAAGGGAGGTTAATAAAATAGTTGTTCCCCAGTTTCCGGTGGTTCCCGATATAACAGTCCTCCTCACAATGATCCCTTCCTCTGCAAAATATTTCTCTGTGATCAATTTGAAGAATGCTTTCTTTAGCATTCCTGTCCACCCTGATAGCCGCTATCTATTTGGTTTTGCTTTAGCTGGAAAAAGCTTCCAATTTTGTAGGGTTCCTCAGGGATATACAGAAAGTCCTAGTATTTATAGTCAAGCTTTGAAAGGTCAGTTGGACTCTCTCTCTCTCCCCTCAGGTAATGTATTATTGCAATATGTGCATGACATTTTGATAGCCTCCGACACCAAAGAGGGTTGTCAGGATGCCACGGTAAAATTGTTAATGCATTTGGCAGAAAATGGACATAAAGGGGCCCATTACGATACCCGGCGTAAATAAATCCGCCAGGCATGGAAGCGGCATAAATCCGCCCGCACACACCGCCTGAACACCGACCACGCCATTATGAGTACACAAACCGAAAACCGCCATCGGCGGAAAAATCACACAAAATACCGCCCGCCATCGTCCGAGTCGGAGTCAAACCGCCCGCCACGGACGGAAACACGCACGACAACACAAAACCGCCCGCCCACACGGCCGACACACCGCATGTGAAATTACGATCGCACCGCCATGAGCGCGGAAAACAACAAATATACCGCCCGCCAGCGCAAACAACGCCGATGAGAATCGACACGGCAGAAGCCATGGCGCCAACGTACCTGCACAGAAACCATCCGCACACAAAACCAATAGCACACAACATGGCCAACAAGTCCACACAGCAAGGCACACACAAATACACAAGCACAGTACACATCCCGAAAACACCCCCCGGACAAACAAAAAATACAAAGGCCAGAACCCCAGACACAACACACCTGAAAACAACAGACCATGAGGACACACCCACATAGGTGAGTACAAAAGCAGCACTCCCACAGACCACAACCCCTTGCTACATTGCAAACCAGAGAGGAGAGGAGAGGACACAGTGACACAGCAAGGACAGCAGCACACCACAGAAACGCACACATCACAACCACCACCACCACCACCAAACACCGGCACCACAAACCCCCTGCACATTACACAACACACACCGCACCAGCACCACAAACACCATGGCACCACAAAGGATGCCCAAGTTCACGCCCATGGAGCTGACGGTCATGGTCGACGAGATCATCAAGGTGTACCCACAAATCTATGGGAACATGGTCCAGCACACACCACTAGCCACCAGAAACAGAATGTGGAACCGGATCGTAGACCAGGTCAATGCAGTCGGGACCCTGCCCAGAAACAGAGTCGAGATAAACAAACGTTGGAATGACGTAAAGAGCCTGGTCAAGAAGAAGGAGGGCAAAACAGAGAGCTGGCTGCCGTCACTGGCGGAGGGAATCCCGCGCTCTTTAAGACCTTCAAAGCGTGGGAGGAGAAGGTGCGAGTCGTAATCCATCCGGAGATCCTCGCCGGATTAGCAGGGGGAGTGGAGGCTGGTAAGTACAAACTAATGTATACCAGCACACCGCTATGTACTCACATGCGCAACTACCATGCCACAGCTCCCAGGGACAAACACCCCCATGTCCAGCACACAATACACAACACATCACACACACATGCAACAGACACTACCACACACAGCCCAAACCGAACAACTGTAAGATGCGTGGGGACATGTGTACACTAAGCCAGCCACGTAACCACCAACAGGTCCCCAAATATGCCAGAAGCGCCACAACGAGCACCCACCACACCCATGTGTCCGCCACAGCTGCACTAACCGACAAGTAACAGGTAAGTGGCAGGAACACAAAGTGCAGTGGGTGGGACGGTGGACAGCCCAAGTACAACACACACCAGGCCCCAGTCCCACAGCACAGCAAGGAGGAGCATCCCCCACACCCCACAGCCACGTGTCAGCCACCGCAGTGCACAACGACAGCCGAAAGGCAGACATCACGGTCCACAGCAATCGGTGTCAGTGGGTGTACAGCCACCCCCACGACCCACTACACCCCCCACCCCCACAGACCTGCAACATGGAGCACCCCCGCTTAGAGCCATGTGGCATCCAGTACAGTGCACGCACGAACAACTTGCAGGTGGGAAACTGGACAGGGCTGGATTACTGGAGGCATGAGGACCATAACACCACCAACACATGGGACATGTCACGTAGCAGACGAACACGCAGCACCGCCCACCGTCACGAACAAGTGAACAATGTGCACACGGACATGAACAACAGACTCACACCCCACATGACCCATCACAGACATAGCAACACCCAAGGAGCCACGTCTGCATGCACAAGCCACACTGAATATAGTCCCACACGGCAGCCACTGTGCAACTCATCACACACAACCGAAACACCATTGAAGTCCTGTCCATGTAGCCCCCACTGCCTGTCAACCCCACACCCCACAACTACGCCTATGTAAGACAAACAACACTAGACGCAACAGAGCGGAACAACATAAATGCACACGAACACCACTGAACCCATCAAACTCACAGACACACCATGCACATACAACATACCATCCATCCCATCCGTCAGCCCCAGTCTCATGAAAGGCATGTCATCCGCACAGCTGCCACACATACAGCAGTCACGCTAAGACACATGCCCATGACCAACCATGTGCCAGAAGTCAATTAAGCGCACGACACACTGTGAGCAACAACACACAACATGGGCCACACCCCCCGAGCACTGCAGTGATGCACATGGCACAGGGCAGCACGCACACCAAGGAGATGGGACAACTGCAATACGTTGGCTGGCACACAACTATCACTCACTCATAACGATGCGTCCAATGCCATGTCCAGTAACCACAACAGCAAATATGCAGGGCATGTCAGGCATGCACACACCTCAGACCATGCACTGTCATGCTGCCACAACACATGTCACGTTCGGCACCCATGGCTCACAGCATGTACCCCAAAAGCATATCCCCTCCCAAATGCGAATCTGGGGCATGGCCCCCATGTTGCCATATGCGTTCCTAAGCGTTCCATTTGAACCCCAAAAGCATATCCCCTCCCAAATGCGAATCTGGGGCATGGCCCCCATGTTGCCATATGCGTTCCTAAGCGTTCCATTTGAACCCCAAAAGCATATCCCCTCCCAAATGCGAATCTGGGGCATGGCCCCCATGTTGCCATATGCGTTCCTAAGCGTTCCATTTGAACCCCAAAAGCATATCCCTCCCAAATGCGAGTCTGGGGCATGGCCCCCATGTTGCCATATGCGTTCCTAAGCGTTCCATTTGAACCCCAAAAGCATATCCCCTCCCAAATGCGAATCTGGGGCATGGCCCCCATGTTGCCATATGCGTTCCTAAGCGTTCCATATGAACTCCAAAAGCAAAGTACAAACCAGACCCAGGATGGGCCAGGAGCCCGCATACACCAGAGTCACAATGAGTAGGGGCACAGCAACACACCCATCGGCATGGCCAATCCGTCCCATGCCACATGTGCACAGCACACAGTCCCATTGCCTAGCACACACAACTACAGATGCCACAGCCACACACTCGCCTCCGGGAAACCCATGTACGAGATTGCACGAACTGCCAATGTCAGACGACTAATACATACTTCGCCAGGTGCAACACAATAACAAATCTCATTCTCTCCACAGGTGACGAACTGCCGGATGCTGGGGATGGAGACAGCAGCCAGCACAGCCAGCCCACAAGCCCCAAACGAGGACACACGGATCTGGAGGATCTGTCCTCCTCTTCGGACACGGACCACCAAGCTGGCCCATCTGGCGTGGCAGGGCCCAGCCGCTCCCCAGGACCCCTCCTACCCACCAACCCATCATCCAGGGATGCTGAACAGTCCCAGTCCCCTGCTGCCACTGTCGTTGCGGCCACACCCACGGTCATTGCGGCCACTACCACTGCCGCAACCACCACCATCGCCGCACCGACCACCACCGCCTCCACCACCACCACGTCTTCGCTGGCACCAGCCCCAGCGCAGGTGGTGGCCCGGCCCGACTGGATCCACCCTGGGAGCCACAGCGAGGACCGTGGTGTGCAATGTGGCTAGTGGGCAGGCCGGTGGCAGCAGGACTGGTAGGAGGAGCAGGGTCAGGGAAACGCCAGCCTCCCCTGGGAGCCATGCCCTGCCTCAAATGGCCAGAGTCCTTGGGGCCTATGAAGAGGCCCAAGGACAATGGGCCAGGTCTGCTACTGACACGCGGGAGGTGCTGGGGGTGCTGAGGTCCATGGACGCCCATATGGGCCAATTCGTGTCCCGTATGGACCAACTCGTGGACCTCATGGGCCAGCTGGTGGTGGCGGTGGGGTCACAGGCAAGGCCAGCAACACCACCTCCGCCACCACCTGCTAGGGCGCAGGGTCGGGCAGCAGTGTCCACTTCCCCTGCGTCCACAGCCAGTGAGCACACCTCACCCACCACCAGCAGGTCGCCACCACACACCCCCTCCCAAACGTGGAAGGGGCCGTCCGAAGAGGAAACAGATCTCCCGGGAGGACTTCGCACGCTCCAGTCGCAAGTGAGGCAGCCAGCCAGCCTTCCGCCAGCCTTCCTTGACCAGCCACTGCATTGACTTGCTCTACGATCCCACTCCACACAGCCATCTGGATGGCATGTGTGTGTTGGACTATGGACATAGAACCAGTGGGTACACCCTGAGCTTCACGCAGCCATGACCGACAGCTCATTGTCACTGCACGCACCACTTTTGTCATCACCTTACACACAATCACATGTCACAGTTTGTAATAAATGCACCTTTTTCACTAACTGCTGTTTGTGCCCTGTGTTTTATTTGTACGGAATACAACGGCCACCTTGGGCGGAAAGGCACCTGATGCGTGGCATGGCAATGGAATCCGGAGGGCCTGTAGGGACCTAGGGGTGGGAGACAGAACAGGAGCACATTCAATGAGTGTGTCACACACCCATCACACAGTACATGTCAACAACTACAAGCAATGTACACACATCGCACAGAGCAATAGGGCACAATGCCACAGTCACCAACAGTGGCATACTACCCTGGCCATGGAGCGTTGACACACTGCACGCAGTGAACATACGGCCACCCTGACACAGCACACACACACCTGCACAGATACAGACACATCATCCGTCGTACATGGACACTCACCGTCAAGTGAAGTAGCGGGCGATGAGCTGCTGGCGCACATTCCCAGCTTCCTCCTCTCCGCTGTCCACCTCACTCGAGCTGTCCTGGTCTGCGGGCTGGGGCCCTGGTTGATCTCCGTCATCCACAATGAGGGGGATCTGCTTCCGAATGGCCAGATTGTGCAGCATGCAGCACGCCACCACTATCTGGCACACCTTCTGTGGGGAGTACGCCAGTGCACCCTCGGTGCGGTCCAGGCACCTGAACCTGGACTTGAGGAGGCCAAAGGTACGCTCGACCACACGTCTGGTCCTCCCATGTGCCTCATTGTATCGATCGTCTGCTGGGGTGCGAGGATTCCTCAATGGACTGAGCAGCCATGCCCCATTCGGATACGCAGAGTCACCTGGGTGTGAGGGACACAGAGAACCGTTGCTATTCCAACTGGACAGGGGACAGCATCGCACAACCAGCACGCTACACCACTCCACATACTCACCGACAATACAGCCACGATCCTGTTGCAGATTGGCCATCAGTCGTGGCAAGATGCTGTTGCGCATTATGTGTGCGTCATGTGCCGAGCCTGGAAACTTGGCACACACGTGGGTGATCACCATGTCCGCAAGGCACACCACTTGCACATTCAGGGAGTGCGTGTGCTTCCTGTTGCGGTACAGGTGCTCAGTGGCCTGTGGTGGAACAAGGCCAACATGTGTGCAGTCAATGGCTCCCACGACGTGTGGGATTCTGCCAAGGGCATAGAATGCACCCTTCACTGCCGCCAATTCACGAGCCCTGGGGAAGCGGATGTACCTGTTTCGGCACAGCATCATGGCTGCCAGTACATCCCTCAGCACCTTGCTGAACATGGGCTGGGACATCCCTCCTCCACTGCCCACTGTGTGCTGGAATGACCCAGTGGCGAAGAAATGCATGGCGGCCATCACCTTAGCCGTGGGGGTGACAGCAGTCGGATACACCCTGCGGGGACGGAGATGGGGCTCTAACATGGCACACAGTCGATGCAGAGTTGGCCTGTCCAGCCGAAACTTCCTGATTACCTCTGTATCGTCCATGTCCGCCAGCAATTGGTATGGGCGGTCAATGTTCGGTCTCCGCCTGGGTTAAATGGCAGAGGACACATGTCAAAGCAACACGGCACATAGCAATTTCGCATACACATCACTGACATGACTGAGCAAGCACATGAGCCACAGCCCAGCTGTCAAGCTGGGACGGCACGACCACAATACACTTACACAGGTCTCCCAACAATGGCAATGGCAAGTGAGACATACCACTGCCATGTGCATGCACATGGGGATCTAGGCCCCAATGACATGCGGGCGTGCTGATGGGGACTGACTGCATATCCGTCAAGCGGCAACGCCACGGCAACATGAGTGTCTGCTGAGCATAGAACTGCTTCCGAGGCTGGATGAGTATGGCACACGACGACGACGATGTGGGCACGGGCTGAGCGGCCAATACAAGTGGGACCTGTGGCACGAGGGGATATGAGACAGTAGTAGGTGTCAGCACTGCACCCTATGTACAGCACTGTACGGATCACAGCTCCCGAAACATTGACTGGTGTCCACATTGACAGCCCCATGCCAAGACGGCTGTGTGCTTGCAGTCACACGTCACAGGTGAGAGGTTACATTGCACGTGCCAGGTGGCAGACGTACATAGTGGGAGCTGGCATGTGTGTGCATGTGTCTCCTGTTCAGGATCCACCAGATGGGCGCTGACTCTGTACTGACCATTGGACACAGCATGTTCCGTGGAAGGCTTGTGTGTGTGGGATGGTGGCACTGGATGTGCCTCCGTTGGGTGGGGGCCATGCACAGGGCGGGTACGTCGATGATTGCGCATTGTTGGTCACGGTGGGTGCACCAACTAAGATGTGTTGCCCTGTGTTCAATTCCTATGTCCGCATGATGATGGACTGTGGATGTGGGCAGACTACACATTGGTCGATGTGCTGTCTATATGCATGTGCCTTCACACCAGGCACAGCTGCCCCTGCACATGTGACCCCTGCTGGACTCGCTGCTGGGTCTGTGGAGCTGATGCACCTTCTGCGCGTGGGGCGGACAGCTCTCCTCACTTCCCTCATTGCGCATGTCATGTCTTTGCCGCAGGTGACATGGATCATGGAGGGCCCACATGTACGCGTGGGTAGGCTACACATGATTGTTCACTGGTCGCCACCCCCAGTCAGTGTTTCGAATGGGAAGGTTGTCGTGCTGGTGGTATGTTCGATGTGGCGGATGGGCGGGCCTAGGTGCGGGCTTACATTCCGGACATGGGGGTAGTTGGATTGGCGACTAGTTCCAGTACACACGGGACACGTCTCTTCCTTTCCACATCTGGGTCATCCCTTGTACTAACTGACAGTGATACAGTCATCTTCGCCCCAGCCCTCATGTCCTCCCCTCGCCCCCCAATATGCATGCTCACCTGCGAGGCTAGCGCTTGCACAGGCAGCCCCAAGCTCGCACCAGAGAGGGCAAGGAGTGTATGTGTGGGTCCAGTTGCACGAGTGGGCTGTCTCAGGGTATGATGTGTGGCGGGACGCCGTCCACCTGCGTGGTGCCCCAAATGGAGACCCGGCCTGCATGGACTATGCATCACAGTCTTCGCCTTCCGGATCCGCCACCTGCGACACCCAGTGGCTGTGGCTGCCCTTGCGGCCAGGCCGCGTCCGTCTGTGGCTGTTGGCCCACACATTCACTCTTTGGCCTCTCTGGGGAGGGCTCGGGGTGGTGGCGCACGCGCTTGCACTTAGTCGCAATGGCATGTGTCGTGGTTGGTATGATGGGCAATGGATGGGATGGTCCGAGCCACCTCCCGTGACGTCAGTGCTGCTCGTGCTGTGGTGCGTCCCCCTACACTTCCATTTGACTTGTGCCATGCTAGACGTTGAGGTTCTATTGCCTGCGTGATATGACCAGGAGGAGCGCGAGGAGACCTCTCACACACCATGCTCCACTGCCATCCCGTGCCCTGTATCGCCTGTGCGGATTGACTATGTTGGGGTTACACCTGGTCGACTGGGGCTGTGTGTGCCTTGTCAAGGGGCATGGCGGGCGCACAACAGGATCCAGCTTGTCCACAGAGGGTGGGCTGAGGTGCGCCTGGTACCGCTTTGTACGTGTGCCCGGCTGCTGTGCACACACGTGTTCACTCCCCCCGACAGGTGTCCTCTCACAATGCCCAGGGAAGCGGTGGTGTACTGTTCATGACCCCTCCCAACACGGCGTGCTCCAACTTGGCATGTGCGCATCTACCCGTCGCACCCACCCACCTGAGCACTGCGTCCATACGACTTCACATGACACATGTGTGTCTTCCACAGTAGTGCTACTCATTTGCGTTGACATCCAATACCAGTGGACTACATGGTCATGTCACGACTGCCGTGTACTTCACATACTCTCATCCTCTCTCATTCGTACTTGTGAAATGAGTCAGCGGAGACAGTTTTGGTTTCAAACATTATATTGAGTCTTCTGTCCTCTGTGATGCAGTATAGTGGACACTACTGGCAGCGGAATACATGTTGAGGATATACTGAGCATGATTACAAATGGGATAGGGTGTGGGGTTACATCTGCTTGGCCAAGGCTGTGCTAATGTACATTTACGTATAGCTGCGGAGCTGCGGACTTTGACACAGACGGTATACATGTAGCCTACCAGACCGCTCGGCATCATGGGCACAGTCCATCTCAGTTCCATGTGACAGGTTTGCTGCGGTTGTTCCTCATGCACGCGTGCATGTGAGATGACATCAGGGCATGTGCTTGCGTGCATGCAGCGGCGTGCCACTTGTTGTTGCACTGTGGTGGTTACTGGACATGTCACAGTCACTGGGGTCGTGTTGTTGTTGTATGCACTTGTCGTCCATGCAAAGGTCCTGGTATGGGATTCCCGGGGCGGGGGTGGGAGGGGTGCAGCACCCACAGACTCCAGGCGACCTATTCATGTCCACTGAGCGGTGTGTGTGTCCATGTGCGCTGGATCCATGTCGTGTCCTGGTTGTTCGTGCAGTTCCGTCCATGTGGGTGCGATGCACAGAGCCCATGCCACTGCCTCCCACGATGCATGCGGTGTTCCTGGATGTGATGGGGAACAGTGTGCATGTCCCGGTCATATCCGATGTCATGGCGATGTCGTTGATGGTGTGGTTACAGTTGCCGGTCGTTTGGTATGGCTGTTGTGGTGGTGACTGGCCAGTCCGTGCGGAAGCTGAGCATGGGTGCGGGGTTGGACTTCATAGGTCACTCGGGGAACCTGCGTTGTGGTCCGACGTATTTACAGGTTGTCAGGTATGCGATGCCGCCCAGCAGGGCTTCCATGTCATTGGTGGTGTACATGTTTGCCAGCCAATGAAGCGGATGGTGGCTGTCAAGGTGTTGTTCGTAGGTTGTCCCTTGGAGGACCATGATGGGGCATGCTGGGTGACATTCGATGTAGCTGTTCTCGATGATCCGTCGTGTGGAGGCACAGTGGTTCCATTTCAGTGCGGGTGCGATGTTGGCCACATACGCCATGCCCCCATAGGCAGAGCAGGCCCTGTCGTGTGCGTCCAGAGGGAGGAGTAGTGGTAGCAGGTCCGCCTTCAGACATGCCGGGTTGGAGAGGCATATCTCGACGGGATGCTGGTAGGGACACCTCCGACAGTAGAAGACGGGCATGACGCAGCTGAACAATGTGATGCGGTAAGTCAGTCGGTAACTTACGTTCAGCAGGGACAGGAGATCGCATCCCAATGTATGTATTGTGTTGGTTTTGTACAGCTTGAGCTGTTCGGCGTAGTTGGGTAGGTGTGTTGCGGTTGCCATTTCGCAGCGGTTCGTAGAGGTGGCGTGCTCCGGCTGTGTGTGCAGTCTGCAATGTGCACGCTCCGGGGTTGCTGTGAGCTCTGTGTAGTCGTAGGGAGACAGGACTTGTGTTCTGTTGGCTTGTTTGGAGGACACGGGCCCTCTTCCCACATGCTTCTCAGACAGTTCAAGGTCAGTGCTGTGTGACTCCTTCCAATTAACTTGCATGTGGCCGACATGGGGGAGTGTTTTCTTCTTTCTTCCCCGTCCGTTGTGTGCTTCTGTGATATGCGCTATCTGCCCTGTGGTCGGTCTCCTCGGCAGGCCTGTGTTGGTCTATTCTTGGACAATGGCTGTATTCACCGGCTTCTGTCGTAGGGCTGTGGTTTCGGAGTTGGAATGGAAGGTCATTCAGTGCTGTCTGCTCTCCCTTGTGTGGGCGGCAGCCTGCCTTTCCGCTCTGCGTTGGGCCTTGTGTGTGGATGTTATTCTTGGGCCACCTGTTGTCGGTCCCCGGGCTCTTTGGTGTTCCGTTTCATGTGTCTTGTTCATATGTGCAGGGTGGTATGGGTTTTTCAGTGTGGTACTGGCGTTCCTCTTCCCGAAGGGGCCCTGCTTCTCCTAGTTGGTGTTGCCGCCGCTGTGTGCTACGCCATGTTTGTTACACTGGGGTGTGTCCTGCAGTTGCGTGTCTTCACTGACATGTGTGCGTCGGTTGTGTGGCGTTGGGTGTTGTCCGTGAATTGGGCGTTGGGGACATGTCTGTGGCCGGCCTGTCACGTGTCATGTGCGTTCGGGGTGGGGCTGATGTGTGTGCTGCTTGGTTGTGTCCCTGTGTCTGTGTGCGACGCATGCATGGCGCTGCGGTTGGCCTCTGCGTTGTGCGCATGTGTGGCGGCGTCATCGGCGCTTTGGGGCCGTGACGGGGTGGTTGGTTCCTAGTCCCAGGTGGTGTGTACACATGTGTTCCGCGATGTTAGGATTTGGCCTGTGTGTCATATGTGGATGCAATGGTGGATGTGTAGTGTGCACGCGCTGGTGGGGGGTTGTCCGCTTTTCCGCCCTTGCACTGTGTGCGCTGTTTGCGTGCACTTGTTGTGTGTGTGCCTACCTGCGTCTCCGCGGTACGTTGCGTCCTTGGTGGTGCATCAGCAGAAGCATGGGAAGGGCCTGCAGTGCTGGATTCATGCCCGGGGTGCCGCTTCTTCGTTGTCCGTGCTCTGCGTCCGTGTTTCCGCCTCTCTTTCACGTGCGGTGTCTCTTTGCCGTGGGAGCCGTTTGTTTGCGGCATCGTAATTTATGCGCCGGGCGGGACGTGTTTCGTCGGACGGTGTGTGTCAGTTGTGCTGCGCCGCTACGTGTGCGGGCGCACTTTGATGGCGGACAGTGTTGCTGGCTTGCCGGCGGTGTTTGGCCTGCTTTTCGCATCGTAATTGGGCGGGCGTGTGGACTGCTGCGTGCCGGCGGTAACTGGTGGTTTTTGCATCCGCCAGCACGGCGGTTGTGCTTCCGCCCGCCATCGTAATGTGCCCCAAAGTGTCCCTTTCTAAATTCCAATATTGTCAACAGCAGGTCACCTATCTAGGTCACCTGCTGTCGAAGGAGGGTCGGAGGCTAACACCTGAACGAGTTGATGCCATTGTTAAGATGCCCGTCCCTGAGACTCAAAGGGATGTGCGTGCGTTCATAGGCATCACCTTGTATTGTCGGCACTGGATACCAGCTTACTCTTTACTAATACAGCCTTTGCTTTACCTAACCACAAAAGATGTGCATGAACCCTTACCCTGGACGCATGAATGTCAGCATGCTTTTGAACAATTAAAGGTTGCGCTTTGCTCTGCACCTGTGCTTGGCACGCCGGATTACAAGAAGCCCTTCGTGCTGTACGTACACGAAGCGGCTGGGTGCGCACTCTCTGTGTTAACACAAGCCTTTGGAGGTAAGGAGAGGCCGTGTGCTTATTTTTCTGCTACGCTTGACCCTGTCGCTAGAGCGCTCCCGAGCTGTTTAAGAGCCGCTGCGGCGGTCTCTATTCGACAATCGGCACGGCTCGTTCTCAATTATGATCTCACAGTAATGGTACTGCATGCTGTGGATGTACTTTTGAACAAAACAAAGACACAGCACCTTACCAGTGCCCGTCTGACTGGATATGAATTGACCTTGTTTGCACCTCATATTACTATCAAAAGATGTGCCACACTGAATCCAGCCACGTTGCTACCCCTCCCTTCGGACAAGAGGACAAGGATGTCCATGATTGTTTGTTTCGGACAGAGGAGGAGATGAAGGGACGGGTAGACCTGACTGATGTTCCCTTATCTGACCCACAAGGGGAAATATATGTTGATGGCTCTTGTTTTAAATTGTCAGATGGCACCACTACAGCAGCGTATGCTATTACCACGCTGCGCACTGTAGTTGAGACGTCACATGTTCCTTATCAATCAGCACAGGCTGCGGAGCTGGTGACCCTGTTGCGGGCCTGTGAGTTGAGCGAAGGACTGGCTGTCAATATTTATACTGACAGCCAGTATGCCTTCGGGGTGTCCCATAATTTTGAATGCCTCTGGGCAGAGAGAGGGTTCTTGACATCGCATGGGACCAAAATCCAACACGGTCCGTTGATAGAAAGGCTTTTGACAGCTTTGACTCTTCCCAAACGATTGGCAATAATTAAATGTAGTGCCCATAAAGCAATTACTGATGATGCTGGAAAAGGAAACGCATTTGCAGATCAGACAGCTAAGGAGACAGCAAGATCAATAATGAAAAAAATGTTTGTGGCGGGCCCAGCTAGGTGGGTGCCTGAGAATGGGATGTTTGAGGACACACTAGCCAATGTAAAGGAGATTCAGAGTGAAGCGACAGTGGAGGAGTTGGCAGTGTGGCAGGAAAAGACAGGGCATCTAGATGACGAGGGATGTTGGGCTGATTTGTCTGAGAAATAGAGGTGGATATTACCAAATGCATATGTACTCCCTGTGGCTACTATGGCACATGGTCCAGCTCATATTAGTGCTAAGGGCATTTGTAAACTGTTAGATCCTGTGTGGAACAATGATAATATCCCAAAGGTTGCTACTCACTTGGTGAAATATTGTATGATCTGTCTTAGACACAATCCTGGGAAGGGTACCCCTACACCTTCTGGTAATTTTGCACCTCCCTCTTTTCTTTTTTAGGTACTCCAAATAGACTATATAGAACTGCCACGGGTTAACAATTTGAAATACGTGCTAGTGGTAGTTTTTGCTTTTGGCAAATGGATTGAGGCTTACCCCACAAATGAAAACACCGCCAAGGCAACGGCAAAGGCCCTTATTAAAGAATTCTTCCCCCGTTACGGCTTGCCCCGCTTGCTCTGGAGTGACAATGGAAGTCACTTCAATGCTAAATTGATCCAGCTGATATGCGATGGTTTGCATATTCGGCAAAAGTTTCATGCAGCCAATCACCCCAGTCAGCAGGTTTGGTTGGGAAGTACAATGGTACTCTCAAGTTAAAGTTGGAAAAGGTGAAAGAAAGTACTGGGTTACAATGGCCAGATGCATTACCTCTTGCTTTGCTGTCCACTAGAATGACTGCCCATTCCAGGACCGGATTATCTCCTTATGAGGTAGTTTCCGGTCATCCAGCGAATGTGTGGGGTGTCCCTAGACCGAAGAGATTCTCGGATATAGAGTACCCTTTGTTGGTTGACTATTTGTATGAACTTACTAAAAGCCTACGTTCCATTCATCAACAGACACACGAGGCGCTGCCTCCAGCACCTGAGGGGCCTGGGCACACGATATAGCCGGGTGACTACACACTGACTAGAAGCTTTCAGAGAAGGGGTGGCTTGGAGCTAAGATGGAAGGGGCCTTATTTGGTCCTTATTGCCACAAGGACATGGGTGCGAGTGGAAGATCGGAAGAACTGGGTGCATGCCTCTCACTGTAAGAGAGTGCCTCTGCCCCTGCCCTATGACGCGTGGGTGAGAGAAGGCATCGGGGATCACGAAACTGACAAGGTCCCGAAATTCCTTCCGTTCTCGTATGCTCAATTGGTTTGGACACAAACAGAGGCAGAAAATGATGACGTGCTAAACGAAGCAGTTCCCCCGGAAATAAGGGCTGCTCAGGGTTCCACCTTATCTGACCCCCTGGAACCTGAGTGTCAGTCCTCAACGTCCCCTGAATTTCAGATTCTACTTCAAGATGAGACCGTGCCTCCACGAAGGAATGAAAGCCGTCGCCGAATGGATGAGGAACAGCCGACTGAAACTGAACTCGGATAAGACGGAAGTCCTCATCCTCGGCTGCACTCCATCTGCCTGGGACGACTCCTGGTGGCCGGCCACACTAGGAACTGCACCAACACCCACCGACCACGCACGCAACCTGGGGTTCATCCTCGACGCATCGCTCTCCATGACCAAGCAAGTCAACGCCGTCTCAACCTCCTGCTTCAACACCCTCCGCATGCTCCGCAAGATCTACAGATGGATCCCCACCGAAACCAGAAGGACGGTCACTCAGGCCCTCGTCAGCAGCAGATTGGACTACGGCAACGCCCTCTACACAGGAGCATCGACCAAACTCCTGAAACGACTACAACGAATACAGAACGCCTCTGCACGCCTCATCCTCGACATCCCCCGACACAGCCACATCACACCCCACCTGAAAGACCTGCACTGGCTCCCTGTCAACAAGAGGATCACCTTCAAGCTCCTCACCCACACTCACAAGGCACTCCACAACACCGGACCAACATACCTCAACAGACGTCTCACCTTCTACACCCCGAAACGCCAGCTCCGCTCTGCCAACCTCGCCCTCGCCACCATCCCCCGCATCCGAAGAACAACCACCGGCGGCAGATCGTTCTCCCACCTCGCCGCCAAGACCTGGAACACCCTCCCCATCCACCTGCGACAGACTCAGGATCTACTGGCCTTCAGGAGATTTCTCAAGACCTGGCTATTCGAGCAGTAGCAGCACCAACCCTCCTTCCCCCCCTAGCGCATTGAGACCCTCGCGGGTATGTAGTGCGCTTTATAAATGTACTAATTGATTGATTGCCTGGAAAAGACAGGTATAATTTGCATCCTCGACGGAAAGGTGGTGCGCCAAAAGAAAAGTGAGTATAGTTAGGGACGGACTTCATTGCATAAGACAAGTAATAAAAGCCCCCTGTTTCTTTGCATCTTCTTGTTAGATTAGGGATCAGAAGATTGGTGCACTACCTGTGACGCAGGACAGGATAAGTTGAGGGTATTTTCCAGGGAGGGAAAGTGTCCTATCCTGAGAACAGTGAACAATTGTCGACGAGCTGCAAGGGTGTGGCTCCACCGATGCGTGCTCAATAGCACCACCGAGGATTGGACGATAGAAGCCTGCCAGGGAGGCTTAAAACGGACCCTGATTCACAATTCCTTTTGATTTATTTTTTCCTTTTTAATTCCTTGTGCTTTTTCCATCATTGGCTCCATTTTAAGTCGTTCTTTCTTTTGATGCTTAGATTTATGAATATAAATATAGGGAAAATGTATCTTTTTGGTCGCCCCCTTGCAGTAGATGAACAAGTTCTTATTGCTATACGCCAAGAGTGGGTTGGTTATGAATGGTTGCTCAAGAAAAAGATCTTTTGGGTCATAGTTATATTACTGCTCCTATTGGGGGGAGGGGGACTGTTCTGGGTAATGGAATGCTCTGGGGTCATATCGTCATGTGTCCTGTATCAAGCAGTTCCCTCAGATCGTCAGAAGTGCACTATGCACAATAATGTTTTTCAGGATACCCACCGAAACTTCTTTGGGGACAACACAGTTTGTTATCCTACTGATTCTGTTACAAGTTTATGGACAGCCTATCCCCTCTCACTGGTAAATTACACATATGTTCGTCCCTCCACCTTTGTAGAGGTAAAAGGTGAATTTGGTTTGGGGTACCCTGGACCATGTCTATATTATAAAAAACCAAGCGGTACAGGGTATCCGGGATGTAGGTCTGAAATGTATTGTGGTGATCTATATTTCAGCAAACGGAATATTACACTGACAGGGTGGCATTATCAAGATCTGACTGTCACTCAGGAAGCAGGAATATATCCTGTGTGTTGCCCTGAATTAAATAGTACGGATACTTATTTGTATCTTAACTGTTCTGGAGAAATAGTATACAAAAATATCCTACGTTTAGGGAAAAGGATGACCCTAGTATGAAAGGCATGAGCACTAGATATGCTCCATTAGATTACCAAGGTCCACTTTATGCGCACCCCGGTTTCTATTTCCTGTCCAATGGCACCTATTCTAATATGTACAATGGTACAGAAGATGTAGCTTTGGGAATGGTGTTACCTCTTGGGGTACCTTGCAGGCATAGTAAACCAAAAATAAGATGGGTAAAAAGAACATTGACCAAGGAATTCTGCGAAGGAGTTACAGATTTGGAAGTTAATAATTATAGCAATGGTATTACTTTTGGGTACATCCTTTCTTCTATCATCACATTTGGTGGTACTGCTATGGCCAGAGGTGAACGTGCTAGAGAATATTTTGGATGTAAATTACAGATTTTATCCAATTCGACAGTGGCAGCTTTACGAGACATCACCACTCAATTAGAAAGTATGCGCATATATTCCGAACAAACAAGGTATGCTGTAGATTTTATCCTAGCTAAGAATGGTGGAGCATGCGCTATAATAGGAGATCAGTGCGTGGTCGGCATCACGAATATGGAGAAAAATATTACCTAACATATTTTAGACATTTTGGAGAACGTTAAGGGCATGGAGAGCGGCAATTGGAGTTGGTCCCTGTTTGGTGGTTGGGGCTGGATCTTAGAGAAGGTGATCTATTTCATTGTTATTCTAATTTGCTGCTGTGTCCTGATACAGTGTCTTCCTTTATGTTGTTCATATTGTGCCACCTATCTTACACCCAAAAGAAGTTCAATTCATGACACAAATGCTAAAATAAGGCTTCAACAAGAGCTTGACACCCTCATGGATGAGGGAGTTTTTTGATCAAGTATTTCCCATGCCAATTCTGTTTCTGATGGTATTTGTGTTGCTGATGATTAATACTGCAATTCTTTTCCAGTGAACTTTATCACTGTATGTGATACTATTTAGCCACATTATTGTTTATCCAGTAAAGTTTGCTCTTAGCTATAAGAATTGTAAAGACCCTTACCTGATAGTGCAAATAAAGATGATTTAGCATATAATGCTAAAAGGAGGGTCTGATAGAATTGAAACGTAGTTTTTCCTCTTACTCGTATTTTACTTCATATTATGTTAGCATTTATATGGCTAAATACATTATATTTACGTATTGTGTGAAATATGTAATGAGTTGATACAGATGTCGCACCAGTTAGGTTGACATCTGTGCTGCCATTTTAGTTAGAAAGACTCCATGTTCTAATGCAATCGAAACTGTTACTTGCATACTCGAAACTGTATTTTGCTCATTTACGAGAAATGGTTCTTGGTAAGTAAGGTTTCTTCAATGCCCATGTTAGCTCGTTAGCGCATGCCTTTCTTCTAAGATCGAGGTCTTCTCCCACCTATCTAGAGGGGAGGATAGGCCAGACAACCTTGAAATGTAGATAGCTTGTACCAGGCTGCAGAGTCGAGACTTATGTTCTGTACTCCCATTGTATTACGACACCTGCCAGTATTTTTCCATGGTAGGCAGGTCTTTGTAGGCTCCGCAACATACATAATGTAACTTTATGCTTGTAACAGTCAGTCCCTCATCAGCCATCATAGAAGGCTGGTCTGATTGGACTCCACTGCAGTGAATAAACTAGATTGTTTGTATTCTCTACTGCGTCATCGACTCTTCATTCTTGGAAGGCTAGAGGAGGTCGAGATTGGCCCCGATGGCCCTAATCGGGTCACTTCCTTCACTCTGCCCACTCTCTGCCCATCTTTTTCATTGGGTTTGGTTCCTAAATGCTGCCTTCCGATTGGTTTTATTCTTGTTAGTCCCTCCTCATGACGGCCATGTCGTCATTTGCATCCTTCCATGGCTACTGGCCCCTTTACTACAAGTGTTGCAATGGCACTATTTGCTTCCTGTGCCCCCCCTCCTGCAGTCCGTGCCTTCACTCCCCCCCACTCCCGTTGTTCGTGCCTTATCGCCCGCCCGCATTCCCGTTTGCAATGCAATAGGTCTCGCGTAAATGCGAGTCCTATTGCATTGCAAATGCTTTTTTTTTTATACAGTCTACAGCGTCGTGGCGCACAGACGTCACCGAACGTGTACCTCGCGATGGTAGAGCGTGTGTGTAGTGCCAACCACTGTGATTGGAAAGGTTTTTGGTCTGTTTTGGGTTTGTGGTGTGTTTGATGGGATCATACGTGTTTTGGAAGAGGGCAATGGGACTTCAGGGGGCGCAAGGGGATTTCAGTCTTCGGTTACTGTGAGGCAGCGTTTTCTGGAGAGGAGACATGTGTAAGAGCAGCGGGGAAGGTCTGCTGTTCTGAAAGGACGTTTTACTGCGTTCTTCTCAATGAGGCCTGGGCAGAATATAACATAATTACTTTTTATATCGCTTCATCCCTCATTTCTGCTGTTTCAAAGGGTTGTAACTAAGACGCCACCGTTTCCATATTTATAGTACTGGTTGCCATTAGACTAAGGAGTTGTGAGGCGAAAGGCTAAAAAGGTAACTGTGCACCTCATAACAGGGGTTCAACGCATGGGGGGGGATTTAAGATGGAAAGGGAAGCTGCACCCAGCCGCAATAAATCAGTGGGTTAAAGCGTGTGCTGCAGAGATCAGTGCAGAACCGCAGAAGTCAAATGTTAATGTCTAGTCGCTTCCCCTTCACGTTTCAAGTGCAGGCTTCAGGATAATAGATGTGCTTCAATCTGTGTACAGCACATTAGGACTGAGGAGCGAATAGTGCGTGTTCTGTCGTTGCAGCGACGGACTAGGTGTTATAAATCCATCATTAGCCTGTGATTTTACATTAATCACAAATCGTTGATTCCGGAGCAGGGCATGACCAGTTCATAACACGCCATAACCGCAGGGCCCGGTTCACCGACAGCCCGTGAAGCGTGAAGTAAACAGGAGAAACCGATAGCTAGAGTCTTACAACCCGGCAGCAGGCTGCATGGACTCTGCTGTGGTATGGCAGCCCTGTGGGCTGAGCGGCCGTTGCAGCGGTCTCTGAGTAACATATTAGGTCCCACCCCTACTCATCCTTTTGGCCTTGTGAGTTTGACGAAGGGAAGACGGTTGACATGGGTTATCATGTAAGCGCACAGCGACTAGCCGAGGTGTCATGGGTCCTAGTGCAACCATGGGAAATTGGACCCTTTATCATCGAGTGGAGAGCAAAATACAGCAATTATCCAAGGTCAGTAGGCTCCGGCGGCACCGCACCTGGCGCACTTTTGGTAGCTATGCGCTTAGAAACATTTCGGTTTTCGGGGGCACTGTACGAACGGCCAGTGCCGGAATGTCGTCATGTCAGCAGATAACTAAATCAAAGGCGAAATTAAGCGCGCAGTTACTTAAACTGTAGGCTGTCCAATTGCCTGTGCTCTGCAGAGTCCTCCGAGCAGGTACATATGTGTGGATAACAAAATACCTCCTGGATCAGATGGCAGGTTTTGAGGGCGGGGTTGGGGGCTGCGCTCCTTCGAAGCTTGGGCTCCTGGATGTGAAACCCTATAATGGGGTTAGACAGGAAAGCTCACTGCTCCACGACCTCGCTTAGTTGTAGGACGGCCAGAGACTTGGATATAATGAAGGGGGCTCGAGGGAAGAGGTGGAGCGGGAGGGGTTCTGGCGGCCAAGGGAGCGCCCCCAGGCGTCAATCTCTGGGTGTGGGATGTCACGGTTCTACCGCGAAGCTGCTCCAGTTGGAGCGTTCATTGCTTAGAGTCGAAGAAAGTGCAGAAGTGGCCGCCAAGAACTGCTGGTGCGTTTTCTTAAAATAATACACGGTTAGGACTGCTGCTGCTGTCCCATTATTGGTTCTCCTCCCTGCTAGAAGTGTTTGGCATTTTCCGATTCACCATCCCGCTCAGAAGTGAAGGCACTTACTTTCTTATTGAAAGTAAAGACTGTCATGTAAACACCTGTGCTGAAAAGTGCTGGCACCGTACGATCCACAACCCTGCTCAAAATACAGGTGCTGTCCTATTATGAGGAAGTGTTGGCACTGGCCTATCAAAGGTATACTCACTATAGACTGAAGTACCGGCAGTGTTCTAATAAAAGCGCATACATTACAGACTAAAGCGCTTGCAGCGTCATATTAAAATCTACACAATGACTGAAGTGCTTGCAGTGCCATGTTAAAAGTATACACAGACTCAAGTGCTGGCGAATGCAATTAAAATATGCGCATAGCCTCAAGTGCTGGTGTTGTCCTATTAAAAATACAGGCACCCTGCTCTGAAGCGCCAGTACTATCCAATGAACACCCTTCCTCAGGGGTGTTGATGCAGTCTGATATAAATGCCTCCTAAGTGCTGGTGCTGTTGCATTACCCGAAAGTACTCACCTTCATCAGTTCTGGCATTTTTCAATTTAAAAGCGCAGCAGCCGTGCTGAGAAGCACCATGCCGTCTTACTGGAAGTACTGAGGTGTCAGCTCATGAAGGAAAGGGCATTACAATGATAAACAAGCATTTGCAATGCAATAGGTCTCGCATTTACGCGAGTTTGAGCTATCGACATTGCAAATAACAATTATTTTTATTTTTGTTTTCGTTTTTAAAACATAAATAAAAGGCATTGCCATTTACAATGCCACTAGCTTAAACTCACGTAAATGCGAGACCTATTGCATTGCAAATGCTTGTTTTCTTTTGCCATGTTGATAATTCTTAACTCCATTACAGTTTTAGCTCAGTGCTCTCGTTCACTCTGTTTTTCGAGTGAAGGTTATTTTATATATAAAATAAGACAATAACCTATTTTTCTTCCTAGTGAAAGGTAAATGCTTTACAAAGACTCAGCCTGATATACACAGAAGTTCCAAAGCTCTTCTCAGCTCGGATCCTATGCACTTACCCGCAACCAGGGTTATTATGTGACCGAAGGGAGAAAAATCACAACTCTCCGCTGGATTAAAGGAAAACGCAGCAACTCCTAATGCTGGAAGTGAAACTAGCGCATAATCGTTTAAGTTCATCCACACGTACAACATATGCCAAGAAGGAAGAGTGTCTTTGAGCCCCATTTTTTTATTTCACCTAGGTTCAGGGACTCGATTGAATCCTTCATCAGTAAGAACTAAAACAAATTTCCCAAGTGAGGTAAACCTCTCACCTATTAACTCACACAGGTGATCCGCAGCAAACCTTGTTCACACTCTTAAACCCACCCCCATTCTTCACCCACATTGTTTGACTCGCCTACCTGCCTATTCTTTACCTCCCCGGCAGACTGTGCCTCTATGATGTCCCATCGTACTGGAAACCCTCAGGTTACTCAATCTAGGCTTATACTGTTCTACTCCCTATGCAGCAGGAGAGTGGAGCAAGACCGGGTGTGGTGGCAAAAAGTGTGAATCCTCTTCCAGCTGATTGCTATCAACAGTACAGACACACTCTCTCTCTCTCACACACACACACACACACACATATATATATATATTTATATATATATATACGCACACACACACACATATATACACACACACATATAAATATATATATCGACCGCAGACAATGGAGAAGTATGGGAATGCTTTGTGGTGGAGCCCACAGAGAGTCCGCTGTGAAGAGGAACATAGGATGACAGCGAATTGGGAACCATGGATTTTGGCGCGAAGCGGTTTTTCTGACTGCCAGCACGGGGTCTGTGCTTCCCCGGTCTAGAAATGCCTTGCTCGACAGATCGGCGTTCCTCTGGTGACTGGCCACCGTGTCAGCCTACGCGGGAGCGGTGAGGACTGTGCGGCTTAGCTATTTTTGTTCACTGGTCTCCTTCGACCCCGCGTTTGTGTTGCATACAATTGTACATTTCGTGCCGTGATGTTTATGGAGACATTGGTATATTTTCCTCCATTACATATGACTTTGGATTATTTGACCGTACTTTGGTTCTTACTTGGAACATACTTTTGAATTCAGGAAACTATCGTGTTACCTCAGATGATTCGGGTGTTTACTTTTGCTCTAATAGGGACATTTTAACGTCAACAAAGACCTTTTAATGAAGTTTTTGTATGCTACTTTGCTGCCCATGTATTTTGAGTATTTGTCCGACTAACTTTTGCAAGACACGACATGGGGCATGATGGGACCTGTAGTCCCTTTTGAGATATCAGCTATAATACATTTGTGTTTTCAGCTTTCGAGGTTCTGCATTAGCATTTTATTATATTTGCCCCGTCCTACATAATATGTTTAGTTGTGAAGCTCTTAATTGGGGGGTGAGTCGCTATGTTCCCCGTTGCACAATAAGAACATGAGTCTTTGACCCAGGCCGGAAGAACCTGTATTGGCATTTACAATTATCTGGAGGTGTCTATTGTCTCTTGTAACAACTCCATTTGTTACACGCAGCACGTTTTAAACTCAATATAATACTTATGTCTTTTTTAATTATGTGGGTCACATTCTGTGAAGGGGCTGGCGCTAATGAAATATAGCCATGTTAGTATTACATGTCT
Organism: Calotriton arnoldi; assembly: GCA_963921515.1. Taxonomy (NCBI): domain Eukaryota; kingdom Metazoa; phylum Chordata; class Amphibia; order Caudata; family Salamandridae; genus Calotriton; species Calotriton arnoldi. The sequence continues at coordinate 811,562 of CAWUFW010007702.1, forward strand.
CTTATATAGGCAGATGACATTTTCTTTCCGTATGCATCAAAGTAGCTTTGACATATCTTTTAAGGCAAAGTGGGGAAATGATGCACTATGCATTCAATATGTAGATCATTATGTTGTTGCACTATGCATTCACAATATCACCATCATATTCTTTGTCTTGAGGTTATGAGATTATTGAGCACCATGATGTGTTTGAATTTTCAATTGTAACATTGCATTACGAAACTATTTTTCTTTTTTGTCCATCATTTATTTCTATGCCCATGAAGGGGATGTGCTATAAAAGTCTGTAAATTCGTGGCGCCAGCCAGATTGAGAAAGGCTCCTGTGAGAGCCGAAACGCGTCTCTTCAGTCGCGGGGTCGAGGGGGACCCTAAGAAATTAAAGAAGCCTATACCTTACAGCCCATGTGTGCGTGCCTTCTTCCGATGTGGAGCAGGATTTGCTTTGATATATATATATATATATATATATATATATACATATATATATACATATATATATATATATATATATATATATATATATATATATATATATATATATAAGGACCATTAGCATGTGAAGATAAGATGCTCCCAATGTAATGATTCACAATGTAAAACTATTCACAATTTCCCAATCCAATGTACAGCCGCGGCTGCAGGTAAGAGCTGTGGGGCGGTGAAAATTTGAAATTGAAATTATCTTTATTGCATGATTTATAAAAATCTTTGCAATGCGAAAACTACATTCAAAAGCACCAGTGCAAAAATGCATAAAACAGCTTATTTCATTGCAGAGAGATTAATTTAAAAACCATTAAAAATTAATAGTGTGTTTATACTATTATGTTTATGCTGTTTATGAAATGGTAAAAACATGTAAAATCACATTTACTATGCAAAGATTAAAATACAGTGAAAGGGCCTATGGCTTTGAATTAGCAAATGTTAGACCAATACTATTTTTCTACTCACTATACCCTGGAATTCATGACTAATCTAACAATGAAGGCTAGTATAATCAACATAGTAATTGAAGAGTTTTTAAAATTGGAACAATACTTGACAGATAGAGATTGTGCAACTGGTTCTAAATTTTGAGTTAAAGCATTTATAATCAGTTCATGTGGTAGCAGATGGATTTAACATGATTTGTGCTATACTCATAAACCGTACCAGTCTACAGGCTAATTGAATGTCTCCTCCTTCAAAACAGGCTTTTAATGTTTGTCTGCGTGTTCGGATCCGTCTTTGGTTCCAAAGTGGTTTTAGTAGTAGTCTTCGCTCTATCTCTAGACCTTTGCAACTGCACAGTAAATGCAGAACGTCCTCTTTAGGGTCGTCGCAGAATCTATGGGGCCGATTCCGATTCGGGCCGGAAATCTCTCCGACCGAGCCGGATCCGGAGAGATTTCCGACCGAGCCAGACTCCCGCAGTCCGACCGAGCGAGTACGATGCGGCCGTATACTGCCCGACTCGATTCGGTCGGACTCCCATTGAAGTCAATGGGAGCCGGTCGTACAACGAGTACACGGGCTCCCATTGACTGAATGGGTACGTCGCGAACAAGGGGGCCCCCTACAGTGGTACGCGTCGGTGCGACTCGCACTGTACATGCATGTTTAGGGGGGACCCTTGGGTCCCCCCTGTGTGCGACTCGTGCGTCTACGCTTGCAGGGGGGTCCGACACGGACCCCCAAAGTCCGGCTCCGACAGCTCTTTGGAGCCGGATGCTACGAGTCGGTCGGGCTGTTCGAAGCGCGCATCGTACGTGCTCGGTCGGGAAACGTCTCCATTGCGTGGTGCGAGCCGTGTCCGTACGAGTCGGTCGGAGCGGTTCGGACCCGGGAACGAGTCGGTCGGCGATTTCGCGTGCGCTCGCATCGTACTTGCTCGCTGGGACGACTGTACGAATCGGTCGGAAAAAAGGCCTCCGACTCGGATCCGGTAAAGCCGAATCCGATTCGGAGCCCTACCGACCGAGATCGGAATCGGCCCCTATGTGGGGCGGTGGGGCCAGGTGAAGGGTGATTTCGAGAGACGACCACGAGGGAAAATTAAATAAATAATTAATTTTCCCTCGCGGTCGTCTCTCGAAATCCCCCCTTACCCGGCCCCACCGCCCACCGCTCTTACCTACAGCAGCTGCCAATGTACCTACCACAATGTAATGACTCCCACTGTAAAAACAGCTGAAGTAACAACTGACATTCACACACACACTGCAAAGGTGTATCCCTAGTATTAAAAACAATAACTACTAAGAAGCTTTCCTTAATTATAGCCATTGAACTGTGTCAGTTGCTGGAAACAGGAAGTAAAGTAGCCTATTCTTCTGTACCTTGTGATTACTGTTGCGCACTGAAGTCCAGTGTTCTAATAAAGGCTTCTTAGATGCTTGAAGAATGCCTATTACTTGGACACCTGTATTGTAGCTCCTAGTAACAAAGATATAACATTCAGAAAATTGGGAGCTGGAACCATTCACTGTTCTTGTTCCAGTCTGAAGATGTTTTCCACTAACTTCAGGAGAAATGATACCCTTGAGAGAGTGAAAGTATATCAAAGAGACAAGAAGAGGTTAATCATGTGTGGTGTCTTGTGTTATGCTTTGTCTAAAATGTGTCATTGTGATGTCTGTGTCTGTAGTGCTTCTGGTTAAGAGAAAATTATGATATTTCTAGATTGCTCTACAGAAGTATGTTCCGTCCTGACAAATGGAAGCAGAGAGGGCCTGAAGATTGACCGGGAGAGCATCTCTAAGATAGAACATACCACACTTAGCATGTTCACGAAAAACTCTTGCATGGCTATCGTCAAAGATGTGACATTATTCAGTGTACTCTTGGACACCCGTTTTCTAGGATGTGACCTTACTCAATAAACTCTTCGACATCCCTCCTCCATGATATAACATTAGTCAATGCATAATTGAACACTCATTTTCTAGGATATAATATTACTCTATGTACTCTTGCACTTATTGTGTTCTTGCATCTAGGATTTGATATTACTCAGTGTTCTCTCAGACCCCCATATTCTAGGATGTGATGTTACTCAATGTACTCTTGCAGGCATATCCTCTAGGACATGTCATTTTTCAATGTACTCTTTGACATCCATCTTTGTACTCTTGCACGCCTGCGCTCTCGGATGTGACTCAATATACTCTTGAACAGACATCCTCTAGGATGTGACATTACTCAGTGTTGATGCACTTTGACACCAATCTTCTCTGAAGTGACTTTACTCAGTAAACTCTTCCATCTAGGATCTAGAAAACAGCGTTTGGGCACTCCTCACTTGAATCACACACAATGCCAGCTCCATTCCATTTGTAAATTTCCCATGGCCAAAAACTTGAAAAATTGACTACAGAGTAAAAGTGCACAGGCTGAGCCTTGAGCTTTCACACAGCGTTAGTCCAGCATAATTGTAGCCACCCCTTCATCAAGCAGACATAGGGTCTCATCTTCTGCTGCATACACAATATAATGCCTCTCCTAGCCTTACCTGCTCTTGCTCTATCACCACATCTTTGTTTGCCCCACACATTGTGTGCAAAATATTGTTTCTCTGCAGACGTCATTCTCTCCCAAGTGACATGCTTTTGCAACCCGACATCAGCTACTGCCTGTCCACTCTTGTAATAAGCTTAGGGGCCGAATCCGATTTGGGCCGGAAAAAATACCGACCGACTCGGTACGGGACCATAGTCCGACCGACACGTACCGGCGTTGCCCGACCTGGGAAGTACGATGAAATGCATGTGAATCACGACCGACTCGTACGGAACTCAAGGCAAACGACCGACCCGGACGTAAACAAGCTATCCGGCCGGGAAACCACGTGAATCGAACCGACCGACACGCACCAGGAAGAAACCCGAACGAAACATACCCGCGAACTCCGACCCGCGCAGTACGATGCACTGGGTGCAAAAGCAGACCGATTCGCACGGAGCCCAAGCCGTACGACCGACACGCATACAAAACCCATCCAAACAAACACAATACACCGCGACCGACGCGTACGCCGCATATGAAACTGAGCTGAAACACAGCGGGAACGACTCGGAGAGGCGCGCACAAAATAACTGCAACGTCCTACTCGGTCAGAAGAACGACTCCAACATGCACAATAATCACAAATGAAAAAATACAAAAAAAGAGGGCCAAACAAGCAATGACAAAGCCAATAAATACAGGTGGGGGAAAAAATGGAACAAGAACACACCCCCAACTCCACCTACATAAAGGCCACAAATCCCTTCCATGATCCTTTGCAAATTCCACTGACCTGCCAGCACAGAACACCAGCAGACAGCAGACACACACACAGCTCATCCAACACAAAAGCCACACACCATTAGCACCTCAACAAATAGCACCCTCACCCTCACACAGCAAAACCTACACACACACACCCTCACCTGCACACACACACACATCAATCACCACCACCACCCATCACCATGCCCCTAAAGAAGAATCCAAAGTTCCTAGATAGTGAATTGGAAGTCATGGTAGACAAGATCCTGAGGGTAGAGCCACAGTTGTTTGGCACATTGGTCCAACAGACCCCCATGGCACAGAAAACCAAGATGTGGGCGAGGATCGTCGACAGGGTGAACGCACAATCACCATGTTTGCGCACAAAGGAAGACATCCAGAACAGATGGTATGATGTGCGCAGGAGGGTCAGGGACCTACTGAAGAAGGATTACCTCCTGAGCCAGCACACTGGCAGTGGCCCTCCTGCCAAACCAGTATACCTCAGGCCCTGGGAGGAGAAGGTGCGGGCCATCCTACCACCAGTGAGCGTATATGGACTAACAAACATCCCAGAGCCTGGTGAGTACACAACTAATATATACAATATTGTGTGCCAATACACACACATCACTGGCAAGGGGATAGTCAAACCATGCACCCCTAGCAAATCAACAGCAACAAAAAGATAATCATCCCAAGAAGTGTATGTCAGTCAGATAAACACAATACATGCCATGTCATAGTGATATGTAACTGTGTCATGACATGTACAAACCCAATACCAAATAGAGCTAGGCAGTGGCACAAATCTTACTAACAAACACTGTCAGATATTTAGCCACCACTAGAACACCACCTCACAGGGAAGCTCACAGAAAGGAAGGAATCCTGTGTATGCTGGTGAAGTCAGTGTAGCCAAGAGCATGATGGGACTCGTAGTGACAGATAATGGGCAGCCTCACATTTGGACCATCAACACCACTCTGAACCATGCTCACAACACAGGGAGTGGATAAGGACTGACAATATGGCTGACACTGGGTGCTGCTGTGGGGAGCACAAGGCCCTGCTGGGAACTGTGCACCAACAAATAACAGGACCACACTGTCAGCCATCTTGCCATTGCTGTCACACTCACACACAGTGAAGTCCACTCGTAAGGAAGGAAGTATGGGCATGCTGGGAAGGGGGTGTAGGCAATAGCATGATGGGAGTGGTAGTCACAGATATTGCTCACCCACACAATTGGCCCATCTACACAACTCTGAACCATGCTCACATCACAGGGAGTGGATAAGGACTGACAAGATGGCTGACACTGGGTACTGCTGTGGGGAGCACAAGGCCCTGCTGGGAACTGTGCACCAACATACATCAGAACACCACTGAATGACATCCTGAGAGTCAACCTGAACCCACTGCAAGGGTGGCATGCTTCATGGTGGGATAAGTGGGCTAGGTGGAGAAGGATGGCCGGATGTCCACCAAATACAACCAATGCTGGCCATGCACACACCTCAACATTCACATTGAAATGCCCCAGGTATGCAGGACAATGTGCTACACCAATATCAACCTCTTACTGTGACAACTTAGGACAATGCAATGTACATGCCCGCATCCAGAGGTACAGTCACAACTGTCAGGTGTGTGAACCATTGATGCCTGTAGAAAAATAACATACAATGTGTGTCTCATCCAAATACAGGTGATGATGATGGGGACACAGCAGCAGGCGAGGAGGAGTCCCTGTCCCAGGCTCCGGGGGACACTGAGCTCACTGGTGTGGAACAGCCTCTGCCCTCCTCGGATGGCGAAGACCTACCTGGCACCTCCGGTGTGAGTCATCATGCAGCACCAGCAGGACCAACATCTGCACCCCCTGCACCCACCCCTCCAACAACTGCCAACACACAGACCACCCCCGCCGACACGGACAGACCAAGGACCACTGATGATAACAGCTCAGGGTCCCAGGCCCACGGAGGAGCAACGGACAACAACACCACTAACAACCCCCAAGGGGGCCTTGGGTCACCTGTGCGTGCCACCGCAGGTCCTGCACGTGTCGCCAGGGGTGGTGGGAGGGGTGGTAGACATAGGTCGCTGCTTGCAGAGGGGTCTGGACTGCATGATGACCCACAACTGGCACGCATCGCTGATGCGTACCAGAATAGCACCGGAGAGGTCAGACAGGTAGTGGGGATCCTCAAGGACATACAACAGCAGCAGGCTGCCCATCATGCCCGCTTGGACTCCCACATGTCCCGTGTGGAGACACACATGTCTAGCATGGAGTCCAAGTGGGACACATTGCAAGAACTCACAGCGGTGCATAGGGACATATTGACATGCCTCCGCCAGATTAGCACCAACATGGCCACACCTCCCTGTGTGCCCACAACATCTGGTGCTGCAACAACTGACACCGCCACAGGGAGGGAGGAGGACTCTGGTGGAGACTCCCCTGCACCGCCGCAGCCTGCACGTGAGGGTCCACCCCCAAAGAAGAGGGATCGTCCGAGGAAGGAAAACTGAGAGGTTGATGGCCACGTACATCCCCCAGGAAGCCAACACCTGTTCCGGAAAATCTCCTTTGTGTGCAAACTTTTCACCCTGTCGAATGCAACATAACTCTCCCACATGACATGGGGAGTTCAAGTTGGACTAATGTATCATATGACTGTGGACTACACTCAGGACATTTCTGCTACCAAGACTTCCAACTCATCTGGGAACTTTGGATCACAATCCCAATGTACAGCACCCACCATCCTGTGCACTATACACACACACATTTCTGTAAATAAAATCACTATTACACCATACTTGCCTCTGTTGTTATTCAAATGTGGATACTGTTATGGTGATGATGATCTGCTAAATTACACAGTGTATGCTAACTGCTACAGCAAGTACAACACCATCATGTGAGTCATGGTGACGTGACACATATGAGGGAGACACACCACTAGGGCTACACAACACAGAGACACCAGGGCCATCGGACTCATCGCCTACAGTGATGTTGCCAGGAAATACCGTGGAATGCACAGACACCACACCTACTCAGAGTCTGTGCCAACTAGCCCACAGGTGCAGTAAGCAAATGTCAGTCAGATGTGTGACCACAGACAACGCACATCCCAAAGTGAAGCACAGGTTTATTACACATTTGCAACATGTTGTTTCCACTACAAATGCAAGGTTTACCCACGTGGCAGTGGCCACACAGTCAACAAGTGCAGAAGATATGAAGTCCAGGGGTGTGTGGCACATCACCTGTAGGGAAACTACTGCTGCCACCCTGAAAGCTGAATCATGGTGTCGGGGGATCTAAGTTGACCAAAGTACTCAGTAGGCACCCTGTGAAGGACAGACATGACACACAGTTAAAACCACTGAAGAACAGGACAGAACTGCAATACTCATGCCCAATACATGTCACAAGACAAGTACACAAAACCAAGTTAGCATGTCAAAACTGTTGGGGAGTACATACTACCTGTAAGAACATATTGCTGCACGCATCCAGTCAAGTAGCACATGGCCACACTCAAACAGCACCAGAGCACCACCCACACATATCATGCAAACTCACATCATTCACATTACATCTCCCTGGATACTCACATTCAGCTGAAGAAGTTGGTGATGAGCTGTGTGCGGACATCACCATCATCATCATCATCATCACTGGCATCGTGGTCCAGGCCAGGATCCTCCACAGGTGGCGGACGTTGGTCATCGTCATCCAGGATGAGAGGCAACTCCTTCCGCACTGCCAGGTTGTGTAGCATGCAGCAGACGATCTTGCACACCTTTGCTGGGGCATATGGGAGGGCCCCTCCTGTCTTGTCCAGGCAGCGGAAGCGGCTCTTCAGGAGACCAAAGGTCCGCTCAATCACTCTCCTGGTCCGACCATGTGCCTCATTGTAGCGCATCTGGGCTGGTGTCACAGGGTTCCTGAGGGGTGTCAGCAACCACGGCATGTTGGGGTATCCGGAGTCACCTACGGACAGACAAGTGCACATTAGCTGAGTAGGAAAAGTGGGCGGTATACTACAGAGCAGAACACACACAATGGTACAAAGTCAGTACACACCGACAAGCCAGGCACGCTGGTTCTGCATCTGTGCCATCATCCTCGGGATGCGACTACTCCTCATCACGTAGGCATCGTGTGCTGAACCAGGGAAACGGGCACACACATGTGTGATGGTCATATCTGCAAGACATACCACCAGAGAATTGATCGAATGGTAATGTTTCCGGTTCCGGTATGCCTGCTCATGTGCCTGTGGTGGTACCAAAGTCACATGTGTCCCATCAATGGAGCCAATGACATGTGGCATCCTCCCCAGGGCATAGAAGTCACTCTTGACATCAGTGAGTTGTTGACGTGTAGGGAAATAGATGTACTGGTTCAGGCATCTCAACATTGCCTCCAAAACATCGCGTAGCACACGGCTGAACATAGTCTGTGACATCCCACCGGCAGTTGCCACAGTGTGTTGAAAGGTACCGGTGGCAAAGAAGTGTAGGGCTGCCATTACCTTCACCTTGGGGGTCAGCACCGTAGGGTACGGCCGGCCCGGTTGCAAATGTGGTGCCAAGCGCACTGCCAAATCCTCAATCAGCTGCCTGGTGAAGCGGCACCGTCGGATGCTGTCACGTTCCACCATCGTTGCCAGGTCAGGGAATGGTCTATGGACAGCTGGAGCCAGGTTGAGGAAAGAAAGATTGTCAGTCACCCCACATATGTGCCATTCACCATACTCAAGTTCACATGAAACATCATTACCAGACACAAGTACTTGATGTGTGTGCCGTTCTGTTCGCACATAACTCGCACCTACATGGCCATCATCTGACTACTCAGTACAACATGTGTGGACAACAGGTTCCAGGTTGTGCTATGGGAAACCATTAGGCTGTGTCACAGTACCCATTTACTGCTGTCACGTTCCACACACACACCACAGTGACATGTCTGGACAGATGCGCCACAGGCATCACAGCTCATTGACAGGTAGATTCCCAGTGACCCTGTCTTGCCACATGGACACTGGCATTACATGGCGTATCATGTACACGTCAGAAAAACAAACATGACTCCCACAGGTAGTGGCCCCTGTCGCCTACGCAGGACAGACATGGACGCCAGTGACGCACAACATCAAAGTCCATGCACAAACAACGTTGATGTGGAGACTGTCTCCCATCGTGCACATGGAATCAGAGACATCGGAAACACAACATGCACACAGACTGTGGAGGGACATCACTATTGTGGCAATGGGTCACCCTGTGACGTACATGCCTTCCCCCATGGGACCCAGGGGGTATGTGACATGTCACACACATACACAACCTGGAAATGTGACCATGCCACATGCTCCGAAATGAACTGTTGCACATCACAGTGGTCATGTGCACAACACACAAAGGACCCTGTCACCATTAACACATGCACAGCCTGGGTGTGGCTGCCCACAAGTGCCACCACAGAAACCACATGTTAACCCCCATACACAGAAAAGGTAATGCAGCCTTACATGCCTTAGGAAACAGTGTGGACTGGGTGTGGTGTTGTAGGTGTGCCCCTGGGTCTCTGGCAGGTATATGTGGCTGGCATACGTTCACCAGTGACAAGCATGGTGACATATGCGACTGACCTGTACAGGTACGCGTTGTACAGCAATGGACCGATCGGTGTGCCCGGCCGGCCCATTGCATCTGTTGTGTGCGGGTCCGCGTTGTACCCGGAATACGAGTTGTACAGCAATGGACCGATCGGTGTGCACGCACTGGCCATTGAATCTGTTGTGTGCGGGTACGCGTTGTACAGCAATGGACCGATCGGTGTGCCCGGCTGGCCCATTGCATCTGTTGTGTGTGGGTACGCGTTGTACCCGGAATACGCATTGTACAGCAATGGACCGATCGGTGTGCCCGGCTGGCCCATTGCATCTGTTGTGTGCGGGTACGCGTTGTACCCGGAATACGCGTTGTACAGCAATGGACCGATCGGTGTGCCCGGCCGGCCCATTGCATCTGTTGTGTGCGGGTACGCGTTGTACCCGGAATACTCGTTGTACAGCAATGGACCGATCGGTGTGCCCGGCCGGCCCATTGCATCTGTTGTGTGCGGGTACGCGTTGTACCCGGAATACGCGTTGTACAGCAATGGACCGATCGGTGTGCCCGGCCGGCCCATTGCATCTGTTGTGTGCGGGTACGCGTTGTACCCGGAATACGCGTTGTACAGCAATGGACCGATCGGTGTGCACGCACTGGCCATTGAATCTGTTGTGTGCGGGTACGCGTTGTACAGCAATGGACCGATCGGTGTGCCCGGCCGGCCCATTGAATCTGTTGTGTGCGGGTACGCGTTGTACAGCAATGGACCGATCGGTGTGCCCGGCCAGCACATTGCATCTGTTGTGTGCGGGTACGCGTTGTACCCGGAATACACATTGTACAGCAATGGACCGATCGGTGCGCACGCATTGGCTATGGCCTGGCATGGCAACGGACGCGTTTTCGAAAGTTTAACGAGTCTGATGCTGTGAATTCAGTTGGCCACCCACAACAATGTTGCAAATGCATGGGTGTCATGAAGTTGAACTTTTGAAGGATGCTGTGGGCGTGTGTAAGTGGTGCAATTCCATGGATTGGCCAGATTCAGAAGATGCAAACGACTTGGACCTATCACTTTGGACACATGGGATGGTATCTGCCTCAGCAGCACACATATAATGCTGGCTGTTCCCCTGAGAGCTCACTTGCCTGCACTACATGCTCCAGGACGACATCTGCCACCACCACTGCTGCTGTCTCTGCATCCTCTGGATCCTGCAATGGCACGTACTGTGGAGAGAGCCCCAGCCTTCAGCACTGAGGAGAACCAGGCCCTGCTGGACAGCCTCCTTCCACAGTACAGCAAGCTGTATGGGAAACCAGGGGAGCAGGTGAGTGTGCTGTCCACTGCCTTACAAATGTGCATGTTTTCTGACTAGCCAGACTTACAGTCTGCACGCCACTAGCTAGCAGGCTCACTGAGTAGTTCTCACCCCCCATAGTGTGTAGTTACATGCACTGAAAAGGTATAGTGCAGTAACAGTGCATTTAAACAAGGTTTGACTTCCCAGGCAATGATACCATGTAGTAACTGCTGGCAAACTGTTCATAGCCATCCTTGCACTGCCCGTGTACAACATGTGCCCCTGTGATTGAGACATGTATATCCAAATGTGTGATGCACAGATTTGTTGCATGTGTAGTAATGGCCTTTACACTTTGTCATCCTCACAGGTTGATGCCCACCAGAAGCAGGAAATATGGCTGGACATCGCCCGGGCAGTAAGGTCTGTGGGGGTCTACAAGCGCCGGATCCGCAACTGCCAGAAGAGGTGGCAGGACCTTCGGGGCTGGACCCGGAGGATCGCAAGGGTCCTTCTGAAGCTGTCGCCTCCTCGCAGGAGGGGCGGACACCGGACCCTGACCCCCACATGCTCAGGATCCTGGCGGTGGTCTTCCCTGATCTGGATGGGCAGCTGAAGGGCAGACAGCAGCAAGGAGGGGGTGAGTCCATGACTGCACTGTGAGCTTTGTCTGACATGCTATGTGCCCTCCTCTGGCCTGGTTAAACTTCAACAGTACATCAGTTATGTGGTCCAGGACCCATGTCCCTCAATTGTGCACTGCCCACTCCTCATCTGATACCCAGGTGTGGCCCTTACAGTCAGGAGATTGTGTCACTTGGGTACTGTGTCCTTGCATATTGCTTAGCTCAAGGTGGGGGACAGCATTTGTACCCGTAACTCTGTGGTGGGCTTCATGGGTGGGTCCATTGCTTACACAATGCCTGGGTTCTGACATGTAATCTGCGTGTTACTTTGATATGTGGTCCAATTGATGATCTGATTCACCACATGTGCCTGGGGTATTTGGCACACACCCATGCTGCGGTTGTGAACAATGTTTGGGCCTCAGGAGTATGTATATCAAGTGTGTCACACATGCTTAGCTTCCTGCCTACTGTCCAGGGCTCATCCCTCTTTCACGTGGAGCAGGACAGTCATGCCTTCTCCAGGCCATACAATACACTCTGTACTCCCACTCCCGTGTATCAGCTGACACGTTGTGCTCAGTGAAATGTTCCCTCAGGTGTCTGCCTCTGTGTCATTGTGCTGTGGCTTTGTTGTCAGGACTACTGGGGTGTTTATCGGTTAGGGCTCAGCATGCCACCGGAGATGTGACCATAGAAGACGATACTTGTGTGACATATAGGTGTTTGATCACTTGACCGTGCATACTGGGGTATGCGACTGTGCAGTTCAGGCAGCTGTTTCCCATTCACAGCAGATTGTGAGGTGCTCATGTTCCGAGGGTTGTGTTTCATGTCTCCCATATGTCCAATTGGTATGACGTGGACAAATGAGAGTTCAGATGATGTGGTTTGTGGGGGATGGACATGTGCACTTGACAGCTACCGGACTTGCATTCCCCATGACCTAGGATTGTGACACAGTGCAGACTGTTGTTGTCTGGCTGCCCTGCCCATGTGACTGGAGACAGTGATGTATGACTTTGCAGGCATGCCTGTGCCATGGCGTTAAACTTCCTAAGAGTGATCCTGCAGGGGAGTGACATGTGCTACATGCACCCCATTGTGGCATTGACTATCAGGACATGGGTGCATCATGGTGTCTGGTGCTGGTATGCATCACATGCATTTCAAAATAGACTCTGGCCATCCCTTTATCCGGACACCTGTACTGACTCAGTGGCAAGAGTTGTGATGTGTGCATGTTCACATACTTCACTGTGTTCTCTGCACTGTCCAACTACTGTGTAGGTGGTGCATGTGTCCACACTGGTGTATTGCCATCCGACAGACACCAGACCGATGGGTGCAAGGCCAGGAGGGATGTGAGTGCCATGGTTGACCATCAGACTGACAATTGGCTTCTCCTACTCTGTTTGGGCACTTTTGGCAATGTTCAACTAAGGATGGCAGGGCTTGCTCTGTAATGTGCTGTACATACTGTGGTTTTGTGCGGTCAGTGCAGGTGACTGATGTCTGTCTGTTTCCCTAATTGTTTGCAGATACATCCACGGCCACAGGAGGGGACAGCTCCATGGACCAGGAGGAGCCGCTGAGCCAGACTGGGTCAGCAGCCGATGAGTGGTCGGAGGGACCCAGTGGCACAGAGGGCGAGGGGAGCCACACCGAGGAGTCCTCAGCACCATCCACCTCAGCTGAGGACCACAGCAGCTCAGAGGATGACTCCCTTGTGGAGGTGGGTGTCAGCAGCCACCACACCCCAGCTACTATTGCTGTCCCCGCCACCACCACCGCCCTCCCATCGGCTCCCATTCCAGAGGTCCGTGGAGGCTCCCGTGTTCGGGAGCGTGTCTCCTTCGTACCAGGCACCTCAGCCCCTGCCCCTGTGTCCCCTGCTGCCCTGAGTAAGGAGTCTGTGTACCTCCTTCGCCAGCTCCATGTAGGGCAGACAGCAATGCTGAGTGTCCTCCATGCCCACACCACTCTGTTGACTCAGCTGGTGTCGTTTATGGAGGGCATCTCATCGGGCATGTCTGCCCTACAGAGGAGCAATAGGTCCATGGACTCCTCCCTGACGGCAGCAGTGTCCCTCCTCCAACAGTCCCTCACCCCTCCTACATCTGCCCCATCCACACTTCCTGGCATCCTACCTGTCCCAAGCACATGCACACCTGCACATTCACCCAAACACACAGACACGAGCAGCACAGACACACCCACTACAAAAACAAGACGTGAACGCAGGCATCCTCAGGGGACTGATACCACACCCACAGGGGATGGGGTACATACACACACACAGGCATCCACAGTCACTCCGCAGTCCTCCGATACCTCTCCCTCCAAGGCCCCTTCCCTTACTTCACCTGCAACCCCACCTACACAGCAGATCTTCCTCTGTGACCTCGGCCTCTTCCCCTCCAATCCAGCTGATCCAGCATACAGGGGGAAGAGGAAGTCCACCCACACAGAGGGGAGTGCCCATCACCCCCGGACACCCTCCCCCAGGCGCAGACAGACTGAGGCCCCCATCCGCAAGTCCCCCCAGACCCGGAAGAGCAAGACCCCGCTGCCACCCTGCAGCTCAACCACCAAGTCTCCTTCCTCCATCCCTCAGGCCCCCACTCCACAGGTTCCCCCACCACACCCTGCCCCAGGTTCCACCACCCACAGATACACCATCCCCAAAATGATCCGGCCTTCTCCCCCTACCACTTGCTCTTCCAGCAACACCCCCCGCTGCGTTTGTTTGTGCCACTGGTGTGGAGAGCGTGTCCTCCCCTCTGTCCTGCCCACCTTACCTGAACCCCATTCTACTCCCCTGGAGATAGGCACTGCAGTGGAGTCCACTACCACCCTGTCTGACTTGGGCACTGCAGTGGGGAACCTGTCCACTCCATCTGCATGGCCCACTGCAGTCGTGCCGGCACCCACACCATCTGACTCAAGCCCCCAGTTGTGCCGGCACACACCATGTCAGACACCTCCACTGCAGTTGTCAGTGACTCTCCAGCACCCACCACCCCTTCCCTGCCTCCTTCTGGTGAGCCCTGATCCTGTCCCTGCGGTGCCTGGCCTGCCCCCCGTATGCCCCTCCGAGGGAATGTCCCTGATGTGTAGCTGTGCAGGCATGCAAAGGGTGACATCTGGCACTGTCACCCTGTTTGGACTCTTGTTATGGACTGGCCATTGGCCTTTGTTATATTTCTGGACTTTCACTTCTTCACACACAAATGCTGAATAAAGCTACTTTCTGTTCTCTAGTGGTTTTGCTTCTGATGTACATGATGTTGATGTTGCTAACCGTGCCCTTGCTGCACTGATGGTGATTTTTGATATCAGGGAAATGAAGTGTTACTGTGCAGGACCCCATGTGGTCCAGGGGAATGTGTCCTATCCTGGTGTGTATCCATGTCATCCTTTGCAGCAATATGAGGGTGTCATGTTTTCAATATTTGGCAATGGGATTTCCTACTTTTATTTGAAATATCACATCTGTGGCTTACACCCCTGCACATCTGTTGTGCTTGCCATTGTTCAATTTGTCTATTTCCCTGACCGTGTGACCATCTCCACTGGACATGCAAGTTTGGGCATCAATGGGGAAGGACTCATCTGTGTGATCAGTGCAACTTGCTATACATGTGTGTTGGATCTGTGCAGATGGTGTCGGTGACACTCTCATGACCAGGCGGATGTGACGAGAGCCTTCATTTTGTGCTAATTGTTGACTGAGTGACCAAGTGTACTGCTGATATGATAGGGCCCTGCAGAGACAACGTATGGCACAGCTTTCCTTACACAGGAGTGGAGTGCCCTCATGGCAGTGTGTAATTCCGTGACATTGCCTGAGCCCAAGGTGTGTGTTTTGTGAGCATGTCTGTGTGTGTTCACTTCCGTTTTGCAACACAGGCTGGGATCCCTAGTGATGTTTCTGTTTGTGATGCTTGCTGAGTTGACCTATGTACCACCCAAATCTTCGCACTGGGTTCTCTGGGATGTGGGTGCATGGCACATTACTGGTCATCAGGGTGTCATCCATAGGTGTGTTTGCTGTCAGGGCTGAGTTTGTGGGCAAACGCAGATGAGACACAGTCAGGATTCCCCTTGGCACTTGTTGGTTACTCAAGTCATGTAATTTACAGTTTGTGTTAGCTTTCAGTGATGGTGACACGTTGTGTGTGTGACTGCTGCCACTCCTCTGGGTCAGAGCTGCAATGTTGGAAGTTGTCTATGTGTGTTCTTTGTGGGTGACCTTGACTTCTTCATTGGTGTGTGACTGTGTCAGGATCACATTGATTGTGGTGGATTTCACGTCATGCCCATGTACAGCGTACTGTGAAGTGTGTCAGACATTCACGAGTCTTGTTGACTGGCCAGGTGTGATGGGTTTCTGCACCTTAGTTCCCACAACCACCCCTGGGATTGTCATGGGTGCATGTGCAATGTCACCAGTCCATGTGAGCTTCACTGCTGCACATTGGTGGAGATCAAGGTGTGTGGTGTTGAGTGTGTGCAAATGAGAGTTGTTGCACGGCTAGACCCCTACCTCCATGTTGGCCTTGGCTGACAGGCCATGCTGATTGATTTGTGCTTGTGTAGGTGTGATGGTAGTTTGTTGCTCAGGACACATGACTGTGGTTCACAGTGTGAACGACATCTAGCTTTGTCATCACAGTGGGATTATCATGCAGGCCACGGTCAACACGATGTGGGGTCCCTGGGGGTAGTGCTGTGGTGGGTCTGTCTCTTGCTGTGTTATTTGCTGTTCCGACAAGCTTGTGTGACATGTGTAATTTGGGCTCCCTCTCATCTAACAATGCCTGTTTGCCCACATAGGGAATCCGATCCATGAGTTACTTTTGTGTGGCACTGTATACACATCTGTGTAATTGTGATTCAGGCCTCCTCATGTGTTGTGTGGTTGCCTGGGGACACTGGCACACCCCCATCACCTGTTGTGTTTGATCTGCAGTGTGAGGCTGCCTGTTTGTGTTTGTGCATCTGCACCACTGCATTGGCATATCTTTAGTGTGCCATTGGCTGTATGTTGTTTGTTGGCTTTCCCCTGCTGTCCCTAGGACTCCTAGGTCATCAGTCAGCACAATGATCATGGTTTGGATGTCCCTTTGCTGCCATGGTATGGTATTTGTTCACCTGACATCTACAGTCTCCAAAGGATATCTACATTTGTGTGTCCATTGGTGCAGATATGTGGGGCTGCATTATGATGGTCACTTCTGTCATTGTGTTATTGAGGAATGTTGCCAATGTCAGCCCCCATGGGTGATGTTTGTCCGCACATGGCCAAAGGTATATCTTATTGGCACTGCACTGTTTGCCTCACCCAATGTATGTTGCTATGGGACACAAGCACTACTTTGCCACTGATGTATTTGTTGTTCTGTGACCAGGGATCATCCATGCTGTTTGGCAGTTGCAGCTTTTTCCATGACAACACTTACCTTTTGGTCACTGTGATGATGGGGGTTTAGACCCCATTGCCACACTGTTCAAACTGTGCTTCAGCTATGGACCCCACACTTACATTTTGGTCACTGTGATGATGGGGGTTTAGACCCCATTGCCACAATGTTCAAAATGTGCTTCAGCTATGGACCCCACACTTACCTTTTGGTCACTGTGATGATGGGGGTTTAGACCCCATTGCCACAGTGTTCAAAATGTGCTTCGGCTATGGACCCCACACTTACCTTTTGGTCACTGTGATGATGGGGGTTTAGACCCCATTGCCACAATGTTCAAAATGTGCTTCGGCTATGGACCCCACACTTACCTTTTGGTCACTGTGATGATGGGGGTTTAGACCCCATTGCCACAGTGTTCAAAATGTGCTTCGGCTATGGACCCCACACTTACATTTTGGTCACTGTGATGATGGGGGTTTAGACCCCATTGCCACAGTGTTCAAACTGTGCTTCAGCTATGGACCCCACACTTACCTTTTGGTCACTGTGATGATGGGGTGTTATACCCCATTGCCACAGTGGTCATGGTCTGCTTGCATTGTGGAGCCCACACACATTTATGTGTGACACATGTGATAGGGGGTCACATTGTATGCTCAATGACATGTTCAGTGTTGTGGGCATTTGACACAGACTACACACGCTTGTCATGGTGTTGGTGGGATGTATTTTCAGACATTCCTTATGTTGGAGTATGCTGGTTGTGTCATGCATTTCCCATCCTATGTTTAGGGGTGGTGTGGGTGGTAGGCATTCATCCCCCTATGAGTGGGGATGGTGGTAGTGGTAGGCATCCAGGCCCCCTGAGTAGGGGTGGTGGTAGTGGTAGGCATCCATCCCCTATTAGTGGGGTTGGTAGTAGTGACAGGCATCCAGCCCCCTGAGTAGGGGTGGTGGTGGTAGGTATCCAGGCCCCCTGAGTAGGGGTGGTGGTAGTGACAGGCATCCAGCCCCCCCTGAGTAGGGGTGGTGGTAGTGGTAGGCATCCAGGCCCCCCTGAGTAGGGGTGGTGGTAGTGGCAGGCATCCATCCCCCTAAGGAAGGGGATGATAGTAGTGACAGGCATCCAGGCCCCCTGAGTAGGGGTGGTGGTAGTGGTAGGCATCCATCCCCCATGAGTGGGGATGGTAGTAGTGACAGGCATCCAGGCCCCCTGAGTAGGGGTGGTGGTAGTGGTAGGCATCCAGGCCCCCTGAGTAGGGGTGGTGGTGGTGGCAGGCATCCAGCCCCCCTGAGTAGGGGTTGTGGTAGTGGTAGGCATCCATCCCCTATGAGTGGGGTTGGTAGTAGTGACAGGCATCCAGCCCCCTTGAGTTGGGGTGGTGGTAGTAGTAGGCATCCAGGCCCCCTGAGTAGGGGTGGTGGTAGTGGTAGGCATCCAGCCCCCTGAGTAGGGGTGGTGGTAGTGGTAGGCATCCAGCCCCCATGAGTAGGGGTGGTTGTAGTGGTAGGAATTCATTCCCCCTAAGGGTGGGGATGGTAGTAGTGACAGGCATCGAGCCCCCTGAGTGGGGTGGTGGTAGTGGCAGGCATCCAGCCCTCCCTGAGTAGGGGTGGTGGTAGTGGTAGGCATCCAGGCCCCCTGAGTAGGGGTGGTGGTAGTGGTAGGCATCCATCACCCTAAGGGTGGGGATGGTAGTAGTGACAGGCATCCAGGCCCCCATGAGTAGGGGTGGTGGTAGTGGTAGGCATCCAGGCCCCCCTGAGTAGGGGTGGTGGTGGTGGCAGGCATCCAGCCCCCCCTGAGTAGGGGTTGTGGTAGTGGTAGGCATCCATCCCCCTATGAGTGGGGTTGGTAGTAGTGACAGGCATCCAGCCCCCTTGAGTTGGGGTGGTGGTAGTAATAGGCATCCAGGCCCCCTGAGTAGGGGTGGTGGTAGTGGTAGGCATCCAGCCCCCCTGAGTAGGGGTGGTGGTAGTGGTAGGCATCCAGCCCCCATGAGTAGCGGTGGTGGTAGTGGTAGGCATCCATCCCCCTAAGGGTGGGGATGGTAGTAGTGACAGGCATCGAGCCCCCCTGAGTGGGGTGGTGGTAGTGGCAGGCATCCAGCCCCCTGAGTAGGGGTGGTGGTAGTGGTAGGCATCCAGGCCCCCTGAGTAGGGGTGGTGGTAGTGGTAGGCATCCATCCCCCTAAGGGTGGGGATGGTAGTAGTGACAGGTATCCAGGCCCCCTGAGTAGGGGTGGTGGTGGTGGTAGGCATCCAGCCCCCCCTGAGTAGGGGTGGTGGTAGTGGTAGGCATCCATCCCCCTATTAGTAGGGATGGTAGTAGTGACAGGCATCCAGGTCCCCCTGAGTAGGGGTGGTGGTAGTGGTAGGCATCCAGGCCCACCTGAGTAGGGGTGGTGGTAGTGGTAGGCATCCATCCCCCTAAGGGTGGGGATGGTAGTAGTGACAGGCATCCAGCCCCCCCTGAGTGGGGTGGTGGTAGTGGCAGGCATCCAGCCCCCTATGGGTGTGTATGGCATTGGTGATGGCCATCCCACCCCTATGGTTCTGCTGTTGCTAGTGTACGTCATTTGTGCATCCCTATGTGTGTGTGACATATTTCGGGTACGTGTCGTTTGTTTGTGTTGTTGGTGTTTGACTTACCGTCTGCGCCGTACGCGTCCGTGCCGGTCCCGGTAATAGATGTAGAGTATAGGTCGGACCTGCGCAATGGGATTCATGCTTGGATCGTCTCGTTCAGGTTTCTCATGTCTTCGACTCGTACTCGTAGCAGGCTTGTTCGAAACGGAGCTTATGTACGGCTCGCCCGGATGCTCAAACGTCCCGGACATAGCGACGGTTCGGCGCGTACGGAGTGCGCATCGTACTCGTCCGGCCGGAAGGTGCTGTGTATTTGCTTCCGTACGACTCGATTCGGCGTTTACGGATCCGGCTCGGGCGGGGAACAGGAGCTGAATTGGTAAGTACAGCTCGCTCGGAAACTGGGTTGTTATACGCATCGTACTTGTTCGTCCGGACGAATGTTCGAATCGGTCGGGAAACACGCATTCGGCTGGTTTTTTTTCCGGACAAATACTGTTAGGTGCGCTTCTGGCCGGGATCGGAATCGACCCCTTAGTGTTTAATTAACACCTGGTGGTAGATGTGACCCTTCTGGTCATGGTGTCAACTTGATCCTGTATGCTCTCCTCTTTGTACTGGCACAGTTTCCTTACTTTTTTTTATTTTTACTTTAGTGCCAAAGGTAGATAAGGTACAATGCATTTAAATTCATCAAATAATAAATATGTCTTCCAGGCGCATATAAACCAATTCACTTCAAAATATCCCCCAACTTATATACCTCTTACTAAAGTAAATCAATATAAAAAAAGAAAAAAAAAGTCTAGCACAGTGTTGCGACCTTTCCCATTCTCTGGCAGCAACTTGCTAGACCCCTCCCTAGATTTTTTGGAACTTCATCAAGGCCCCTACTCTTTGCGAATATAGCTTTTCCTTAGCTTTCACCTGCTTCATCTTGTGGACCCATGAATCAAAAGAGGGAGCTTCTACCAAACTCCATTTTTGAAGTATCAAGGATTTGGCCACCAGGGATGTAATAAATAGTAGCTGCTTCTACCGAACAGGTAGACTGTGTGTGACGTTTATACCGAAAAGGTCTCCCAGAGTGTCTGGATCTAGAGAGACCTGAAATTTGGAGCTGAGCCATTGAAAGACTCTTTTTCAAAGATCTGTGAGAGCTGGGCAGGTAAAGCATACATCAACCAATCACCTGTATCGTGTCTACACATAAAGCAAATCTCTGATACAGATGGATACATGGTGTGTAGGCGAGATGGTGTGTAGTAAAACAGCCATTTCGTAAAAAAGGCCATCCTTTAAAAATTGGCCCCTCTGATGGCTTTATGGCCCCATTCATTATAAATTTTGCCGGTGCGCATTTCAATCTTACACCCAGTAGATGCCTGTATGTTATCCAAGGCTAATGGTACAATTTTAGCGTGCAGCTGTTTCTGTAGTGTATACGATACCAGTTACGCACTCCTGTTACTCCCTTAACGTAATAAGCCAGACTGATCAGGGTGGCAAAAAAAGATTGACTCTTTTGTATAAAATGTCTAAATTGGTACAGTTTCTTTACTCATTCAAAGCCTGAATGTCCACCCTGCCTAAGAGTAAAAAATCTCATCACCAAAATGTGTTTTGTAATGAGGCACGCTTGAATGATGACTCCACACATTCCTTATTGCACAAACTATACTAAACCACATGTGTTTCAAAGAGGAGGTTGTGGTGCTGCAGACTGAAAGAACTGCACATCTGAAAGTGGACAAGATAGAGGTTGGGCTTGCTACTCCCAAATGCATCTGCTGGTATGAAGGTGGTGCTGCTGGGTATGAACTAGTAAAGGAGGTTAGGGGAGTAGGTCTCCCACAAATGGATATAATGTCTCTGCCTTGGTTTTCCTCTGAGTCTGTATAGCACCAGGAGAGGCTGTAAGAAAAACGGTTGTCTGTCAGAATATTATATACAGAAATATCATCTGACATAAATGTTGTATCCTAAATTTCATTTACAAAATAATTATACCTTCTGGCTAGATGTTACTTTTTATGAGCGCTTTTATCGATTTTAGTATGCATAGCATACAAGGTCATGACACTTATTGCAAGCGAAAAAAGAGACTTGCAAAGAAAGTATCATCAGAAAGTAGAAATCCCAGCAGGGAGATAACAGAATACTGTCCACGCTAAAAGAATGCTTTAAAAGGGCATCTGAGACACCTTAGGATTTCAACCAAATACATGACCTCATAGGGGGACTACAAGCCTATGTAAAAATTTGCGACACCTATGGCAAACTGGCTGGGGGCGGAGCGGAAAGGAACAAGGGATTTTCAAATAATAACTCCAAGGGGGAAACAGGTTTCAGATAAAGTTTAGGACACACTATTTATGTCCGAAGATATTCTGACAAGGACATTCTGGTACTACAACAGAAAGACTTTTGATCAAGTATTTATGTTATTAATCTGCTAATGTTATTTCTTTTTCTAGACAGTCACAAATGCCTTGAACGGGGTAGCCATGGTGCCCTGAAATGCAGGATGCCTCAAACAACTGCCTGGGCAGACGCAAAGGGAAAGGAAAGGAGGCCAAGTTACGTGCAGCGATGATATGAATGGAGCTGTAGGCAGGCAGGGGAAGCATGGCTCCACAGCCATGATGCAAAGACCCCATTTTATGCTGATAATGGGTATTCCTAATACAGTGATTACAATCAATAAAGCAAAACAAATCATTATCAGGTACTGCAAAAAAATGTATAATCTGGTGTGTTCCCTTTGAGTGCCAGAACTGGAAGACGCGGTGCAGGCGAGGAGCTCCATTGTATATAAATGTAGACGAAGATTTATACTACAACATCCTAACTCGTATCTATCGCCATTTGCTGCCCTGGAGCAAAACAATATATGATTATTGTAGTGAGGTGAAGGGCGATCAATATTATTTAGGAGTTAGAAGTTGCTTCTTATACGGTTTCCATAGTCAACATTAATCACCTCTTGGAATCCTCAAAGGCCATCTCTTGACTCTACTGCTTGCAGCAGCCGAGATGCCTGTGCTTATGTGCACTCCTGAGCCCTTCCAGGAAGTAGCGAAGACCTGACGGCCATTCCTTTGGCAACACCGTGACTGATTGCAAGGGTGACATCTAAGAGTGACCTGAGAGGGGTTGTCTCCCACTTGTGATTTCTGTGATTGGGTTCGAACTGCTTGAGTCAGATTTAGAAGTTAATTATCAATTTTACGTTCATTAAACAATATCTTTTGCAGTTTTCTGTGATCTTTACTTTATTCTTTTTTTAGCATAGAGCACACTTAACCCTTTATGCAAGGGCAGTGCTGTTTACACAGTGGAAAACCTAATTCACATCATGCAATTTGTAGAGTAGCATAGTTGCATTAATGTATGTAAAATATAAATTGCATGAGTACTAAATAACCGAGCACACCGCATAATGTACAGTATAGAGAAATATAAATTAGAGGAGGTCTGTTTCCATAGAGTTATTCACAAGATATGTAATAATCACATTCGAAATTGTTCTTAAGCGTTGAGAGTGATTCTGTATAATGGCTGACTCCAGATACATGGGGTCATTTATGGTTTGGTAGAGAAGGACAATCTCCCACCAAACCCTGAGGACCCCCATCTCATTTAGGGGGGCGGGGGCTCACATTTCCGACGCTGGAGCTTCAGCTAGCTCTTCTATCAAGTAGCTTTGACCAGCAGCCATTTTGTCACATAGCTGCCAGTCTGTGTATATAGAAAGGCCCTCCCTATTTAGGGCGAGCCTTCAAAATAGAAACAATATCATCTATACCCATGGAAAAAACTTCCTGCATTCCAGGAACTTTGTTTTGTCTTTCAGATCAAACCCATGCTGAAATAGAAGAACACATGCAGAGCAAGCAGCCATTCTATAGCAGCCTGGCTGGAAATGCAATTTCACGAATAGTGCTCCTGTTGTGTCGGTGGGACACTTTTAGAGAAAATGACTTCTGCGGTTCCCAAGTGTAGTGCCTTGTATGTGTTTCATCTGGTCTTATAGGTGTGGAAAACTTCTATGGTTTCACAATTCGCTGGTGTGATGTGATCAAATTCCAAGGCTCTAATTATGAGACAGCAGCAGAATGTGGGACTGCTTTGAAGGGTGCAAGTAGGAATTTGCAGAGTCTGGTGAAAAATGTATTCCAATTTTGTGTGATTTCATTAAGGTCAAGGTATGGGTGGGTTCACTTCTTGTGATGCAGTTGGGGGTGAAAGGCAGTTTGATGTCAATTTTTCTGACGTTGTTGGGAGTGTGTGATGTCACTTATGCAATCCTGAAAGAATGATAACAGTGTGAAGTGGAGAGGATGGACTGAAGTTAAAACCAGAAGGTTGGGTTACCACTTTCTTCCCATAATACGGGAATTCCAGATTATGAAAACGGCCTCCTCATCAATGTCTTGTCGCTCTTCGTAATGCTTTCTTCATGTTTAACAATGTTTGCCAATTTTTATTTTGGTGACGTTACACTAACACATTTCTAGTAGCTTAACTATGCAAATCAACAAAACATAATGTAATCATCTAGTTATGAGGAAAACTAGGCCGAGCCCGACTTCAAAAAATGTTCATTGGGCCCACCCCTAAAAAAAAGTTTATGTTATGCTTTCACAGTGCCCTATGAGATGATGTATCACCTGTTGCAATGTCAACTGCAAATTCCTGGTCATACCCACGGGGTATTTATATAGGTTTTTAATTAAACAAAACTTTTTAAAAATTGCCTGAACATCCATTAGCTATTTCACCTTCTTGTTTCCTCTCTGTACCTCTGTACCTTTCAACACATCCAACCTCCAGTAACCTTTTCACAGATAACCTGTTTTTGACCCCCATAACCGCTGGCTTCAGGGACGTCTTGCACTTCTGTGGAGCTCATTCCTCAGGTCTAGGCCTTACTGCTACTTGAGTTCAAACACTCAGGGCCAGCTTTAGGGCAGTGCGACAGGTCCGGCCGCACTGAGCGCTGACCTGGAGGGAGAGCACTGACATCGGGGAGGGGGCTGTGTTTAGCAATAACTTAAGAATTAAAAGCACCTGCTGGAGAGTTCCATGTGCGTCCGATGTTCAGGCAGCTAAAAAAAATTCAAGATAATTCTTGTCATTAATGTTCCTGCTAGAGAGGGAGATCGGAGTTTTGTCTTGTGGCAGTTTTGACTCACCATAAACTAGCGCAAAGGGTTAATATGCCTGCTGCAAAGAACAGATCTGTATTTTATGTTGATAGCTGAGAGGATTAGTAGAGCCAGCCTTTACTAGTGCTTTAAAACAAATTAAATGTATGTGAGAGAAGGGTTATGGAGAGATGAGGGGCAATATTGCCGGATTGTAGTGAGGGAATCCAAGGAGGAGGTCATGGGGGGGGGAGGGGAAGGAGGCAAAAAAGACTGTTGTATCGGGCGCCACCAGCGCTAAAGTCTGCCCTGCAAACACTGGCATGGTCATCAGAACCCCAAAGTTCTAAAAAGGTTAGGAGGACCTTAACATGGGGACAGGAGAAGTCAGCACAAGTTTTCGGAAACTGAAAAATAGAATTCTTTTGTCGGGTTTCTGGATATGGAATATGCACACGTCAGCTTGGTAAGTGAACATTTTCAGGTCATGTACTTGCATTCTGAAGCAACCTCTGAGGCTTGTGCAGTGTGAGTCTATAGTACACCTCCTAACATATTGTTGCCCCCCTCAATTTCTGAGTCCTTTAATGTTCTGGCATGTCCATGTTCAAGCCATAATTAACTTTTCTCTCTGAAAATACCAATAATTACAATGTGTCCATATTTTAATGAAAGGGGATTTGGGAATATTGCCAAACTATGAAGAAAACGTGCACATCCTGAAATTGTGCTTTCTAACGTTTCTAAAACAGTGAGAGATGAATATATTTTGGTCTTGGTCATCAATTTATCATTCAATTTCTCATTCTGTTTTTATTTTTTTAAAGATCTGTGGAAACATGAAACCTGAACATTTCTACGTGTGAGGTAAATTTAAAATGCCCTTATTCATAAGTCACATACATTCTGGGTCACACTGAAAATGTATTTATTTATTTGTTCCTCCATTTGTGGTGCAGTGCCAGCTTCTTCAGTGCACTTGATGACACTAGAATTGTACTTCAGTGTAATTTTTTATGAACTTATCCGCTTGAATCAAAGGGATGACCCTGATAGTGTGTCTTCCTATCAGATGGCTTAGGGAAAGTTTGGAGTCAGGGAAAGTGATGTCACAGGCAGTTAGAGTATGATCCTATCCTGAGGTAGATTCTCCAACTGCCAGGGACTGAATGCTGAGAAGGCCTGATGAGTCCCTTTATACATTACTGAGTAAAGGACAACTCCTCAAAGTAGCCAAGGTGGCACCAAGCACTTAATAATACAAGTGAAAGGTGTCAAGTGTCTCCATAAGAATGTCCCAATTAGGAGGAAAAGGTAAAAAGCATCCTTGGCAATTTTGTACCTCCTGAATGAAGATGAAGATTAATACTGAGGTACCAATCTTCCTCTGGCATCGGGAAAAGAACAAAGAGCCAAGCAGGAATATCCAGAAGTAAATCCATTTATCCATTTCCAACTGCAAGAAGCAAGAGTAATTAGTAGCAATGGTGTAAAGAAAGCAACAAAATATACTTCAATTCAAAATGTCTCCTTGTGTATGAGTCAAATAGGAACTGGTTGTGTCTGCTTGTTATACTTTCAAGATTGAAACAGAAGAAATAAAAAAGAACAATCTTAGCAATATTGGAAACTATAAGTAATTTTGGAAATTATTTTGATAGTTGATCTGATGTTAAGTTGATCTTCCTTGCTTATGTGTTGCCTCTCATCCCTTGTGTTCTATAATGTATGATTCATGACCATTTGGCAGCTGACCATTTGAGGAGGGCAATACTGGTATTAAGAGACGTATTTGTGACTATATTAGGTGGTGCAGTGATTGAGTCTACCTAGCTCCCACTATTTCTTCTATCAGAGAAACAGACCCTAGTCCATCTTGGACTGGAATCCTCATATATAAGTCTCTGAGCAGACCACCATCTTGGAAAGGGCAATTTATGAGACGTGTCCACACCCCTTTCCTTAAACTCATGGCATTAGTTTGTCTCACAAAAAAGCCGCCACCATTTGAACCCATCGCTCTTTGTGACATGCAGAACACACTTCCAGATGACTGCAAGCGCGGAAACACCAGTGTGGCTTCGGTGGCAAAGAAACGTAACCATGCGCCGAGCTTAGTGTCTAGCAACAAGCTGCTTGACTACCAGAGGAGTCCACTGTCTTCTCCTGAAGACTTGCAATCTCTGGTAAACACTTGGCACACATGTAACACTAACCAGTCAATCAATAGCTGAATGTTATGTTATCTGCACCATATTTTGAAAAATGTATAGAACCACATAGAGTAAACCAAGACAGATGCAATTTTGCAACAGGAGCAACTTTGTAATTGTATTGCTCTATGCAGAATTGTGCCCTGCATGGTCTTGCAGAAATGGCATTCTGGGCGGTCACAAATAATTCCTCTTAGCTGACTTTGCATGCAGGCATCTGGCATGATATTGCAGTGTCCAAAAGCTCTTCTCACTGGATGGATAGTGACAGTGGGTGGCTTGTTGGTAACAGAGATTGTCTTGAGTCTTGAAAACACCATGGAGGGGACCTACCACATTTAACTGGAGTCTGTCCAATGTCTATGCGGCCATTGCACCATGGGTAGGATGGTGTCGGGGAAATGGCACAAAGACCAAGAGAGTTCAGCAAGCACGGTCTGGAGCCAGGGTGAACCATGCTTAGACGATTATGATGCTTGCACCCTGGGGCACCCCAAAAGCTTGAGGCCTGATGCCATGGGCCCACGAGCAACAGAGAGAGTTCACAGTTTATGGTGACTAGAGCGGCGGACTTTGAAGCTGGTGAACCAGGTTCGAGTCTGGCGGGAGGCTCAAACATCCTGTGATTCTGGGCAAATCACTTAATCTGCACGTGCCTAAAAAATGAATGTGTCCATCTGTAATGAAACTGGTGCTCATGTAAAGCGCTCTGATACCTTCCGGTCGAGTTTGCGCTATATAAAACTACAAAAAAATAAGATAGGAGTGATCCCAATCACGAGTCGTTATTTGTTTTTCCCGCATGGCACCTGAGAATCTAGGCTAACATGCATAACAGAAATGCTTGTAAGGATACGATGCGAGACAAGCAATCAGCGAGTTGAAGAATGTCAAAATAATAACCAAGCAATCTTTGATTAACTATATTACAGATTTTAAAATGCCAGCCTAACATTTTAATCTAAGACGGGATTCCACGCACAGAACGCAGAAGACGAGGATCACAACTTGTATGACAGCCTGAGAAATCATTGACTAATATTTACATAGTCTTACCTCCCTAAATACAACAGTAGAGTTTCTTCAGAGTTCAGAACACTTGTGGGAAAACTAACCTCTGCAATACTAGTTCTGGTGTGTGCTGCTCACCCCTCTCTTGCCATCAAATTCACCAATCCACAGCCAGTGCAAGAGTGATATCTGCATCTACTCAGGATGACACTGCAGTTGATGAGTCAGTGCACAGTTAGTTTCCAGATCTCCTGTGCTGTCATAGGTGCCATGCACGTGATCTGATCCCTAGACTCAATCTTCCTAATCTTGCTTTGATTTCCGGTTTGCTGCTTTGGATACAGTTTACCAGGAAATGTCTGGGCACCATGGCAACTGACAACAAAAAAAATGGAAGTCTTATATCTAGCTACCTGTTTATCGTAATTTGGTGCCGTGCAGGGGAGAAACGTCTTTACAGGAAGCTGGAGCACAAAATTGGATAGGCACTTTGTTGGAATTTCCTCGGCTTAAATACACGCATACTGCATTGGGACACCAGACGTCACAGCCTAGCACGCTCATACCACTGATTCACTTCATTTCAACCTCACCCTTCATGAAGCAACCTCTGCTAAACATCTGCTTGCTAGGGCAAGGCAGAGGTTTCTGGCACAAAGGAATAAAGGATAAAAAAGATGAGTCATTCTTAGAAATTGCTTCATACTAGCAGGAAACCAAGGCAAGTTCTCTGGAAATATGTAAATATTGTTCTATAAAAACAATGCAGCTCCCATCATATGACAAGTTCCAGATTAATAGTTTCAGCCGGCAGTGTCTGGATTCCTCAACCCTGCTTCCTGGTCTAATGTCAATAGTCCAAATACCTCAAATTGGTCCAAGTAAGAACAGGCTGAGGAAGATCTAAGGGCCGCCCCTTCCACCCACCATCCCTCCACACTGAGTCCCAACGGCCATGTTAATAATAATAGCTCTTTTTTAAAAAATACTGTTACCCATTTGAATGCTTCTCGATTTACCGACCTCGGAAGGATGGAAGGCTGAGATGTCCTAGCTATGAACTGATCTTGAAGCCAGCAGATTACTACCTATCTCAGTGGTTAGGGTTTATGTTCCCTAGCCATCCTTCCAGCAATATCCATCTTACTTGCTCAACGCTTCTTCTGTGCACTGAAACGCAATTCCCCCACAAGGTATTCAGACGTTCACTCACTGCCACCAAGTCAAAGACAATCTATTCGTAGGGGAAATACTTATTTTTTTTTTCACATTTGTTAGAGTTGTTCAAAACATTCAGTGAAACATCCACAACATGGTCTGTCTCCACTAGAAACAACAAAACACTGAAAGCATTATTCAGAGAGAGCTTGAAACAGCATAATTAAAGAGTATTGTCCTTCACTTCCTCGGCCCAAAACCAGAAATTCAGGCTGAGGCCTGGTCAGTCAGGGGGTCAAGAGGGGAATGGCAGGGTTGAGCCCGGAAACCCAGAGGTGGACTGGGTGTGGCTGGCTTGACAGAGGTCTGCCTCTATAGGACCCAATTTAATCCAATCTAATCTGTCATTATGGATGACAGATGTTGCAGGCAAATTGCTGTGGGGTGTGTGTGCTTAAGATGTGGATCAGGGCAGCGGAGACACAATATGAAAAGGACATAGCCGGGAGGGCTGGGGAGATAGCCGTGGATTGTGGCAGTTCCCAGGCTGGCCACGCTGGAGGGCTGAGTGAGAACAGCTACTGATGATTGTCGCGGAATGCGCGGCAGGGCGAGGAGCCTGAACCGCAGGCGCAGGGTAAAGACTTGTGAGGTGAGGACCAGGCCAGAACCCCCATCTCTCCACGTGCAGGTTACTGCGGACTCGGCCACGATGGGCTGCAAAACAGAGAGGCGCGGTGGTGGGCCCGTTCACCATGGCAACGCAGGGCGGTGCA
Organism: Calotriton arnoldi; assembly: GCA_963921515.1. Taxonomy (NCBI): domain Eukaryota; kingdom Metazoa; phylum Chordata; class Amphibia; order Caudata; family Salamandridae; genus Calotriton; species Calotriton arnoldi. The sequence goes on from CAWUFW010007702.1 coordinate 841,720, forward strand.
CATGGCAGGAGTAAACTTGCCACCAGGCGAATGAGACTGTTGCTAATAGGCGTCGAACTAAAAAAAAAAAACTACGCAATAGCTGTCAGGGGCAGAATCTCTAGTGCATGGTTTTTGGGATGAGCACTTACTCGCTGGTGTGAGTCGTACCTTAGATGAACACTAGGTCTGTTTTACCTGAGAAGAGCTCTTACATACATTAATAGTGCGTTGTATTTATTAGAGGAGGTCTTCCAGCCACAGCTGTGCTTGCTTGAGGTGAAGTCTTACACGATGGTGCCTGTTGTAGCTGAGATGAGGTTGCACACACTGGTGCGTGTAGTTCCTTAGATAATAATCTCTTGCACAAACACGTGTGTTAAACCTAGGATGAGCTCTTACACACACGTGTGTCACGTACCAGAGATGGGCTCCTATGCAGTGCCGTGTGCTGTACCTCAGATAAGACCTTAGGCACTCCGGCATGTCTTGTACCGTTGATGAGCACTCACACATTGCCGTGCGCCGCACCGTGTACGGCTCTTACAGAAACTGCTGTTTGTTGTACATAAAATGAGCCCTTACACGCAGATATGTGTTGTACATGAGATTCATTTTACACAATAGTTCTATAAAGCTGGGATGGGATCTTACACACAGGTGTGTTATACATGATAGGAGCCCTTACATAATGGTGGGTGTCGTACCTTATGAGAGCTCTAACACAATTCGGTGTGTGTTGTGGGTAAAATGAGCTCCTACGATCTCTGGATTATATTGACGTTTAGATTAGCTCTTCCACAGTAGTGTGTTGTAGCTGAGATAAACTCTTACACTCAATAGTGTGTGCTCTATCTTAGATTAGCTTCTACTTAGACTTACAAGAGTTCTTGAACACATTGGTATATATTGCACCTAATGTCAAGGTCTGTTCCTGAGGGAAACACCATGATGCAATGGCCACGATGCATAAGAGCTACAGATTAGTGGCAGACTCATTCGATACTGCTGGATCGCCTTCTAAGCGCTCAGGTGCTGCCACTTGGACTTGTGCATCCTACTTGTTCCAGGCCATAGGGTGGATTTCCAGGTCACACTCAGCAGAGTCACATTTAGAATGACGACTCAAGTTCCATAGTCCCTGCTAACCATTCTTGTTGTGACTTTCATCCAAAGTTTGTTCACTAGCGGAGTTCCCTCACCTTTGTTGCTTTTTACTTACGCTCGGTCACTTGGGGATGTAGTTGCTGAGTTACTACAGCTTACTTTAGTGCATGTCCACCTTCCATTTGCAGTCTGCCCTCCGCTCTCCTGAAGCCCTCCTAGGTTTCTTGCAGGGTACAAAAGGAAGCTGATAAGGGCACATGCGTCATTCCCCATAAGTAATTACTGAATGAGGTTGCACGTCAGAATATTGTAAAAAGGAAATATTGTCTTACATAAAAATTGTGTCCTAAATATGTTTTCCCCCAAAAATTGTCCACTTGGGTGTAGATTTTCTATTTCCAGTGAGACGATAATTTTGCAAACAACGTTAATGGCACAATATTTATGTCAGACAATATTCTGTTAATGATGTTCTGTTGCCACCACACCTGGATCGAGAGAGAGAGAGAGAGAGAGAGAGAGAGAGAGAGAGAGAGAGAGAGAAGAAAGAAAAAAAAAAATAAGTGATGAGTAACCATGAAAAAAGGGCCAATATTTTCATGAAGAGGTTCTGGTGACCTCTTCAAGGTGCAACTAGCAACAGCCACTGATTCGAATTTGAATATTTAGGTTTTGTTTCCAATTCCTGATTTGATTGTTGTTAAAACAATGGACAGTGGTCAGAACAAGCTACATTATGTGATTCTGTGGTTGTGGAATTTACTGTATTAATTGTGTGTTATAGCTTTTACCAATAGTTTACACCATGGTTTGCAGATTTCAACGAAAAATGTTTCTAGCTCAAATTGATCAACCGAATATTGCCAAAGAATGTGCTGCATAACGCCACTTAATCTGCCTTTTCTGGCCATATAATTTAGATAAGCTTGCCACATAATCATAGTGGCTTTGACAATGGTAAACTGCAGAGTGGTTTGGGGTATGTCATTATGATAACAAAACACTATTCAGAGTGGTTGAGAAAGGGGGCAGGCCTCTGACCACGCCTCAGCAGTCCGGCTGTGGGGGACTTACTTGTCATAACAATAGTGGTTCTTGGCCCAATGACCCTCACCAGCCAAGGGAACTTCATCGCCTAAACAGTAGTGCACCAGGAGGCTCCTGTGCAGAGTGGTTGAGAAAGGTGGCGAGCCTCCGACCACATCTTAGCAATCCTGCTGTGGGAGACTTACTGGTCGCAACAATAGGGGTTCTTGGCCCCCGATGACCCTCAGCAGCCAAGGGAACTTTATCCCCCAACCAGTAGTGCCCCAGGAGGCCCCTGTGCAGAGTGGTTGAGGAAGGGAGTGGTGCCTCCAACCACATCTCAGCAATCCGGCTGTGGGGGACTTGCTTGTAGGAACAATAGGGGTTCTTGGCCCCCAACAACCCTCAGCAGCCAAGGGGACTTTATTGCCCAAACAGTAGTACACCAGGAGGCCCCTGTGCACAGTGGTTCAGAAAGCGGGCGGGGCCTGCGCCGATGTCTCAGCAATCCGGCTGTGGGGGACTTACTTGTGGCAACAATAGAGGTTCTTGGCCCCCAACGACCCTCTGCAGCCAAGGGGACTTCATGTCCCAATCAGCAGTGCACCAGGATGCCCCTAGGCAGAGTGTTTGAGAAAGTGTGTGGATCTCCGACGAGGTCCCACAATTCTCAGCAAGCTCGTTTCTGATCTTAATTTTGCCTCTTTCTGATCCTTTCTGAGCTTTATTCTGCCTCTTTCTGCTGCTCGTTTCTGACTTTTATTTTGCCTCTTTCTCCACATTTCTCACCTTTATATGGCCTCTTTCTGCTCGTTTCTCACCTTTATTCACCCTCTTTCTGCTTGTTTCTCACCTTTTTTTGCCTCATCCTACGCATTGATGACCTTTATTTTGCCTCTTGCCGCTCGTTTCTCACCTTTATCATCCTTCATTCTGCTCCTTTCTGACCTTTATTCTGTCTCTTTCTGCTAGTTTCTGACCTTTATAATGCAACTTTCTGCTTTTTTTTCACGTGCAATGGAACTGCGAGGGAGGGTGCCTCAAAGGCCCTGTGGTCCCAGCCAGGTCAATGCCTCCTGTGGGAGCGGGCATTGCTCTGATAGACAGGGGGCTGCTGAAAGGCAGCACCCTGTCTGTCACAGCAATATCTTCATCTGTTTCCCTGCAAGCATATTTACATCCAGGGAAACACATAAGAACTCTGCTTTCTGCAAGCCGGAGCTGTTTGAAAGCTCCGGCTTGCAAAAAACAGAGTTTTGTTTGCTTTTGATCTGTGGGAGCTGTCAGCTCCAGCCAAGCAAAAGCAAACAGCTCCCGCCCGAGGGTGCACACCTTGGGAGGTAGCAGGAGCCAGACCTGGGGGTGGCGGTCCCCAGAGCCATCCATGGATCCACGAGGGGGGCCGCGCAGCACCCCTCCAGTGTTTATTTCAACCACGGGGAGGTAGTGGTCCCTGGGGCTGAGGGTCCATGATGGCCCTTCATTATTTTCTTTGAGCCCCAGGAAGGGTGGGGTCCACAGGGTGCGAGCTGGCCCGGTGGGTGCGTCTGCATACATATTATACAGTGCCGCAAGGAGTTTGCAGTCACAGGGGCTGCGGGGGTCCATGTGGGCCTTCCCACATTTATTTAACAAGGTTTGCCTCAGGGAGGTGGCAGTCCCCAGGGTGTTGGCGGGCCCAGTGGGCCCGCCCGCATACATATTATCTTGCTTCTATATTTTTACATTTTTCGATAGGAGCCACAGATCTAGCGTGGCTCCTGCTAAATGAAATTAAATGAAAAATAAATTTATAAAGCACAAACCAGTTACCCAAAGGTGTCAAGGCGCTAGCTTATCAGATAAACGTAAGTCGTAAGATCTTGGCTCAAAGTCAGAGGTTAAACAACCATGTCTTTAGTGCCTTCATGAAAGCCAACAGGTGATTCTCGTCTTTTAACCTTTGGGGAAGAGAGTTCCAAAGTTTAGTTGTCCCAACCCAAAAACTTCTACCGCCCCAAGCACTTTTCTTGAACCTAGGGATCACCAGATTGTGAGATTGAGCTGAACGTAGCTGACGTACAGGGACATACAAGCAAAGATTTTGCTTGAAAAAGACTGGCCCTATATCATGAATAGCTTTAAATGCTATGCACAAGGCTTTAAACTTGGAGCTTTTTTATTAAACGCTGCTACCCTGCCGCGGAGGAGCACCACCCCGAGATTGAAGGGGGCCACGTGAGTTGGTATTTACCGAGCCATAAGAGTGGAACAGCAACTAAGGATTTAGCGCGCACTAGCATTCCGAGGCCCATTGAGGGCTTGCTACTTTTGCCAGCAGTAATCAATAGCGCTAACCATCTGTGGACTTATTATGGACACTACAAATCCCAGACTGCCCATCCAGGGCGTACTATTCAGTATTCTAATGACGGGGTGGTGTCCCGCGCTTTTTCGAACTGCCGAAGCCTCTGAGGAGGAGTTGAGATACTCCAGAAACGTGTCAGGCATTAACGGCGGTCGAGCTGCTCATGGAATCGGGGTGCTGGATGTGCGCATACCATTAAAGGCTTGATGCTTGTGGCTACTGTTCGAGTGCTCCTTGTACGTTGGGTACTCTTGGAGCTTTTTTATTAAACGCGGCTACCCTGCCGTGGAGGAGCACTACCCCGAGTTTGAAGGGGGTCACGTGGATTGGTATTTACCAAGCCATAAGAGTGGAACAGCAACTAAGGATTTAGCGCGCACTAGCATTCCTAGGCCCATTGAGGACTTGCTACTTTTGCCAGCAGTAATCAATAGCGCTAACCATCTGTGGAATTATTATGGACACTACCAATCCCAGACAGGCCATCCAGGGCGTACTATTCAGTATTCTAATGACGGGGTGGTGTACCGCGCTTTTTCGAACTGCCGAAGCCTCTGAGGAGGAGTTGAGATACTCCAGAAACGCGTCAGGCATTAACGGCGGTCGAGCTGCTCATGGAATTGGGGTGCTGGATGTGTGCATACCATTAAAGGCTTGATCCTTGTGGCTGCTGTTCGAGTGCTCCTTGTACGTTGGGTACTCTTGGAGCTTTTTTATTAAGCGTGGCTACCCTGCCGCGGAGGAGCACCACCCCGAGATTGAAGGTGGCCACGTGGGTTGGTATTTACCGAGCCATAAGAGTGGAACAGCAACTAAGGATTTAGCGCGCACTAGCATTCCGAGGCCCATTGGGGGCTTGCTACTTTTGCCAGCAGTAATCAATAGCACTAACCATCTGTGGAATTATTATGGACACTACAAATCCCAGACTGCCCATCCAGGGCGTACTATTCAGAAATCTAATGACGGGGTGGTGTCCCACGCTTTTTCGAACTGCCGAAGCCTCTGAGGAGGAGTTGAGATACTCCAGAAACGCGTCAGGCATTAACGGCGGTCGAGCTGCTCATGGAATCAGGGTGCTGGATGTGCGCATACCATTAAAGGCTTGATGCTTGTGGCTGCTGTTCGAGTGCTCCTTGTACGTTGGGTACTCTTGGAGCTTTTTTATTAAACGTGGCTACCCTGCCGCGGAGGAGCACCACCCCGAGATTGAAGGGGGCCACGTGGGTTGGTATTTACCGAGCCTTAAGAGTGGAACAGCAACTAAGGATTTAGCGCGCACTAGCATTCCAAGGCCCATTGAGGGCTTGCTACTTTTGCCAGCAGTAATCAATAGCGCTAACCATCTGTGGAATTATTATGGACACTACAAATCCCAGACTGCCCATCCAGGGCGTACTATTCAGTATTCTAATGACGGGGTGGTGTCCCGTGCTTTTTCGAACTGCCGAAGCCTCCGAGGAGGAGTTGAGATACTCCAGAAACGCGCCAGGCATTAACGGCGGTCGAGCTGCTCATGGAATCGGGGTGCTGGATGTGCGCATACCATTAAAGGCTTGACGTTTGTGGCTGCTGTTCGAGTGCTCCTTGTACGTTGGGTTCTCTTGGAGCATATATATATCTGAGGAAGGCACACAGAATCGCCGAAATGCATAATGCCTAAGCCGTGATGAATAAAATGGTTACCTGGCATCCCCGCTGTGTCCTCTGGTCTTTTCATTTGGAAGGACTCTCTTTTTGATATTTTTCACGAGCTGTGCCTTAGCGCGTGACAACAGAGGACCCGCTTCACAAGTGGCCCGCAATAAGTAAAGGCATTGTGGCAGAAATCACCAAGGGATTGGTAGTTTGCTGGCCCACCTCGGGAGCATTACGGACAAGTGGCCATTGCTATTAGCAGTCCATGACTGCACGGGGACGCTGGATCATTGTATCACATCGTCATGGCCCGGTTTGGAACTGTTCGTGGGGTTGAGGCGTAGGGGACCCGAGGTGGCCATTAACATCTTTATGATCGGGACTCTCTTGGCTCAAATCAGCCTTCTCCCTCTTTTTGCAAGGTATATTAGTACGCATTGAAGCGTTATATTGCTCCGCATTCTGGACTTCTTTTGAAATGCATGCCGGGATGTTGAGTCCTGTAGACATCGGACCACAGCTGCAATCAATGAAGGCGGAGCTTGCTATACTTCAACCATTTGGAGCACCATGAGACATTAAAAAGAGGGACGGAGGGCAACCCGAGGCAAGAAAGGCATCTGAGGAAGGCACACAGAATCACCGAAATGCATAATGCCTAAGCCATGATGAATAAAATGGTTACCTGGCATCCCCGCTGTGTCCTCTGGTCTTTTCGTTTGGAAGGACTCTCTTTTTGATATTTTTCACGAGCTGTGCCTTAGCGCGTGACAACAGAGGACACGCTTCACAAGTGGCCCGCAATAAGTAAAGGCATTGTGGCAGAAATCACCAAGGGATTGGTAGTTTGCTGGCCCACCTCGGGAGCATTACGGACAAGTGGCCACAGCTATTAGCAGTCCGTGACTGCACGGGGACGCTGGATCATTGTATCACATCGTCATGGCCCGGTTTGGAACTGTTCGTGGGGTTGAGGCGTAGGGGACCCGAGGTGGCCATTAACATCTTTATAATCGGGACTCTCTTGGCTCAAATCAGCCTTCTCCCTCTTTTTGCAAGGTATATTAGTACGCATTGAAGCGTTATATTGCTCCGCATTCTAGACTTCTTTTGAAATGCATGCCAGGATGTTGAGTCCTGTAGACATCAGACCACAGCTGCAATCAATGAAGGCGGAGCTTGCTATACTCCAACCATTTGGAGCACCATGAGACATTAAAAAGAGGGACGGAGGGTAACCCGAGGCAAGAAAGGCATCTGAGGAAGGCACACAGAATCGCCAAAATGCATAATGCCTAAGCCGTGATGAATAAAATGGTTACCTGGCATCCCCGTTGTGTCCTCTGGTCTTTTCGTTTGGAAGGACTCTCTTTTTGATATTTTTCACGAGCTGTGCCTTAGCGCGTGACAACAGAGGACCCGCTTCACAAGTGGCCCGCAATAAGTAAAGGCATTTTGGCAGAAATCACCAAGGGATTGGTAGTTTGCTGGCCCACCTCTGGAGCATTACGGACAAATGGCCACTGCTATTAGCAGTCCGTGACTGCACGGGGACGCTGGATCATTGTATCACATCGTCATGGCCCGGTTTGGAACTGTTCATGGGGTTGAGGCATAGGGGACCCGAGGTGGCCATTAACATCTTTATGATCGGGACTCTCTTGGCTCAAATCAGCCTTCTCCCTCTTTTTGCAAGGTATATTAGTACGCATTGAAGCATTATATTGCTCCGCATTCTGGACTTCTTTTGAAATGCATGCAGGGATGTTGAGTCCTGTAGACATCGGACCACAGCTGCAATCAATGAAGGCGGAGCTTGCTATATACTTCAACCATTTGGAGCACCATGAGACATTAAAAAGAGGGACGGAGGGTAACCCGAGGCAGGAAAGGCATCTGAGGAAGGCACACAGAATCGCCGAAATGCATAATGCCTAAGCCGTGATGAATAAAATGGTTACCTGGCATCCCGCTGTGTCCTCTGGTCTTTTCGTTTGGAAGGACTCTCTTTTTGATATATATATACATATATTCACTGAGAAAACCATAGGTTTTAGGGACAGTTATAGTTAGTTGGACATTTCACTCGTACTAAACCAGAGAAATTCCCCCGTTATAGTTAGTTCAGCTAACTATAACTCGCGCCCCCGCAATGCACTGCTGATGACATCACATATTACATCACTCATGACATGGTCAGTGACATCACTGATGACATCACTGATGACATCTGAAATGACACCACTGATGACATCATCCAGTGAATGTGTGTTTCTGTAAAGTTTAAATATGTTTAATATATATAGGGAAAGGCGTATTGAAGAATGAGTGGGTGTATAAGTGTCTGAATGGATGATTTAGTACGTGCGTGAGTGACTCTACAAGTGAGTGATTAAACGTATCTTACTGAATGCATGGGTTAGTGACTAAACTGTGTGAATGTCTGTATCCGTCTGTCTGTTGGTGTGTAAGTGGATGCATGGATGTGCGAATAGCTACATGAGTGTCTATATGGGTTATTGATTGGTTCTCTGAGTATCTGTATGGGTGCCTGAGTGTTTGTGTGGGTGGGGTGTGTGTGACTCTGTACATAGATGTGTGAGTGGGTGATTCACTGGGTGCATGATTTGTAGAGTGCATCTGTGATGGACTGCTTGGGTGGGTGAGTGTGTGTATGGGTGTGTTAGTGAGTGAATGTATATCTCAGTGGTACATGTGCGAGTAACTACATATGTAAAAGGCAGTATATATGTGTGTTAGAGTATTTAAATGGCTATAAGTGAGAGTGTGTGATTGTGAGAGTGGCTGTATGGATGTGTGTGTGCTTGTATCAGTTATTGTATAAGAGCGTAAGAATGTGCTAGTATTTGTATGAGTAAGTGAGCTGGTGTGTGTATAACTGTATAGGTGAGTAAAGGGTAGTTTGAATAATTATTTGTATGACTGACTAGGTGTGTGAATACCTCTATGGATGAGTGGCGGTGTGTGAGTGTTTATATAGGTGTATGAGTGCATATGATAGTCCTGTACTGAGTGACTGTAAGTATGAGTGACTGTACGGGTGAGTGAGTAGATGTGTGTGTGTAGACCTAAGAATTAGTGAGTGGGTATGTAGTTATTGGTATTGGAGTGTGTATGGTTTTGAGAATGGCAGTCTGTAATTTAGAGTGGGTGTATCAAAAGTTAAATTAGGGTGTGAGAAGATGCATGAAATTATCACATGGATGATGTCATCAGTGATGTCATCAGTGATGTCATTTGAGATGTCATCAGTGATGTCATCAGTGATGTCACTGACCATGTCATGAGTGATGTAATATGTGACGTCATCAGCAGTGCATTGCGGCGGCGCGAGTTATAGTTAGCTGAACTAACTATAACGGGGGAATTTCTCTTTTTTTGTACGAGTGAAATGTCCAACTAACTATAACTGTCCCTAAAACCTATGGTTTTTTCAGTGAATTTCAAAGGTTTTTAAATGCTAATTTCTAACTATAACGTGTCTGAAACCTATGGTTTTTCAGTGAATTTCAAAGGTTTTTAAATGCTAATTTCTAACTATAACGTGCCTGAAACCTATGGTTTTTAAGTGAATTTCAAAGGTTTTTAAATGCTAGTTTCTTACGATGCCTACAGAGGTAGAACATGTGAAGAAAGAAGAAAAACGCACAGAAAGAAGCAAAAGAAATGCAGAAAGAAGCAACAGAAGTCCACAAAGACGAAGAAAAGTGCAGGAAGAAGCAAAAGATGTGCAGAAAGAACCAACAGAGGAGCAGAAAGAGGCCTTGTTGCAAAATCATCCTGTGCCCACAACTTTTTCAGATGGGTACTGGTGGTAACTGACTCTGACTAACCAGAGCCAGTGCTATGCTAAAAGACACGTAGAATACAGTGAAAACACCTACATACACTAGGGAACACTATGCGTTGGGGTACCCCTGTGATTAGCATGACCTCCTCTGTAAGTCCCTAGTACATAATAGGGCAGGGGGATTAAAACTACCTCTTAAAACGCGCTACGGGCGCGTTTGCACAGTGGTGAAGGGAGGGGGGGCCTGAGGTGACATGTGTGCAAACGCGCCCCGTGGTGCGTTTTAAGTTGTGGGATTAAGTCCCCTTGAATCCTGAGGGTCCCTGGGGCCCAACTAGCCCACCAGGTACCTCCAGTATGCGCCAGAGAGCTGCGTTGCACAGAGGTGTTCAGAGGCCACGCCCCTTTTTACAACACTCTGCAACGCAGCTCCGTGGCGCTTACTGGAGGTACCTGGTGGGCTAGTTGGCCCCCAGGGACCCTCAGGATTAAAGAGGTATTAATTCCTCAACTTAAAACATGCCACAGGGCGTGTTTGCACACATGTCACCTCAGGCCCCGCCCCCTCCCTTCACCACTGTGCAAACGCACCCCGTGGCAAGTTTTAAGTTGGGGGATTAACTCCCCTTGAATCCTGAGGGTCCCTGGGGTGCAACTAGCCCACCAGCTACCTCCATTAAGCGCCACAGAGCTGCGTTGCAGAGAGGTGTAAAAAGGGGCGTGGCCTCAGAACACCTCTCTGCAACGCAGCCCCCTCGCGCAAACTGGAGGTTCCTGGTGGGCTAGTTGGCCCCACAGGGACCCCCAGTATTCAAGGGGAATTCGTTCCCCATCTGCAAACGCGCCAGGGGGCGCATTTGCAGAGTGTTGCAAGAAGGGGGCGTGGCCTCTGGCGCGATGCCGGTCTTTTTTTTTTTTTAAGAAGGGGGGCTGTGTGGCCCCCCTTCTTTTTCTAATTTATTGGCCCTGGGGATCCCAGTAGTAGTAGTTTTTCTGTTTTTGTGTACCTAGGGTGATTCAATTTAAATATGATCAAAAAATGTATATGCACTAAGTAAAATAGCAATATGGACATTGACTTTGAGATTTTGATGAGTAGAGTAGCAGATATATTAATATAAACCTGTCTCTGAGTTATTAGATTCTGAGGGCACTTAGCCATGAATTTAGTGATATTGAGTGGCAAGGTTGACATGAATTACGATAATTCAATTAATGTTTTAAGTATAACAAGCTACAACAGTCAATATCTATGCGTGTTTGTTATCTCCCGCAGTGCACAGATTGTAAGTAATAAAGTTTGATTGAATAGTATACTACAAGGACCACAATGCCTCATAATGGGCTAACGTGGACACCGAGTATAAAAGAGAAAATAGTAAAGGGACTCTCGTAATACTACCGTGACCAAGAACGTGAAGTTCGAAACGCGTAGGGAGGAAGAGAGCTTTTTTTGAATAAAAGCCTTTCAACTGCTAAGGTGTGTGCCGCGTTTCACTGTTTTGTTGGAACACATTGTTGCGGAGAAAGGTCTTCTCTCCGCCGTGAGCACCGGCTGTAAAGTGTTCCCTCGTGTGAAGACCAATTTGTTGTTTATAAAGAAAGACGGAGGAGAACCCGGCACGCTTATCACCGTTACAGAGATTGATTCGGAATCACTTGTGACCGCAGTGCACAGATTGTAAGTAATACGGTTTGATTGAATAGTATACTACAAGGACCACAATGCCTCATAATGGGCTAACGTGGACACCGAGTATAAAAGAGAAAATAGTAAAGGGACTCTCGTAATACTACCGTGACCAAGATCGTGAAGTTCGAAACGCGTAGGGAGGAAGAGAGCTTTTTTTGAATAAAAGCCTTTCAACTGCTAAGGTTTGTGCCGCGTTTCACTGTTTTGTTGGAACATATATATATATATATATACACACACAAAACAGTCCAAAAAAGAAGTTAAGCCACCCCAGTTTGTTCCTGGAAAGTTTTGGTTTGATCCATCTGTCAAGCGGGGGCTGAGAAAAAAGGGGGGCCCAAAACGCAAAATCTCCATGCATTTTCCATAGACTTTTTTGAAACGGACTACAGTTAATACTGCTGAACAGAATTACACCAAATTTGGCAAGAAGCTAGAGCTTGGTCTTTCAATTGTGCTTTTTGTGATTTGGTGTAAATCCGTTCAGTAGTTCTTGACATATTAAGGGTAAAGAAAATATAGATATTTGGACGGTTGGGCTCGCAAGAGTCTCAGAGCCAGTTTGGGGGGGTTGGGCACAGGGCTTTTGCCCAAGCCCACACCGCGCACGGTGATGACCTCCTACTTTAGGTTAAAAAAAACAAAGGTTAACGTGGCATTACAGTTAGGAATTGTAATGATATATTACTTTATATTTTAAAAAACCTTAGAAACTCACTGAAAAAAACAAAGGTTAAAAGGACGTTATAGATAGGTGAAAATGTCAGTTAAAACATACCATTTAAAAAAAAAAACACTGAAAATCACCAGTTATAGTTATCTCAACCAACTATAACTCATGCCCTAAATTAACTATAACTGGCACCCTCGCCCTACACTGCTAATATACTTCTTTCTTTGCAGTGAAAATGAATGTAGCCCAATAGCCTCTCTACAACCAAAGGAATCCTGCCCAGCGCAGAACATAGACACTTCAACAAGAAAGTTCTCCATTGCCTGTTTTTTGACTCACTCCCAAGACCGCCTGAACAAGAATCGACACAAGACAATGCTGTTTATTGTAATACTGTATAACTGATTGCATCACGATATATGTTGTAAAGCGCTCTGATACCTTCGGGTCTGGCTAGCGCTATATAAAACTCATAAATTATAAATAAATAAATAAATAAATAATGCTACTTAGAGCAACTGTACTAATAAAGGCACCTTCACACATGTATTACTACAGTACAGCAAAACTGACAGGAGAAAAAGATTGTTTACTGCCATACAGATTTCGTGTTTTAATAGCTTTGCACAGGTTGTGCTCCAGTAATAAGTAGTTTGCGTCCCCTTGTCTCAATGAGACTAAAATGTTAAAATGAAGGTCCAGGGTGGAGCTACCATCAAGACCTCCTTCTGTTCACTTGCTCTTTGACAGCGAGTTAGAATCAATCAAGTGAAGACTGGGCAATAGAAAATGTTGGGGAATCCTAGACAGGCTGGTGAAGTACTAGTCCCAGGTCAAGTAGGGGATCCAGTCCTACTGTTTTTCCAGAGACAAATGCCAGGAATGCTTAGTTGACAGATGACGGGATAGGGAAAATAAAATAAATAAAACCACTTACCTTGCGCTCGCCCGATCTCCGACTCGGCGATGCGGCTAGACGAAGGTAAGTGGTTTTATTTATTTATTTATTTTCCCTATCCCGTCATCTGTCAACTTCCTCCCCTCCCCACCCGACCACACCGCCTCACCGCTCTTACCTGTACCGGCTTGCCTGATGCTTTAAGGCCAAATTGTTCTACAGACTGAAAAGGCCTGCAGGATTCCAGTAACATTCTTAATAACCATGGGCCGGCATGCCACACTCATCTTCAGATTAGTTGATAACCACTTGGAAGCAGTAGTGGCTGCTATCGGACCTGGGTGGTGTGGCAGGGGCAGGGGGGTGGGGTGGGGAGGGGCCGAAAAAAGTTTTAAAAAAACACTTACCTGTGACGGCTGGACGGCCGCCGCCTTTCCTCCGTCCTCTTCTTTCTGAAGCAGCAGGAAGTACCCGGCGCCCAGCCTCTTGATAGCCAATCACAATGCTGTAATGCAGCGTTGTGATTGGTCTGAGCGGTGTTGATCGGCGCTCAGTCAGGGAATGGGGGCCTGGGCATGTTCTCCACACAGGCTGTAATGCAGCCTCCATGGAGAAGATGCAAAGTGCACTTGAATGTCATGTGCTCTTAGGAGTGGGCAAACCACTCCTCCCCTGCTCCTCTGTCGCCGGAGCAGCCTTGCCCCAAACGCAAACCTACAGCAGAAGGAAACATAAAATGATAATAAAGCAAGTTATGTTATTGAAATTCATAGAGCGCACAGCTACCCCAAGGGGTAAATTAGTTATTATCATTTTATGTTTCCTTTACTTCACTGCCGCGAAGCAGTGGGGCAACGCTCCTCCACCTTAGCAGAGGAGTCCTCACTGCTCGGAGGGCGCATTTTGCAGAGAATGGTTCTACAGAGAATTCTTCCCCTGGCTTTCAGTGTTGCACCAAGTGATGGGCACTTCCATACTTTGCTCCCTGATACAAATTTCTTCAATATATGTTGCATTTCTCAGCACATTTATTCATGCACCTATAGTATTTATTTAAGTATCTTTTGTTAACGTTTTTGGCTAGCTTTATTGGAGATATTTGTTTATCTTTGGCAGTAAGGACATCATTTGTTGATCATAAAGTCAGTAATCCATGGAAGTGTGTAGAAGGAGTTGTCCTTGTAGATTTTCTCAATCAGTGAATGAAATTCCTTAGTGGTGGCATTAACGCCAGTGTAACTTGCAACATGCCATCTTCTTGTACTCTCCCGCACATACAGTGCTGTAAAATCCCACAGGAGTTACCCTGTTGAGCTCCTCAGTACGCATATACTTTAGGTGTTCAAAAATGTTCTTCCTGCAGTGATATAATAATAAATTAATTTCATTTAGCTCCTCCCTCGCGAAAACCTTGGCAACAACAGGTGCTATTATTGCCCATTTAATGGCACTCAATTAATTGGTTTTAGAAAGACATGAATGGCTGCAAAGATTAAAACTCGTCACCTGTGGGTCACATTAGATGTCAGTAGCAGGATATATTTGACAACGGAATGCATTATGGGAATTCAGGTCTTGCACGGAAACTGAAAGAGGACCACAGAGTTACACTAAAACAGGAATAGGATTACTGAGTTGTTCCACTGAAAGGAAGATAGGACTATTGACTTGAGATTCATGCTGTTAACCCTGAGAGTTTTTAGGGGTGGCATTCTTGGAATAGCACCAGGGTGATCCTGAATGCAAACGTACAAGATCCTCGCTCCACCAGAACCCCTATGGGTAGGCATCAGATTAATCAATAAAGTAAATAACCCTGAGGTATACGGTGGGGGACTGTGCATGCAGATTTATGACACTCTGAATATCATAAATATACATAATCGCAATTATAATAGCTTTCCAGTGGTTTTCTCCTTTCCTGAGTACGTGGCCTAGCAGACTGACAGTCGATACCTGCCTGCCGCTGCCCAACACTCATTCACTACCCACCACTGCCAGTTCTGTAGGTGGCTAGGAGAGGTCATAGCGACACTTCCTTTTGGTGGTTTTCTCCTCTACAAGTAAGTAAAAGAGGACCACATACTCAAGTTGGGGGTTGCTCCTCAATCAGCGAAATCATCTTATGGACCTGTGGCATGTTGCTTCACAATCAGGAATGAAGGTCTCAATGTGACTAGACTGGATGAGAGAAATGAAAGAAGGACTCATTGCCTCATTACCACTGGTTAGGCAATTATCGAAGGGCTCTTAGCCTAATTCCTCTGATAGGTACAACCGGGTAGCCTATAGAGGAGTGTGAATCTTTCTTCCATATCACTAAAAGCAATATAAGGGTATTGAGAACCTGACCATTAGTTAGGATCATCCATTAATACCAAGATGGTTACATGGACAATCAACCTTCCAGAAAGATGCCTTTCGGAATCAGGACCCAACTCCCTCAGAATAAAGTACCCACCAAATCTATCCAAGAATGCAGCAATACAGTTTAAACACAGTCTCCTAAAAGCCGACCCGGAAACACTAATTTTTGACTCCTACCTTTGCCTAAAGAAAGGAACCATAAAATCAGACCTTTTCTTCTACAGACGCTGAACAGCAAGGTGGAGAAAAGTATTCCACATGACTCTACAGGTATCAAAGTCCATCCTGATTCCACATGGTCTCAAATTGCCTATATCTCCCTCCCGTCTATTTGATGCAGAAGCTACAATATCATTATACAAGAATGGGATCATTCTGGTTCAAGCATCTGATCCTAACCTCGAAATCTTTGATCAATTATTCCCCAAACTATGAGCACACACAAGAGCGCACCTAAACCAGAACACACCCCAAGACACGCAAACTAAGCAACAGACTTGCAGAACCGAAAACACACCAGAACAATACCCAATTCCAACCAAAATGGAACGTTCCACACTGCAAGACTCACCAATGACATCACAACTAAAATTGTTCTACAGCACAAACGAACAAGTCCCAAACTCAACTCTCTTCAACCTCCACACGAGTCTTGACAATCCCACAACAACGACAATTACTAATCAGGACACTAGGCAAACTCCAGTCCCACTTAATCCAGCCAATAACCCTGGGACACATCCCAACATGATTGCAGTGACTAATGGAAAGGAACAGAGAACCGAAGGAATTGCAACAGATGAGTCAGATTTAAATGTTAAGAGCCCAAAACAACACCCCTCCGGAACAAAGACTTTCGAGGACTCCCAAATGTGTGTGATCACTAAAGCTAAAAAAAACACATCATTGCCATCAGTAACCCCACCGGTCGTACTCTTAGCGCAAGATGTTAGAAGCGTTGAAGAGGTAAATACATCACAAAAGAAGCTCCAGACACCTCAGAAGGAAAGATACATCACAATGACCCAATCATACAATGAACGGGCATGTAAGTTCACATATAATATGGCGATCACCCAACTCAGACTCCACCGATCACAAAGAGCACACACCCAGATCCAACCATAGGGAAAAACAACCAACTGAACCACACTTTACAGATTACAAGAGAGGTGAGATGCCCCACAAACTCTATCAGTCCTCATACTAGACTACCCAGCTAAACAAGCTTGACCACAAAATTGATAAAATAATCAAGGGATTAAATATAGTTAAATACTAACATCGGGGAATCCTCACTAGCTTTCCGAGAGTTTAAGTTGTATGTACAAGAAGCATTAACCTCAAGAGTGAACAACCTCCCTCATTCAACCACAAACTATGTACCCAACCCTGGACATCCACTCAGCAACGACCTACAGGATACCGATTCTCAGTTCAGTTCAGTTCAACAGTTGACCATAAAAACACAGAATTAAAAATACATTGTACATCATAAAGTTTTTCAGATTCAAAGGTTATTAAAAAAGCTTCACACATCAAATTAGAACGGATTTAAAACATCATTAAATATAATTTATGTATACATTTAGCCAATTGTATAAAATTGCTGCATTAGAACACCTGGTGACTAGCACTCATTTAAAACTATTAACAATCTCATCAGGGCTAAAATAAATATGAAGCATACCTCCTCCTCAGTTTTATTGCAGACAAAATATAGTTGAGGACAGAGAAACATGGTGCGATGTAAAGTGCTTGTGCTTTAAAAGTACCCATATGAAGCGTCTTCTCAAGCTTCTAAATAAGCTGCAAAAAAGTATAAAATGTGCTATTGTTTGTGGTGGGAAGTTATTACGTGGGTAGCCGGGAAGAGATTTAAACCAGGAACCAGAGTTAGGAAATGCAACCAAATAATGAATTAAATGTACCCTGAACCTCGTGAGATCAAATCTATGTTGTGTTTTTTTCACCCATGTTAAATACTGCTCTATCCCAGGCGTTGTGGACCGATTATCAACTTCAAGAAAATACAAAGGCAAAAGGATAAAAGTCAGAATACAAACCATAGAAACCTAATTGAGATCCTGCGAACTCCAAATCTTAATCCCTCGTGCCTATCGAAACTGACCCTAAAATGCATGCTTCTCAACTGCATATCAGTGAGCAAGCATGCCACAGACATCACCGAAACCATCCTCCACCACGATCTGGACATGCTATTCCTGACAGAAACGTGACTAAATCAATGATCTACACCCTTGCTCGACATAATCGTGCCTCCAAACTACACCATGCAACGCCTTGATCGAAAACAACAACATGGAGGAACATTCATGAGAAATCCCTACTAGTCAAAGCTTTTCCAGGAGACAGTCTGTCATCCTATGAATACATGAGGGTAGAAGTCTACCCAGCAAAGAATCACTAGTCAAAGTACAAGTCTTTTGCCACCCTCAAGGAGACAACCAACTGTTCATTGAACATATAATGGGAACAATTACAATACACTCTATGCTACACCCAAATGCTACTTTTCTCGGAGACTTCAAACCCCACCTGAATGATGAGGATGATATGTAGGTATCTACTCTAAAACAATTCCTTTCAAATCAAAACTTGACCCAATCTTGCATAAGCCCAACTCATAACAAAGGTTCAACACTCGACCTAATCATATGCAGAGAAGGAGCGCTGAAAATTGACTCAATCACATCCAATGACTGGTCTGATCATCACTCAGTCATTTTCCACCTAATTACGCACACACAGAAAACTAAAGGGCAAGAAACCAAACCGAAATGCTGGGTCAGAGACACCAAAAACATGAACAGGGCAGAACTGATCGCAAGTTGCAAGAAAAACCTCAAACCCACAACAGGAACCCAGAATGGTCTTGAATTAACCAAGCACTACAAACATACAATATCAGTTATAATGGAGTCAGTAGCCCCACTGACCTTCAAAAGACAAAAATTCAAACCCTCTCACCCTTGGTAAAATCAAAATCTAAATGAGGAAAGGAGCCTTAGACTCGCAGAATGAAGGTGATGACAGGAACCCTCAACGCGTGTCCTATTCAAACTATGTGAACATCAGCACAGCTACAAAAATCGCTTCTGGAACGCAAAAGCATCATACTTCAGATCCCAACTCGACATCGCAAAGAATCGCCCAGGGCGATTATTTGAAATTGTTAACCAACAATCAGGGAAAAAAATGCAACCAAGATCAGCAATAACTCAGTGGAAAACTGGGAGGCCTTCTCTTAATTTTTCAATGGAAAAATCTTAGAAATAGAAAAGGAAATTATAACTGACAAAGGGTACGAGCCGCCTTAGACAATGATCATCATTCCAACATTGTATCTCCTTACACAGGAGAGAACAGATGATGTCTCACCCATCCAAGCCCAAAAATCAAGCTATCTAAATTGAGTTCAAAACACTAACCGAAGAGGAGGTACACAAGTCCTTACTATCTATGAAACCAACTTCACATTTCAACGACTCAACCCCCTCAACAATACTTAAGGAACTCAGTCACCTCTTCTCACCCATACTGACGAAGATTGTAAATTCATCACTAGAACAAGGTACCATCCCGGATTAACTGTAGGATGGGCAATTGACACCCCGCCTGAAAAAAGTTAGGAGCAGACCCTAAAACCCTGACCAACTTTCGGCTGGCGTTGAAAGTCCCCTTTCTGGCAAAGTTGTTGGAGAAATGCATGCACAACCCATTGAGGCAACACAATGATCAATTTAATCTTCTTGACACAAATTTCAATAAGGATTTAGACCAGGGAACAGCACAGAATCAGCCATGGTTCACATAATTGATGACACCCTTAAGATGCTAGACAACAGTGACTCCTGCCTACTCATCCTGATAGACCTCTCATCGGAGTTCGACTCAGTCAACCACAACAACCTACTAAAGCTGCTAAAAAACAGAATGGTACTGTGGGAAAGTGCTCTCCTGGTTTGCATCCTTCCTGCAGAACCGCTCACATTGAATCAAACTAGGCAGCCCTTTCTCAGGGGACACAGCAGTGAGTTGCAGAGTCCCACAAGGATGGACCATTTCCACCACACTCTTTAACCTTTATATGGAGCCACTAACGGAAATCTTCAAACAATCGAACGTCGCACAGCATATGTACGCAGACGACACATAATTATACTTAAAGATATCCTCCCTAGATGATGTCGTTCAACTAAATAATATTCTAGTCACAATGTATTCCTGGCTAGCCCAAAACAACCTCAAGCTGAACTCTCTGAAAACAGAATTCCTACTTTTTTTTCCTTACAACAGCCCCACACGCATCTCAGAGTGGCTCAATCAACCAGATGCCCTTAACTGCAAACCTATTATTATTGATTCCTCTCCCTTGGAATAACACTGGACAAGAATCTGAACATGCTAGCACATATCAGTGCAACCACTTGCAGTGCGTCATCCCAACTCAATCTCACGAAGAAAGTGAAACCATTCCTGCCACCTCAAGACTTCAAACAAGCAGTACAATCATTAGAGATGTCACAAGACTAGAATATGGATCTCCGACCCTTTCAGGTCTTCCCAAATCAAGAACGGCTCCAATCAAAGCAACCCTCAACACAGCAGCCAGATTGGTAACAGGCACAAGATGATTTGACCACATCTCTCCATCACTTAGATCTCTCAAATGGCTCCCTCTGGAGGCCAGATCTCAAGCAAACATTGCTTGCCTCATGCATAGATCCTTACACTATAATGAACCAAGGTACCTGGCAGAAAAGATTTGAATTTCAAGAGGCAGCCGCTCCCTCAGAAGTGCAAACTCTCTCAGGCTAGAACCTCCTAGATTCAGGAACTAAAAAACATACACACGCTCCTTTTTTGGATCAGCTCCAAGGATTTGGAACTCCCTACCGCCCAAAATTCAGTCTAACTCATCAACCCATGTCTTAAAAAAAAAGAGGTGAAAAAGATCCTAATGAACAGATTCCTCTCTTAAAATTAGAGTGAGCCTGTCCACTGGCCACAGTGGCCAGCAAAATGACAATAATACCAATGGAGGGCATAGACACTCCCACTCCAGTAGAACCCACACAAACACTGCCCACCTGGTACCTGGAATAGAACGGACGGAAAGCAGACTCTTGAAAAACAATCAAGGAGAAGCCTTCCCAATGACTCATAAACTAATGGAGGTCATTTGACAATAACTCTGTGTCATCATAACTTATCTTACTGAAGTTGATATATATTTTTTTGCTAGATGTGCTTTTTTCTGAGTTCAGCTCTTTGTGTATGTATTTCATTCATTTGTACAGCGCTCTGATACCATTGGGTCATGTCCAACTTTATAAAACAGCAAAAAAAAATAAAAAAATAAACACTTTGATGGTGGCTGGAATAGCTCATTAGCTCTTAATAATAATAATAGAAACTGATTCTCTAGATTGCAACTTTGTCCAAGTTGTTCAACCTACTGAGCTTCATTAAGGCAAATGCAGTGCTTCAATATTGAGAACTAACAAATTTAAGACATGAATAAATACAAGAAAGTGAGATGTATAAAGGTATTCCTATGCAGGTAACTCAAAAGAAGACTTTCTTGGTGAACTACAAAAGCATTAGCTCATGTCATAGGCTGAAAAGTAGGTTGCATCTTCTAGCCAGGGGTGCGTTAAAGTGGTGACATCACTTCCTATGATGTCACACACTGTAATGCCATTGCACCACCAATAACAAGCAGGCATGCTTATGTTTTACGACTTGTGTTTGGAGACCAAAAGGCATAGACGGCTCTATGAACAGGGATACAATTTTTCTCGTTTTGGGCTTTCCTTTAACTATTATTATCAAGTGCGTTAGTAGAATTGGTACAATTTAAGCAATCAAGACTACAATTCCCAGAATGCACTGATTGGATAAATAAAGGCCCAGAGCTGTAACCATGCTGCTACAGTAACATGGAGTCAACCTGTTTTTCGAGACTTGTGCTATGTTTTTAAAAAGCTGCTGTGTAATACTTTGATAGCTCGAGTGGAAAAGTACATGTATATAGCACACGTGAACCTCCCAGACAAGCTTCATAACCTTGAGTCCTATTAATTTTTTTCCACCCAAGATGGGTGCATGGTGATGTATCTCCAGTCTCAAACCCTTTGCCCAGTTATCTGTGAAAGGTATAAACTACAAGGATTTCTGTCGGGTGTTGCAATTTCGTAGCATGAAAAATAGGTGTTGGAAAGTCATACCTATATGAGGAGATCAATGTATGTTCTCCAAGAAGCTGGGAGAGTGTGGGCCTATGCTAACGATTAGTTAATACCCCCAAAGTACATTACTTAAATCAACAGCACACAACAACAGTTATAATTATTTCGTATATTGGAAGTCATATATCTAAATAATATGCACACATTCTTTTTTTCACGTTTGTCAAAAAACACAAAAAAGAAATCAAATGACGTGACTTAGTGATAAAGTGCGATTAAAGGGAAAAATTATTTTGTTTTTGGCATTCATGCTCCGCGGAAGACTTTGCTCAAGGATGAAACCTTGAATCATTTGGAGACCAGGAAGAAAGTATTCCTCAGAATTGTTGCTGTAGTTAATACAGCCTTCGTGTTAAGATTTGGAAAGTGGGGTCTCCCCTTGTTGAATTTTGGACTTATGATTACGGATACTTGTGATCCATGTGTGGACTCCATCCTGTCTTGGAGGAGGTCTTTTGCCTTGAATCGCACAGCATTCAGGCTGTCTACATCCCTCTAGTCCTGAGGAAGACCCGCCATGATGTCTAACTACTAACACATACACATAGGGTTGAAACGTCAATGGCAATCTCATTGTTTCATGTTCTCTGACAACCATTTTAAAGAAATGCCAATAATGATATAGGATGTTTGTTGAACTGTGGACATAGAAAGAGCAGACATCTTTTGTAATAATTTTTCTATGTTAAGATCAGTCTTTGCCTACATTGTGTAATGTCGACCTTATTTTTTCACTGTATGTCACTTTATCACTAAGTCACGTCATTTGATTCATTTTTTGTGTTTTTTGACAGCCTTATATGAAAAAGGAAATTGGTGCATATTCTTTACATATATGACTTCCAATATACGAAATAATTATAACTGTTGTGGTGTGTAAAGCACATTAGGGGTGTTGAATAATGGTCAGCATAGTCCCACACTCTTCCATCTTCTTGGAAAACATACATTGATCTTCTCATATACGTGGACTTTCCAACACCTATTTTTCACGCAAAGAAATTGCGACACTCGACAGATCTCATTGTAGTTTATAACATTGTATACCCAGGTTCTGAGGGACACAGGGTAACCCCGTTGTGTTTGACAGTTATCTGTGAAAAGCAGACCGTGGCTTCAATATGACAATCAGGACCGCTGTTGAGATATTAGGGAATGTATGACAGAAGCTACTTTGGAGCAAAAAACATAGCAAATTCATTTGCATTATCTTTACAGTATATGTAACGGAATGAAGAAAATATGGAAATAAATGATTTCACATTATTTTCTACACTTTTCAAATGTGAAAGATAGGATTATACTTGGGATATCTACTTTTGTTTGGTTTTTATTAGATTGGTAGTAAACAGTGCAAAATTAGTTTTCTCCACCTATTAAAGAAGTTATTTGTGAATCATAGTTTCTTTGTTAGCATCTTAGTTAAAAAGGTGTCTTCATTATGTTTAGCTGTGGATCCACAGTTCATTTTCTAATTTTTTTCCCAGCAATATCTTCCTCTAATATAGAATGGGGCAAAAGTTTCTTGTTTCATTCATACTTCATTCATACTTCACAAGCATGAAGATAATACCAAACAGTTTTGCGCTATACTTGCATGCATGCACATTTTCTATAATACGCCCCGCGCAGATTTTTCTATCTGTTTAGACTTTGCACCAGTACATATTGCAGAAACGTTTTTGCACCAGGACAAAATGTTAATATGGAATGTGAAACCATTGCTGAACATATATAACCACTTGTTTTATTTACTAAATATTTTATGTGTGCAATAGAGATTTTAACTTAGAACCCCTAGTCCCTGCGCAAACCCAATAAAAAACAAATTGATTTTGCACTGTATTTGATTCCCTGAAACTTGCCTTAAAGATACCCTCAAAACTAACGTGAAAAAGCTTCTGAGGAACAGACTGTATCTTGATGCCTTACGAGCCCACAACCCATTTGTAATATCCCATATTGCACAGTGCTGCACCCTGAGACTGTTCTTTACCCATTGCCCCCTTTTTCTCGTTTCCTCCTCCCAGGAGCCTTTAAACTAGATGTGTTTTCGGTGTATGTTATGCATAATCAATACATGAATGGCTACAAATACATACGCCATAAAAAGAATATCTCATTTGCATGAAACATAGTCTCAACTTTGACATTTGAAAGATAGATGCAAACATAAAAAAATATTGTGAAATCTGTTTGTGCAATGATGGCCCTTGTGCAAATATAATTTGCTCCACTTCTTGATATGTTGCGAATGGATATGCCCAGTTCTTTTATTTTTGCACCAGTGCAAGATTTTTGTAATACATTGCCTAGATTTCTGTAATCCATTTTATGCCAACCTCTGGTCCTTACCCAATATAGATATGGGCAATGTAGGGAATTTGCCTTTTCTGCATGGTCACCTTGCATTTTTTGCATTTTGCTGGACCCTAAATGTTTGCTGGCTTTAGAACTCTGTGGCTTTTTAACCCTGCTAACCAGTGGTAAAGTGCCTGTGCTTCCCCTTTGAACATGGTTGAATTGGAACAGTCTTAGTTGGTATATATATTGGTATATTTAATTTGCCTGTAAGTGCCTAGTATATGGTGATACAGGATGTACCCAGGGCCTGAAAATTAAATGTCACTAGTGCAGCACCTATTATGAAATCCACCTCAGGAGCAGCACATCCACTGTTGCCTACTAGTGTAGCCTGACCAAGGCAGTTTAAAAACTGCAATTCCATCTGTCAAAATAAACCCTTTTGGCAAGTCAAAACATTCCTTTAAAATATTAATGAGTCACACATATGTAGGCCTTGTCACTCACATGGCAGGTTGCATGGTATTTAAAACTAGGAGATGTAGAAATTTAATGTTAACCTGCCCTTACAGAAACTAGCGCCCAAAAGGTATTTTTCACTGTGGAAGGCAAGCTGTCCTATGTAGAAAACCAGTGCACACATTATAATCCTAATACTGTATCTCAAGAAAGGGGCTAGCTAGAAATAACATTTTAAAAACTATTTTAATAGTTATTAAAAATTCAATTCAATGATGAAGTCGGATGTTTAATAAATATTAATGGAAAGTAACTTTTAGAAAGTTACCTTTTCCCTGCCTGAATTTCCTGGAGACTTTGGGGGAGATTTACCTACTTTTCACGTAGCGCACTGCAGCAGCCGCAAATGCTGTGCTGCGCTACATGAAAAGGAGAGAGGAGGAGAGCGCCCTATTTACTAAAATAAGGCACTCTCCTCCCTTCTCACTAGCGCCGGCGCTGAAATCACCTGCCGTGCGCCACAGAGACACCTTTGCGCCTTGGTGCAAAGGTGTCTCCGTGAGTCTAGCATTGTTTTTTTACTGGAAGGGCACCCTTCCAGTACAAAATACTATGCTGAGACTCAATTCAAACCTTTTCCCTCTTTGTATGCGTGCTGTACAGTGCAGCACACTTGCAAAGTCGGAAAAGGAAGGAGAAATGAAAGCATTTCTCCTTCCTTGCGCCTACATGCAAAGGGCGCAGTTTTCTCACGCTTAAATCAATCTACTTTGGTTAGTAAATTGGATTTAGCGTGAGAAACCTTGGGTAGTTGCATGGGAACGCCCATGCGCCACCCTTGGTACGCCCCCATGGCGCAAAGTAATGCAAAGCAGCACCATGCGCTGCTTTGCATTACTTTCCCATTTTTTCCAGCGATAAACAAGTTAAGTGCTGGAAGGAAAATTGGGAAAAAAAGAATTTGCGCCTATTTGCGTCACATTTGTGACGCAAACACGGCGCAAAATCTTAGTAAATCTCCCCCTAAATGTAAATTTGCTTTTCCGTGTCTGCCAGTCAGTAATCAGCATTTAAATTGGTGTAAAATAGTTACGATGCGCCACTCAGAAGCAAAAAATAGGCTGACCTGAACGGGCAGAGATGACTCCTAGGAAACTGACAGAATATGCAGGGTGGGGTTGCGACCATCCTTTTTGACATTACTGTATGAAATCCTGCTTGAATGTTAAATCCTGTTTCAAAGGACTGCTGGGTTTTGCATGACGCTGGGGGCACACTTGAAATGAAGGAAAAAAGGATGCTAAAGCATTTCTTGTGTATCCAGTGTCTGGTTACTGAAAGACCTGCTCTGTCCCATCAGACGTCTGTATCTGGGTTTTTACATATAACACTGGTGGCTCACTTGAAATGATGGGAAACAGGATGCCAAAACAATTCTGGTGTATTAATTGTCTGGCTGCTGGAAAACTCTGCTTTGCTTTACCAGCATGCAAAGTGCTATTTGCAAACAAAAGTCAGTTTTGGCTTCTATACAAATAATTCACTGTCTCTGGGTTTATTGGGGGTGCTGTGACTGCCCTAAACTAGATTTTAGAGTTAGATGTGGGTGGACACTAGAATTGCCACAGTACACTCTGCACACACACCCATCCCTCACAGACCAAGTTTAGATTGGCTGAAGATTTCTGCCATCTTGCAAATACACATAGTGGATAGGACTAGCCCGGGAAAATTTTACCCCATTAAGTACGGCGTGCCCAGGAGTCATTTCCACCTACTAGTTCTCAGAACACCCCTAGACCTGAGAAAGATCGGGAAAAAAAAACCTGCTGTCTGCGACCTGAGTGAACTCCTGGAGTACTGAACCTGATCCCTCTTGTACTCAGCACAAAGAAGTGGACTCTAAGATTTTTAAGGCTGACCTCAAGTTAAAGCAGCAGGGACATAGCAAGCTATAAGAGGCCTTTTTCTGCTCCTACCCAGCTGACAGGTGACAACTAGACTTGGACTTGACCCTGCTGTGTGGCCTCTGCCTCACACCCTGAGAGTCTCTAAGTGCCTCCCCTGGGGTCTTGAGGGACTTTAGAAATGTTTTCCTTTGGCTTAAAGGACTAAAGTCAGAAGGTACAATATTTGACCATGACAAACCTGGTTGGTCTAGCTCACCTGTTATGTACCAAAGCAGTCTGAAACAAACTAAGCCTAAGTTCCAGTCTACCACAGCCATTGACTATTATTGGTACTTCATGTTTCTTGGCACTATTTCTACTCAAAACTTTCAAAATTAATATCTTCTGTTCCCCTTATTGGACTATTTTGGTGCCATTTTAGTAAATTTTACTCTATATTTCTAATTCAGTTTCAGATTTTTATCGTCCTGCATTTCGACTTCATTACTGTTTTGGTTCTGCTTATATACTTTACACATTGCCCTAAGTTAAGCCTGTCTGCAGTTCAGGAGTGCCGTTTAACTACCGCCCTGGAGGCACCTTCTACACTATATACTAGGGATTTACAGGCAAGTTGAATGTGCCAATTAGGAATAACTATCAATGGTGGTACATGCACTCTTGTATTTAAAAAGTGAAGTTTATCGAGTTCAAAAAGTTCTGCGTGCAGATCGGGTATCGCTCACTGGTCCACGTGCGTCTCTATGTATCGTGAAAGCGTCCCCCCAGGGGAGACGTCCCCTCAGTGCACAGCAATATCTCCAGATTAGTGGAGTGATTCCATTCAAAACACTTTCAAATGTGTATATTCCATCAATCGAATTTATTATTTTTTTATTTTTTCATAAATTCTTTTTTCGATGCTTTGTAAGCAAACCTCATGTGAATCCCACACGGGGAAATGTTTTCATTGGATAACAAAATAGTTTGGGACCCAATTTGTCAGTGAAAAGGTAAAGAATAATTAAAAGTGAGTGAAATAAACAAAGAACAGAAAATAGACAGAGTACAAAAACGAAATTAATAACGTGCAGCACAAAATCGGTGATGTGACAGCCAATCCGAATGTTGGCAAGATAGTCAGTGTAGAAACGTGGGAGCAATTGTAAAATATTAGACGCTGGTGAAGAGAGAAAGCCAAAGGTATGGAATGTTGAGTACAAAAGTCAATGTCCACAAAAGTATCAACAGTGTAAAGGCATGTCAAAACAATCCGTCTCCATACAGTAATAAAAATTCAAGCTGGTGACCAAACAGAGAGAGAATGAAATCAGATTACAAAAAACAGCTGTATTCCATTCGGTCATTTAGTCCATTTGGATGCAGAGTGTCCAGTAATTTGATCCAATAAATTTCCCTTCGTATAAGAGACCATGGGCCATATGTATCAAAACTGGATTTTGCGATTCTCAAAATGCGAATTTTAGCGAATCGCATTTTGAGAATCGCAAAACTCGATGTAAATAAAAGATCGCAAAATTTTAGCGATTCCCAGAAATTCGCAGAATATAAAGCGAATACCTATTTAGCGATTCCTTAATAGCGAGTTTCACAAATAAGGAATCGATAAATAGAGAATCGGCAATTCAGGTGCAGCCTGATGACATCACAACCAGGAAGTGTGACTGCCCATGCTGCACCTGATTGCCAGAAGCTGAGTGAGAGGCTAGGAGGAGAGTGAGAGAATTGTGCACTGCAAGTGAGAGAAGGAGAAATGGATCCCCAAGAGAAGCAGCAGGAGGAGAATGTCAGAAAAAGGAAGCAAAAATTTAGTGAGAGGGAGCAGGAGGTGCTCATCCAGGAAATGGCAGTCAGCCATGAGCTACTGTTTGGAAAGAAATCCCTACGTGTGCCAGAGGCACGTAAAAGGAGAATTTGGCGTGAAATCCAAGAGAAGGTGAATGCCATAGGCGTGACCCACCGCACTGTTGAAGACCTACGCAAAAGGTGGTACGACATGTGTAAAAGGTCAAAGGAAAAGGTTGCGACAAGGCTGGCGGAGGCAAACAAGACCGGTGGGGGGACATCCACAGCAACTAAGTCCACGCCCCTTGAGGAGTTGGCGGAGAGCACCCTGCTGCCTGAGAGTGTCAGTGGCGTGGCTGACCTGGACAGCTCCGACACCCCGAACACCAGACAAGGTAAGATGCATGCCCTAACTCTCCTGATACATCACCACCTCACTCACACACTCAGGAAACCCCAGACAACAAACATGAATGCAAATCCTGAACATGTTAACATGCACACCCAGCAATGCATTTTGGGAGATGTAGTGCACATGCACCAAACAGTGGAGCTGTGAGACACAGCAAGGTAGAATAAGGATGAGTAAATCATGAAAGGCTCAAAACAGACAGACAGTACACATGTAATTCAAAAACTGAGAACTGTATTGCATTAGCAATGCGAGGCAGGAGACAAAATTAATGTATGCATTTACATTCACAGCACCACCAGAAACACAGTAATCAATTGCAGAGGGTGAGGATGCATCCACCAATGAAGACCAGGCAGGGCAGGAGCAGCAGGATGAAGGCAGACCAGCAATCCCTGTGCCAATCAGACGGCGCCTCATAGTGCCACCTCTCCCACTGCTGGAAGCAGGACCGCATGACACAAGCGGCGAAGCCCAGCCAGTCCAGAGCCAGCATGCAGGACAGCACACAGAACAGTCCCCTGTCCATCCTAGTGAAGGGAGTGGGTCCAGATGCAGGGCACGGCCGTCCACCATCGCTGCTGCTGTAGGTGAAGACACAGTGTTTGCCGGGCTTGAAGGCACCATGGTCAGAGTCCAGCGCCTGCAAGCAAAAGCATTAAGATCAATCCAGCGCCAGTTTGCCACACACAATCACAACATGACTGAGATGAGGGATGGCTTCATGGCCATGACAGGTGCTCTAGAAGGACTGTGTACAGAGATGAGGAGAGTCCGGGCAGACAGGCGCAGGGAGAGACAACGTCTCCACAGTCGGCTGGACATGCACACAAAAGCTGTGAACCGCCTGTCGAATGCCACATCCCTGCTGGCACGTCGATGTGTTAGCATGCAGCATGAAATGGCTCACTGCTGCCAGGATGTTGCTAGGGGCCTGGTGCAGGTCACACATGCTGTGGACCAGCTGCGGGCAGCTGCCACAGGTGGCACAGGACCCCTGAGCTCACTGGAGAGTGAGGATCAGTCCAGCAGGAGCAGCATCACTCCACCAATTCCCCAGGACAGACGGCGGAGTGCGCGGCAGGGGAGAACAGCCGAGGACTCAAGGGAGGACAGTGGGCACCCTGAACGAGGGGCAACAGGCCGTCCCCGCAGGAGATGAGGTGTGATCAGTGGCACATGGCAATGTGTGAGGCAACACATTGCCTATTGACTCATGAATAAAGGACATCCTTGCACTGTGACTCTAACATGTGCATGCAAATGCGTGTAAGTCAGACTTCTGTGACAGATATGTTCCTGCCCCTAAGGACATAAAAAACACAGTTGTGCACCAATCTGTAGCATTGTGTCCTCATTACTCACCTAGAAATAGTTCTGTGTGATCTCATCTCGTCTCTGGCGCCCGGCAGCCGCACCAACCCCACCTGCTGGTCTGAACCGTGGAGCAGGGCCCTCCTCATCTGATGAATCGGATTCAGTGAGCTCCACTGGGGTGCCTTTCCTGGTTGCGATGTTGTGTAGCATGGCACATGTGACGATGATTTTGCAGCATGTCTCGGGGCTGTACTGGAGCGTTCCTCCACTCTTATGAAGGCAGCGGAAATGGCTCTTAAGGATTCCAAAGGTCCTCTCAATGGCACAGAGTGTGGCTCTGTGGGTGCTGTTATACCTCCGCTCCCCTGAAGTGGCTGGATTCAGGTACGGAGTCAGGATATAGTCACGTTCAGCATACGCACTGTCACCTGCAGGGTGACAAGAATTAGGTTAAACACTGACCAGACACTTCATGCCTTTACTGAATGTGTGTTTGTAAGCCATGCATTTACCGAGCAGATAGCCCTCCCCAAATTCGCCATCTGTGAGTCGGCGGTGTATTCCACTGTGGCGAAAGATGAATGAGTCGTGTGTGCTGCCAGGGTATTTTGCAACAATGTCAGTGATTACATGTTTTG
Organism: Calotriton arnoldi; assembly: GCA_963921515.1. Lineage (NCBI taxonomy): Eukaryota > Metazoa > Chordata > Amphibia > Caudata > Salamandridae > Calotriton > Calotriton arnoldi. The sequence goes on from CAWUFW010007702.1 coordinate 872,359, forward strand.
CATTGCACACTACCTGTATGTTCAGGGAATGATAGGACTTGCGATTCCTGTACACATACTCATTCTGTGAGGGGGGGAGAGTGCGACATGGGTCCCATCTATGCAGCCAATTACGTGGGGGAATTGGGCGATCTGGTAGAAATCATGCTTGGTCTGATCTAGTGCCTGTTGTGTGCTGGGGAATTGTATGTGGTGATGCAGCCTCTGTACCATTGCATCAAGAAAAGCGTGGAAGAAGCGCGAAAGTGCACTCTGCGAGACCCCTCCTGCTGTGGCTATCACCCCCTGAAAACTCCCTGGTGCCAGCAAGTGCAGTGAGGACAGAACCTATATATGGGTGGGAATGGTGTGTGCCCTGCGTGTGGGGTGTTCTAGTATGGGTTTGAGCTCCTCTATTAGGTCCAGGATGCTGTCTGCATCCAGCCTGTAGTTCACATGGATCTCCTCCTCGGTCTGCTGGAACAGGGTGATGCGCGCTCTGAAGATCCTTTCCTGGAGTCTCCTTCTCTGTGCAGCAGCTCTGATTCGCAGCCTCCTGGCTATCACATAAAGCCCAGCCATTGTGAAACCCCCTGTAGCATTGTGGGCCAGTTTATATTGGTTGCACCTGGTTACCACCTGCTCAGAGTTGGTGGTAATTGCGAAGTGCAAAATTGCGAATATCGTAAATTCGCTATTTGCGATTTTTACCTGCATCTCGTTTTGCGAATTCGCAAATTGCGAACTGGTTATTAGCGATTATCACAAATAACGTGTTGCAGATTGCGATTTCGCATTTTATTCGCAGATTCACTGTCTCGCAAAATTGCTAATCGCTAATTTTGCGATTAGCTGTTTTGCGCACAGGATGCCCTTCTTACATTGGGACACTCTGTTTTGCGATCGCAAACACTGTTTTTTTGCGATTCGCAGTGTTTGCGATCGCAAAACAGCTTCATACATATGGCCCTTAGTAACGTTCGTACGTAAGAGGCCACACCATCAAACTACACACTACAGCAACGTGCGACAGTATGAATGTTATCTACATGTTAAAATGCCCATGCGGCTTAGCCTATATAGGCAAGACAGAACGAAAAATTAAAGTGAGGATAAATGAACAAAAAAGTAATATAAGCACATTCAATCAAAAATTGTGTGTAGCTACGCACTTTCAGGCGCATAACCATAATGTGAGCCAATTGCGTTTTTTGGTTTTGGAATCCATGACACCCCGAGAGGGTACGAACATTACTAAGTCTCTTATACAAAGGGAAATTTATTGGATCAAATTACTGGACACTCTGCATCCAAATGGACTAAATGACCGAATGGAATACAGCTGTTTTTTGTAATCTGATTTCATTCTCTCTCTGTTTGGTCCCCAGCTTGGATTTTTATTACTGTATGGGGACGGATTGTTTTGACATGCCTTTACACCGTTGATACTTTTGTGGACATTGACTTTTGTAATCTACATTCCATACCTTTGGCTTTCTCTCTTCACCAGCGTCTAATATAATTTTACAATTGCTCTCACGTTTCTACACTGACTATCTAGCCAACATTCGGATTGGCTGTCACATCACCGATTTTGTGCTGCACGTTATTAATTTCTTTTTGTACTCTGTCTATTTTCTGTTCTTTGTTTATTTCACTCACTTTTAATTATTCTTTACCTTTTCACTTCAATAAATCTAAGGAACATCTTGACAACATCTTTCATTCGTAGTGTTCCACATTAACATCTTCCTCTATAAGATGGCGCCGAGGTCGCTTTATGCGAGTCTCTGATTATCTTTCCAAGTCCGCTTTCTGTTTCAACTTCTCAAGTCGTGGCTCGACCGGGACGTTTTAAACCTTGGCATTCACTGAGCTCACTGATCCCGACCATGGAAACTTCGGTAATCCTTGGTTGTTAAATACTAGGTGAGCGTTGCTCTATTCCAAACTAACTTGTTTGTTGCATGTTTCACTATCGACCGCTCAGGTCCTGACCCGTGTAGCCCAGTATGTTTTTAACACTGCCGTATGTTTTACAGCGTGGACTATTTAGCCTCCATAGACATACACTGTATGTCCTCACCAGTGTTACGATGTATTTTTGCCCGCTGCATGTTTCAGTAGGGACTATGGTGATGATACGCGTTTCATAGCACGTCTTTATCTGTTACACATGTTCAACTGCCCGCATTCAGCATGGATGTTTCTTTCACTTGACACTTGCATGGGAGCTTAGACCGCTTGGGTCTCGACCGTCCACCGTCAGCACGGTGACACATCGTTTTAGCTTAAGGGCATGCTGCTTACACATTGTCACCACGTTTTTAATTACCACTCTTCGTCTACACCATGTTAGCATTCCAAGCTCCCTACACATTAATGGGTGCTGTTCCCATTTTCTTTTTACTTTACTCTTTTGGTCAAGTTGTACTGCGCAATTGTTTGCTCGTTTTGTCACGTGCATGTCTGTCACTTCACATCCTAAATGGGGTCACATGTACCACCTCCCCCACATATATACCTTGTTTATACAGTGTTGGTAACCTAGCCACTTTTGTGCTTCATTTACACAGATTCCCCTGATGAAGGGCCCCTGGAGCCCAAAATGCATTGGGACTAACAAATTGGGACCCAATCTATTTCGTTATCCAATGAAAATATTTTCCCCTGTGGAATTCACATGAAGTTTGCTTACAAAGCATTGAAAAAAGAATTTATGAAAAAATAATAAATTTGATTGATGGAATATACACATTTGAAAGTGTTTTGAATGGAATCTGGAGATATTGCTGTGCACTGAGGGGACGTCTCCCCTGGGGGGACTCTTTCATGACCAATTATGAATAAGCCAATTTATCCATGTTTAAAGAGGGAGCACAGGCACTATGCTCTGGGTTAGCAGAGGTAAAGGGCACAGAGTTCTAAAGCAGGCAAAGCAGATAGTCCCCATAGCTGGGGTGATCACACTGAAAAGGCAGATTTCCTACCATAACTCACAACAATAAATCAAATACCTGACAGCCTCTGGCTGGTGTTTGTAACTTGTCTAATATCCATTCTTTCTAGGTAAGTTGAGAGACATGCGTGAGCCATAACTTGTCTTCCTCCCTCTAGTTGGTAAATTTGTGTACATTTGTTTGCAGCATGGCCAAGGGGGATCTACCAGGAAAGTTCCTGAAATGTAACAATATAGTGTGGATGACAGTATGTACAAGTTCTTGGGTGTTCCTGTCATTTCCTATTTTCTAACTACTGTTTCTTCCTTTTTTTGAGTAAATGCGTACATGTATTCTTTGTACCCAGAGGCGCAACTAGAGCCACATTTCGGGGGGGACAACTAAAAGTTTCAGGGGGGGCTAATTCTTCCAGTGATAGTCAGAGTGGAGATGCAGGGGCTCTAAGAAGAGGTGAAAAAACAACAAAGCCTCGTTAGCAAGTAAATGGTCTTTTAAAGACCTGTGAAGTACTCAGGTGCGGCTGTGTGTGTGCCTGGAAAGCTGTCTCAGCCCGGGTTGCCACACAGGACGGGGGGGCTGAAGCCCTTTCAGCCCAATGGGCTCTGCGCGCCTGTTTGTACCCACACCATTTCTCTATCCAATTAATGAAATGAAGTTGGTATATGTAAACTGTTCTGATGCTCTTGGACTTCTACAGCCTCAGGCCGTAACATGGTCTCCCAGGTGACTCCTTTTGAGATGGAGTTATCTGCATCCATAGTCCTCAAGCCTTGCCTCTGTTTAAGTTCTGATCTGAATATATTCTTCTTTAAGTCTTTTCTGCTCGCGTACCCTGCAAGTTCTTCCACCTTGCGCAGGAGGAGCAGATTATGTAATCCTGATTTTAAGATTTGCATTCTAGCATTTGTAGCTTTGCTTTTTCCGTTATACTTGAATTACAAGTCCCTGAATGTAAAGAATAAAATAGGCTTGAGAAGACATTCACATCCGACATGAGATATCTTGAGTTCTTTGAGTTTGTTCCATGTTATGTACTGTTCTGCTCTCTCTATATCAAGTGTGACCTGGTTTTGTTACTCTCTGAGAGGGGAAGTACTGTATTTACATAGCTGTCAACCGCCCCATTTCATGAGGTAGATGGTCATGCAGGCCTGATTGTTAGTGAATAGAAAAAAAGCATGCTGGGACTTGTAGTTCCACTCTACCCATTAAACGTAAGGACCTCAAAACCCAATTGTGCATAGCTTTGATTGCTGAAAACACGACTGTCTTGAGGACATTAGCCCCTACGGCATGGGTCCAGTGGGTAACCATGGGTTTGCATGTGAAATACAATAAATATGGAATTCAGAGCACGTTTGAGAAAGGAGAGGAGGGATTAGTCCTGCTTTAAGAAAACCTCTTAAACTCTTCACTTCCTTCAATCAAAGCTGTCAATTGCCCTTTCGTTATGAGGGTCATTATCAGAGTATCTTGGTTTACTAGTCAACAGTGCTAACACGCCAACATGCTTAGTTCGATTGGGTATGAAACCAGGGCTGACAGAACGTTACCCTCATGGCATGGGGCTACTTGATAGCTGTTTACTCCCTTCCGCTTTTGACAGTGTCCATCCAGTGAGTGCAGAAATGTGGCCCCCCGGGGTCTAGTGCAATCTTTCCCATGAACAGTTGATCACCACCTCTCACAGAAGGGCAATATAGTTTCAAAAACCACTGCAGTTGAGCATTTTCGAGTACCACCACCAGCAGACTGCGGCTGTCCGCGGCCCCCGCAGGGGGCCACCTCAGCAGGGCGGCCCTTTAGTGCCATCTTGGCACCACCCACCCGCTCTAGTCTTTGGAGGGGTCTGTGGAGCCCTCTAGCTAGGTCGCCTCTATGACGTCCTTCCGGTGCAACAGGGGGGGGGAGGGCTTATATGCCTCCCCTGCCCCTCCTGGCGGTCTCTGTTTGCCAGCCACGCCGTCGAGGAGGTCGTCGCCAGCCACGCCGTCGAGGAGGTCGTTCGGGTCGCCCACCGTCGTCGCCGTCTAATCAGGTTAGTCGCCCCCACCTATTGGGGCCCCCTTGGCTTGGGGGCGCTGTCCTCCACGGCCCGGGGTGGTTTGGTCGCCCTCGACTCCCTCCCTTGCACGATCACCGGCGGCCGCTGGTGCGTTGAGGCACGGCCTGCCCCGGTGCCCGGTGCGGCTTAAGTGCCGGGTGGAGAGCGGGGGCGGGGGGACTGTCCGGTCAGGTGGCTGGTGAACTCAGCTGGCGAGAGCAAGGTGTTAATAACGCCAAAGTAGCGGGTTCGATCCCGGTATGGGCAACATATACGTTTGCAACGGCCCGGGGTGGTTTGGTCGCCCTCCTCTCCCTCCCTCGCACGGGCCTGGGGGCCGCCGGCTGGTTCACCGGCGGCCGCTGGTGCGTTGGGGCACGGCCTGCCCGGAGCAGCGTTGCGGCTTAGTGCCAGTTGTGGAGCGTTGGGCTGCCGGTTCTCGTTTCGCCGGAGCACACCCGGGCGGGCAGGTGAAATTGGCCGTTGCGCGGCCATCGAGCGATATGGGTGCCAGGGCGCCCCCCACCCCCCAGGAACATGCTACATGTGGGCTGCTGTTAAGTGGCCCCGACCGCTAGGTGTTGAACCCCTCGACGGGCCGGTCCCGCAGCCATGCATGGTCCGCGTCCCGCCCCGACCCGCTGGTCACCTGGTGTTGCATTAGGATAGCACCCGCAGAAACCAGGGAGGTTAAACACGCTAGCAGGACTCCACGCTATCTAGAGGTCCGGCGGGGAATGGGTTCACCGTGAAGGGGGCTGGGGAGCGGGGTGCCAGTGGGAGCGGTCGGGTGCCGCGGCGGGTCCGGGTGGGCTCGCCTCTCCCTCAGCTGGTGGGTTGCACACCTGGTAGGGAGCCCTGGTCACACTGCGCCCCCAGCCAGGACCGGGGGTCCAGGCCCCCCCCCCAGGAAACGTGCGTTAGGGGATAACCAGTGGGGGCCAGCAGGGCAGCTGCATTTCCTCGTGCGGGCGGACATGGTCAACGGGTACCAGAATAGGTGGGTAGGCAACGAGGCACCGCAAAATGTTTTGATTTCCACTGAGGCAGCCATGAAATGCAAATAGCGTGTGCCAGGGCTGAACCTGGGGTGAGTCGCACCAATTTCAAGGTTCGCGTGTGTGTGCCTGGATGTGCGTGGCTTGCCTAACTGAAGGCGAAGGTGCTCAGTGACACTATAAGGATGGGATGGCTGTCTTAGACTGTGGACAGAAGCTAGGTGCTCCTCTGCCTCCCTGGACACCGTGGGCTGGGCCGCGCAGGAGGTGGCCCCCAGCACGGTGGTGTGCGCAGTACGAGTGTGCTGTGCTGAGGGCCCCGCGGCGTGCTTGGGGCCTTGTTTTGCGCACCCGGGCATGGGCGGCAACGTGTAGGTCAGCCATCAGGGCCCCCCTCCCCCCACCCAGCTACAAGGCAGTGCCGGCTAGGACCGGGCGCTGCCCGCAAGCGGTTACTAAAATTGTTATAATTGCTAATTGGGTTGCCCACCCAAGTCAATGCAACACCTTTCAGTAAACTTGGCAAATTGGGAGGCCGAGCCGGTAGGGTTATAACAATTTGTCAATCTCTTCCCAAGGTACGGATATATCGCTCAAGCCACAACCAGTACGACGGACAGAGGCCACCGGGCCGCGCATGCGTCGGAAGCAGTGAGTTGGGGGATTGGGACAGCTGAGGCTGAAGGGGCAGGTCAGGGGTTGGTGTGGTACCAAGCAGCCATGGAATGCACGTGCTAACCGTTCTTCTTGCAGGATGTTGTGTTGACGTCTCGCCCCCCCCCCCCCGAAACGCGACGACCGCCTCCCGCTCCGACCCATCCCACCCCGCGACCGTCCAAGAGTCCAGGTGCCAGGAACCTCAAGTGGAGTAAGTACCGGGGCTCGAGGGGGTTGTACATGCCGAGGCCCAGCGAAGGCGGCACCCGCATGTTTGGAACTGGTTTTGGTGTAGTGTCTCATTTCGAAATTTGATTTGCAGCTACCGTTCACCCTTGGTTACGTTGCCGGGGGCGCTGCGTACCCACCACTGCGCCGACTCCCTCCTCTCCGACCATCCACCTGCCGACCGTCCAAGAGTTAGGGTCAGGAATCTGGAAGTGAAGTAAGTAATGGGGCACCAGCGGGTTGGACACGCGCCGGGGACGGGATAACGGGGCCCCCTGCGGCTCTCTGCAGTGGGGCCGCACTCTTCAGGCATGGGTGGGTCTCGTTCTCACGATTTTCTCTCCCCCCAGGGCACACCAGGCAGTTGGCCAAGCAATCGGGCCATGGACAGCCAGGAACTCCGCCCCACTGTTCTCACAGATCAGCTGTGTAGACAGTCGCAGCCCAGCACGTCGCAGGAGGCACTATGGGAGAACTTCATGGCCATGGCCAAGGCTAAAGGACCGGAATGGGCACAGGGATTCCTCGACGCCCGAGGACAGGAGGATTCCGGGGTGGGGGCAGACATCCCACCTGTGACACAGGCGGGGCTCGTGGAACAAGGACTTACCAGATCCAAGCGGGTGCACAAGCCCACCAACAAGGAATTTCCGATGGACGCGCCCCCAGCAAAAACAAGGGTGGCAAGCACACCGCGAGAACTGGAACCCACTGAGGTACCGGCGGCCGTACCGAACACCACTGCAGCAGGCGGCGAGAACTTTGATAAAATGGGTAAGGTGATGGACAATATGCTGTCACTGTTGGGGCTATTCCAGAGGCGCCTAGACGCCATGTCATCTCCGCCCCCGCTCCTGGCTGCAGTGCCCGCAGCCTCGGGAGCACCATCAGTACTGCAAGTATGGGGCAGTCGGCCAACTTGCTTGAACACAGCCGCCAGGGAGTTGGGGTCTAGGGCCTCCACGGGTTTAGGGCAAGGGGCCGACGCAGCGTCAGCTTCGGACCCGGCAGCACCAGCCACTGCTGCCTTCATTCCAGGGGGCAGCCTACCGGCCACACCACCAGCAGATGCTAACCAAGCAGCAGAGACGAGTTCCCAGCCGTCCAGCGGCCTGGGTGCCGTCACGCCCACCCCAGCCCAGCACCATATCCCCCCCCCCCCAGCCACCAGCAGTGCCGGCACACCGGCCACCCGTCACGGTGGCACCCCTGGCCTCGGGCCGATGCTCACTGTCTTGGCAAGTGCCCCAGGCGGCCAAAGAAGGTATCTGGAGGCGGGAATTCATTGATATCCTGACCTTACTCATGCACGGGGCAGCGGGGGCGGACACTAGGAAAATGGGAGGAAAGGAGGAGGAGAAGAAGGTGAAGGTACCAACGCTGGCCCGAGAAACGATCGAGAACTGGGTTGAGGCGTTCACCATACTGTCGGCAGTTATTATGGAAAAGTATCCTGAGCAGGGGGAGGCGTTAATGCAATATTCCCACACCATTCAGCAGGAGGCGAAAGTTACAGGAGGGGTCGGGTGGTTCTATTACGATCAGGATTTCCGCAAGCGGATGGCCATATGCCCGGAGTTAGGGTGGGACCAAAAAGAGATCCAGCTCTGGGTTCAACACATGTGCAAATTCACAGCTGAACACAAAGAAGGGGCAGGCAAGAACCAGAAGGAAGGGGCAATGAGAAAGGGACCAATCAGAACGGTAAACGCCCCTTCAAACAGCTTTTTCGAGGAGCCAAGGAAAGGGAAGGAACAAAGGGAGCAGGAAATCCAACTCCGGAACGTGCAGGCTGTACAATGCGGGGTCCTGCTCCTGGGGCAAGGCCTGCAAGTTCGCACACAACTGCAGCAAGTGTGGGGCCTCCCACCCAGCCGTGTCATGCACTATCAAGTCAGAGGGCCCTCCGCCTCACAAGGGCAGACAAGATTGCTAGTGATTCAGAGTTTACAGAACCGCTCGTGGCCTCTCGCCCCACCCCCCCCCACCCTGGCATACCCTCCCATGCCGACGAGCGCCATCCTGCCTACTTCCAACGTCAAGGGCCCCTCCCCCATCATCTTATGCTACCTCCTCCCCCTGCTCAGGTCCTATCCTAAGCACAAAGACAGATTGCTCCTAGCCAACGGATTCATCGAAGGGTTTAAGATTCCTTACCAGGGCCCCCTGGGTTGCAGGGATGCTGAAAATCTCAGGTCAGCGAGGGACTTGCCAGGCGTAGTGAGGGAGAAGGTCCGGAAGGAACTGGCCCTGGGCAGAGTAGCGGGTCCCTTCCCCCACCCCCCCTTGGAGCATTTCCTCATCTCCCCCCTGGGTGTGGTCCCCAAGAAGGAGCCTGGGGCTTACCGACTGATCCACCACCTGTCCCTACCCTGAGGGCGACTCCGTGAACCACTGGTTGGAAGATGGGTCATGCTCAGTCTTATACTGCTCCCTAGACATGGCGATAGACATGGTTAGGAGGAGCAGGCAAGGGAGCCTGGCTGGCCAAGGCCGACATTGAGTCTGCCTTCCGCCTGCTCCCGGTCCACCCTGACAGCCAGCACCTCTTGGGCTTCCGATGGCAGGGCGAAGTATTCTATGATCGTTGCATGCCCATGGGCTGCGCCGTGTCCCTGCGCGTACTTTGAGGCCTTCAGCTCTTTTCTCCAGTGGGCGCTCTCCTGGGAGTACGGCACGGAGGGGGTTACACACTACCTGGATGACTTCCTGTTCCTAGGGCCTGTAGGGACCAGAAGTGTAGTGAGGGATTACAGTGTTTCCAAGAGCTGGCGGGGCATCTGGGGGTTCCCTTGGCACCGGGTAAAACCGAGGTCCGGCCCAGGTTCTCACGTTTTTGGGCATCGAGCTGGACACCATCAAGGGTGGGTCCAGGCTCCCGGCCAAGAAGGTGGAGGATCTGCGGCAGGATATCCAGGCGCTACTGGGCAAGGACAAGGCCTCCCTGGGCGCGGTCCAGAGCCTCTTGGGAAAACAGAATTTCGCAGCAAGAGTCATCCCGGCAGGGAGAGTATTTTCTAGAAGGCTAGCCAGGGCAACAGCCAAGGTTCACAAAAAACACCACCTGGTGAGGTTAGGTAGCGGACTAAAAGAGGACCTATCAATGTGGTGTGAGTTCCTACTCACCTTCAATGGGACAGTCATATGGAGAGCCCCTTGGGCAGGCAGCCCGGAGCTCTGCCTCTTCACAGAGCAGCTTCAGGCAGGGAGGGTTTCGGTGCCATATTGGGGGAGGACTGGTGTGCACAGAAATGGCCTAATGCATGGCGGCAGCGCAAGATCACCTCCAACATAACGGTACTTGAGCTGTTCCCCATCGTGATCGCTCTGCACTTGTGGCCCAAAGCGCTGGCGGACAAGAAGGTAGTTTTCTGGTCCGACAACATGGGGGTGGTACAGGCAATTAATGGCCAGACAGCGAAGTGCCCCCTGGTGCTGTGCTTATTGAGAGAACTAGTCAGGGCTGGCCTGCGCTGCAACATCGAGTTTAGGGCTAGGCACATCGAGGGGGTCCAAACTGTGGCAGCTGACGCTCTCTCTCGTTTTCAGTGGCTCCGTTTCCGGGAGGCCTGGCCGCAAGCGAGAGCAGAGATGACACCCTTCCCAGCACACCTGTGGCACATCCTACACTGGAGCAGCGGCTGAGATCGTTGGGGAACGCTCCTTGGCACCGGGGACCAGGAAGAAATACAAGGCCCACCTTGACACGTTTCTAAGCGTTACAAAGACCCTGAGCACAGGCTCGCTTGCCTTGGACCAGCGGGTTCAAGCGTTTGTTTTATGGGCCAGAGATCAGGGGAAGAGCCACTCTTGGGTCTGTGGCCATCTGGCGGCAGTAAGCCATGACACCAAGCTGAAGGGGGGGGTGGACCCAACCAAGTCCTTCTTGATCAGAGCGGCCCTCAAGGGATGGGCCAGAGAAGAGGTTCGGACCCCGGATCCCAGGGGCCCCATCAGCTAGACGTAGTACACCAGGTCACCCACTCGCAGTTTGAGGCCAAGCTATTCTCGGCAGCCTTCTGCCTAGCTTTCTTTGGGGCGTTCAGGATGGGCGAACTGGTAGCCAGGTCGAAAACAGACGCTTCAGAGGTCGCGTTGAGCTACCAGGATGTCAAACTCACAGACAAGCTAGTGTTACGCATCAGGAGGTACAAAACAGATCAGGCAGGGAGGGGGGCTGAGGTGGTCCTGGAACCACTAGGAGACCCAAGGTACTGCCCCGTGGCCTTAGTGAGGGATTACATGTCTGTGCGCCCAGCGGCTCAGGGGTATTTACTGATTCATGCAGACTCTGGTCCCCTGACCAAATTTCAGATCGACCGGGTCATGGGCGCCTGCCTGGCCCGAACGGGCCTTGCCCGCCCAGACAAAACATATTCTAGCCATTCATTTCGAATTGGGGCGGCCACAGCGGCATTCAGGGCGGGCATGGAGACAGCGGGCATAAAGAGGGTTGGGCGCTGGCAATCGCGCTGCTTTGAGCGCTACATTCGCCCCTAATGGCCCAGCATGTTAATATAATATTGTGTGCCGTGGTTGTAGTAATCGTGATAATGTGTGACTTAATAGATATTAAACAAGTTTGTGAAAGATGGTGTCCATTTTATTCACCAGGTTCCCGAGTGTGGGTGATCGGCCATTCATTCGTTGCCAGGCTGGCTCAGTGGGCGGAACGCAGGAACTGGATGCGGGGGTTTACGCAAACACAGTTGGTCTGGATGGGCTTTCCGGGAATGAGATGGAGCAGCATCACCTCCAGACTAGAGCAAAGGCTGGCCCTAGGGGGCCCTCTCCCCAGCATCCTGGTGATCCACCTGGGGGGTAACGACCTTATTCCCATGGGAAGGAGGGCACTATTACAATCAATGAAGTCCGACTTGGGTGAAATCAGCAAACGCTTGGGACAATGTGAACTGTGGTGGTCGGAAATAATCTCTCGCAGGAATTGGCACGGGGCCAGGTCCAGCGAGGCGGTGGAGCATTCTCGCAAGAGGGTCAATGGTGCCATGCGTAAGTTCACAGACCAGAGGGGGTTGGGTTTCATCAGGCACGAACTGATCCAGTCCAGAGTCGAGGGATACTTTGAGAAGTTTGGGGTCCACTTGTCCCCGGTGGGGTTGGACCTGTTCCTGCTTGACTTGCAGGAGGCACTGCAGATCGCGGGTTGCAAGTGACATTACAGCCTGTGTGTGGGGGGGCTCTGGCGGCGACGGGAGCCGCCTCCAGAGCTGTGGCGGAGTTACAGGGCGATCTGGAAGCAGACTGGTACAGTAAGGGTACCTCTGCGGCAGACCGGTACAGTAAGGGTACCTCTGCGCGGCACAGTAGGGGTGCCAGAGCCAAAGACCAGGAGCCTCAGGGCAGGTTCCTGGAAAACCGCGACGGCGCCCCGTTAGTCCTTCGGGCGGTTGGGGGCCTGACCAACCGGGGGTTTGCCCTGCTACGCTCCGCCCTGAAAAGGGCGTGAGTAGAACAGACCAACGTGTCACGTGATCCGGAAGAGGATCATCAAAGGTAGCACTGACGGGATGCCCCACAGTGCTGGCTCACCAGGCGGGCAGGGGCAGCATAGGTTGGTACAGCTGCCCCGCCCTTGGATCGCCCGTAAGATAACCCACATATTGCATACTCCTGTATGGAATAAACCTGCAGCAATATTTTCCCACTACAAAATTGTCTTGTGTATTTATTCATTCTTGCATGCTCAGACAGGGGGTGGGAGAGGTTGCCAATAATGGCACTATGCGGCTGTCCGCGGCCCCCGCAGGGGGCCACCTCAGCAGGGCGGCCCTTTAGTGCCATCTTGGCACCACCCACCCGCTCTAGTCTTTGGAGCCCTCTAGCTAGGTCGCCTCTATGACGTCCTTCCGGTGCGACAGGGGGGGGGGAGGGCTTATATGCCTCCCCTGCCCCTCCTGGCGGTCTCTGTTTGCCAGCCACGCCGTCTCCCGCCCCACCTCTTACCCGGCGCCCTGGCTGGGGGACAGGGTATCCTGAATGTTTTAATGTTTTCCTTTTGTGTTGCAGGCGGAGTTACAGGGCGATCTGGAAGCAGACTGGTACAGTAAGGGTACCTCTGCGGCAGACCGGTACAGTAAGGGTACCTCTGCGCGGCACAGTAGGGGTGCCAGAGCCAAAGACCAGGAGCCTCAGGGCAGGTTCCTGGAAAACCGCGACGGCGCCCCGTTAGTCCTTCGGGCAGTTGGGGGCCTGACCAACCGGGGGTTTGCCCAGCTACGCTCCGCCCTGAAAAGGGCGTGAGTAGAACAGACCAACGTGTCACGTGATCCGGAAGAGGATCATCAAAGGTAGCACTGACGGGATGCCCCACAGTGCTGGCTCACCAGGCGGGCGGGGGCAGCATAGGTTGGTACAGCTGCCCCGCCCTTGGATCGCCCGTAAGATAACCCACATATTGCATACTCCTGTATGGAATAAACCTGCAGCAATATTTTCCCACTACAAAATTGTCTTGTGTATTTATTCATTCTTGCATCCTCAGACAGGGGGTGGGAGAGGTTGCCAATAATGGCACTAATCGATGTACACATATTCAGTGGACATACAGTCACATACCTGCAGCTGGCTCCACGCCAAGAGGGAGCTCCTTCACCAGGTGCGTGATCTATGCTTAAAAGGGGAAAGTGAAAATACAAAGTCCAGCATGTAAAATACTGTTAGCTAAAACCCCTGGACTGGTTAAACGTCACGACGTGAGGCAAGCTGACAGCTAGTTTCTGTATCTTGGTTTTCATCAGACTAAAAAACGATGCTATAATGTTTGTAGATTTGCACAGGTCTCTCCTTGTGTTACCCACTCAGTTCTGCAGAAAAGATGCACAATTTGTCCTCTTCCTTTTCCGCATTGTTTAAATGACATGAGCATAATAATTAATTCAGATCATGTGACTTGCACACGTCAATTGTGCCATTTTAGCTACATTATAGCATAAGTCACCAGTTCACATTTCTATAGCTGCCAAACCACACTACCTGTATGAGACATTCAGCGATCTTGGCCTTATCAACCATCAAAACATTGCATTCTGGGTCTTGTAGTGCTGCTCATAAATATCAGCATACGAAATTCTGTTATCTAAACCCTAGGACGGTTGAAGGTGTAAAACATATCAATGGGTGCAGCTGAGCATATGTTATTAAATACAGAGAGACTGCTACATGGATAGCACACAGCCCAGTGAAATATGACAATTTCCTCTATTTACCATCCACATACACTGATGTTAATAATATTTGTTAACATTGTACCCAACAGAACATATATCCTATTAATAGCAAGCGTTTCTATGTCCAATTTAATGTAACTGAAATTAATAACCTCCGTAGGATGGACGGTTTAGCTGCTCGACCAACATTCAAACCGGTGACCTACAGGTTATTGGATGCTTCACTGTTAAACATGCACTTGACTGAGTCAAACTGCTTGCTTGTTATAAATGTAGAATGCTCTATACAAGGCATAGCTGCTAATTAGGCCCTAAGTCACGGGTGGCATCTTCAGCTGCTTCCGGCTTTTTAGCCATAGGCACATTGCATTTTGGGACTTGTAGTTTCAGTTTAACATAGTAAATGAGAGTTCGAAAATCCCAGCATGCAAAGTGCTATTCGCAAAAAAAAAGTCAGTTTTGGCTTCTATACAAATAATTCACAATTAATTTTATTTTTCTAAACTAGCCCAAGCAGCACAATCTAAAGCCAGCCTTAAAATATAAAACAGTGGATGAACAAGTCAAGACAGAGCTGGACGCAGACAGACATCATGCACACAGCAATCTGTATTGCTATTGCAGCTGCACTTACACAGGTGCAAACTGTTCAATGCATAGCCATAATAATCATCAGCTGAAGCAACAAAAGGGGCCATTAAACAAACACACATTGTCTATGTTCTTCTGACAAAGACAGATACAAACGCTCACATTTATTGAGGCAATAGGAGCATTGCTTGGTGGGAAAACATCGTGCTTTCAATTAATGAGGAAAAACGAACACCTGGAAACGCAGATGCACACATCCCTGATTGATGGTGTCTCCCAGTTGCAGGGTTGACCCCTCGCTCCATGTCAGAAACAAACAAGACTACAACTTCAGACCTCTCGAATTTCCGAGCTGAGTGCATGAGTTCCTCGTCCAGCTCAGGGGTTTTCTATGCATTGTGGAACTTGTTGTCCTGGTTTTCTAATCAGAATAACAGGACTACAAATCCCAGACCACAAAGAAAAAACACGCGGGCTGCATGCGCTACTCAGACATGAAACAGGGAAAACTGAGAGGTCTACAGTGGCAGCTGGTAAACTTTGAAAGAGGTGAGGCGTACATATATGTACCTGGAATCGGACCAAGCGAGCAAGGCTGACCCTCTAAAGGAGGGTTCAGGAGGTTCTGGCCTACAAGAACATTTTGAAAAAACCATGGCAAATGCGGTATTTTACTGTATAGTTTTTTTACATTGATTGGCTAAAAATGCATAGGGGCTGAATGAAATAGTCCAGTGCTTTTTGTGGTGTGCCAGGCAAGTGCAACTCCCTGTCAGCGTGTTGGAGCTCAACTTCCCCAAGGACAAGTGTAAAAAAAATGGTGGCAAAATAGTAGGTTTTTCATCACAGTTCTCCTTAAAAACTGGGTAAAGAGTTGTATATAATACAGGGAGTAAAAAATCTGTCAATTCCACATTACATGACCTGTCAGTTATCAATTACACATTTTTCCATCTTGCTTCTTCACAATGGGAAGGTGAGTTCTGTGTATGACTGAATTTCTTCTTGGAAGGGCTTAGCCAAAACAGCTGAGGCTAGCACTCCTACGAGCACACCTTGAAGTCAACAGCAACAAAAACGCAGGTAAAATCGACCGCAGGCAAGTTGACACAGTCCCAGTACAGCAATAAAACAAAATACAATAATTGACACAGTCCCAGTACAGCAATAAAACAAAATACAATAATAATAAACAATAGTCAGTAGTGGGCTGTGGAATGCATTTTTGGTTACTGCTGGAAGTCACCTAAGGTTAACAACCATCCTCAGAATAATTATTGGTGCTCAAGAGGCTGTGAGTAGTGACATAAATGGTGGTCACCCACCTGCAAATGATCTCAGACCTCTAACCTGTTTCTTTCAGCCTTTCTTGCTAGTCAACCATGCCAACATTGGAGGCTGAAGCATAGGTTTGTCTATAGTGTCCATATGGTTATCATGGCACCATGCAGGATTAGAAAGTGGGAATACTGGTTGAATTCTCTCCTGGTTGAAACAAATGGGTTTGTGTGGGTGTTGAATTGCGATAAGAAGTGACCGGTGATGCTATATATGGTCTAATAGATTATGTAGTTACTTGACATTGCTCTTTTCACTTACCTTGTGTGATGTAACTGGTGCTCACTAAAGCACTGCAACATTTTTGAGTAAAGTTTGCACTATATGAAAACTGCAGAAAAAGGCACAAAGAGGTAACAACAGAGCATTGACCTAAAAAAAGAAAGACAGATACCCATTTAGTGGCTGATTTGTACATAGTGAAATCAGAAAATCTTGATAAATCACAGCTTCTCTGCTTAAATTGTGTGAACTTAGGCACATATTTTATTTTACCAAACTGCTTTCTCTTTACTATCGGCATGTGAAAGCACTTTCAAATATGAGAGTTCAGAATACCAGCTGTATAAAAATCTATTGTTTGATTTTATAGACTATAATGTTTCTCTATAATAATCTGGGTCAGTGCAGGGTTTTACATGTCAACTGTCTCCCCTCTTAATGATGCCCAAACTTCCATATGTTAAGAAATACAGTTGTTTTAATTTCGAAGACAATTTAGCATATTTAGGCAATGTTTGTTGTATGAGTTACAAAGGAAATATCTTTAGGGCTCGTTTAAAAATGAAGAAAAATGCACTGACAGCACCACGTTTGTTTTGTTTAATCTGTTAATGAAACAAAAACAAATGTGGTGCAATTGGTGCATTTTTGTTCATTTTTAAACGAGCCCTGAAAATATTTGCTTTGTAACTCATATAACAAACAAACATCACTTGAATATGCTAAAGTGTCCTCAAAATTAAAACAATTGTATTTCTTTAGCATACGGAAGCGTGGGCATAATTAATATGTCGCATTGTAGCACTGCACTGAAAAAAAGCTTATTAATAGTGACCATTAACCAAGGCCTACTCTCTGACACTCACCACAGCCCGCAATTATGCACACATGTATCCATAGAAACAATCGGATACACACATTTAGAAATCCACACATTCCAATATTGAAAACTTGCCTTATCTGACACGCTCCAAGCTGCAGTTCCTGCTTGGCTGGTCCTCATAATCATGCATCCTGCTTCGAAGGCCTGGAAGCTGACACCACAGCTTCTGCCTTCATATGCTCGAGCCTCTCTCTGCCTGATCAGAGGCCAGGATTGGGTTGGAGGTCAACCCTCCTTCTCTAACCTGGCTTCTAATAGAGCATATGAGCGTATGATTGACAAGCCCCACTAAAGCTCCATTAGCTGACATCAGTGGCGTAGCTAGGGGGGGGCGATGGGGGCGGACCGCCCCAGGCGGCACGAGTTTTGGGGCGGCAGCCGGCCCCCACCCCCCCCCCGCTCTTACCTGCGGCCGTTGCGGCCGCAAGAATCGGCCGCGGCCGCTACCACACCCCCCCCTTCTATAATTTTGCCGAGGGCGGCAAACGCAGGGGCCGCCACGGGCAGCCTTAGGCCTAGCTACGCCCCTGGCTGACATGCTGCATAGCCTGAGGTTTGTGAAACAGGTCAGCTATGGAGGAGCCGGGCTGTAACAGCCAACGCTCTCGCACATGCATGCAGAACACCAAGGGGCACGATTAAGCACCCTCTGGTTCTAACATGGCGTTGCAGCTTTATACATGAAAACAAACGATCGGTAAGGTTTTATTTTATTTTATTTTATGCGATTTTATATAGCGCGAACATTACCCGAAGGTGTCAGAGCGCTTTACAAAAGAACCAGTTGCGTTACATAAGGACTTTGGATTACATGAGTTACATAAGAGATACAAACAGAAAAAAATTGCAAATGTACAAGGTGTAAAGTCACTCAAGGAAGAGATATAAACAGGAAAAAATTGCACATGTACAAGTTGTAAAGTCACTCAAGGAAGAGATACAAACAAGATAAACTCTAAAATCACATAGGAATGGTAGTAAGTACAAAGATCTACTACATATACTAGTGGTTAGAGTTCTAAATATACAAATAGTAAATTCACACAGGATTACATTTTAACAGCAATTGGGCTTGGGCAATTATATAATACACATTTACATATATATATATATATATTTAAGGCAGTCCAGCAAAAAAGAGAAAAACGATCGAGGGTCATCAGGAGGAGTCGGGAGGGAAGAAGGAACGGAACAAAGGTCAGACAAAATGGCGGGTCCGGGTCGTGGGTATAGGCAGGGACCATCTCCAAAAATGGCGGGATGCACAAAAGTCACCAAAGTCAAGAATCCAGAAGAAGAACCCAGAGAGCAGGATTCCATTGAGTAGAGTCAGAGGGGGGACGCAGCATAGGAAAGGATTCCCTGGTGGTGGATGGTCTTGAATCGTCTCGTTCAGAGGAGTATTTTGCATGTAGTGGGACGGAGCGCTGCTGCTGCCAAAGTCTACGTACCTCCCAGTTCCGGGCTCGGTCCCCGGGGACACTGCAGGTCGGGCCCCTCCCCCTCCAGCCGCATCCGTGCCTCACAAGCGGTGCAGGTAAACAAAATCCACAATGCAGAGTTTTTCTCCCCAGTAGGGCCAGCCGGCAACGTTTCGAGATGCGGGCGGGCGGGGGGGCGCTCTCTGAAGGTGAAACGGAGGTCGGTGGCATCGCGGAGCCTATTCTTACGGCCGAGCACGGACTCACAGCTCCCTGGGCGCCATCTGGGAATTGAGATTGAAGCCCTGGACTGGGACATAGGTGTAATCTCTCAGCTCTATGAGTGATGTGCTACTCTAGTCTGGGTGAGCCACTGAATGCTTAAGTCAGACTCGAGCCTAAAGCCTGGCTCTGGTTCAGCTCGAGGTCCTGTTGGTGAGCCGAGCTTTCATGTGGCTTCTGCCTTCCCCAGTCTACTAGGGATGTGGTTGTGCGGCCGGAGCTGCTGACTGTGGAGCTTGGAACCAGGCTTGATCTTAGTGCCCGATTCCGATGTTGGACAGACCGGAGTCCGTCCGACATCGGTTTGGAACTGGAACCGAACGACCTCCTGTCGTCGGTTCTAGCCCCGCAAGTAGGATGCGACCGGTTCGGTCGCAATCCTATACTTTACAATGGGAGCATGCATTCCGAATGGAATGCATGCTCTCACTGCAAAGAGCAGAGGTGCGGTTCATCCCTGCACCACGTGGCAGGCACCTCAAGGTGCCTGCCACCAGGTAGCAGGGATCAACAGGGGGGCACCATATGTGCCCCCTAGGCCGCTTGCACCCATGGGGGCCCTGCTGGGGGCCCCCAAAGACAGATTCCCAATGCCTTTCTGTGTCGGAAAGGCTGGCACAGAAAGGCAGTGGAAATCTGCCATTGTAATGCCTCGGCCGGAAAGACCCGGCCGAGGCATTACTGCAGGGTTTCCGAATGGCAGACGGGCTCTCCGAGCCCGTCGGAGGCCATTCAGAAAACCGATTTGGATTCCCTTCCGACCAACCCCATCAAAATGGGTCGGTCGGAAAGGAATCCGACCAGCCGATTATGATGCGGGCTGTAGGGCTCCGAACGACGGTCGGAGCCGTTCCAACCCTCATTGTAATCGGGCCCTTAGTGTTGGCTCAACATCATGTGGTTCTGGGAAAATTACTTAATTGTCCCATGCCTATGAACAATGCATGTGTCCTTGTTTAATGTGAAAATTGGTGCTCATGTAAAGAACTCCAATAACTTCAGGTTGTGTTTGCACTATATTTTAAAAACTACAGACGAATGCACTATGAGGTCAAAACAAATTTTAGCATAAGGAAAGACAAATAGATACCCATTTACTGGCTGATTTTTACAGAGTGAAACCACACAACCTGGATAAATCGTGGCATCCCTGCTTAAATTGTGTGATCTTAGGCAACTCTTTTATTTCACCAAAACTCTTTTTCTACGTTATTGCATATGAAAGCTGTTTTGAATATGTGAGTTCAGATTATCTGTTGTACACAATTATCACTTTGATTAAGCACTTCTCAGTGCAGTGCTATAATATGCCTTATTAATGTCAAAGCATCTTTGAAGAGACTTTTTCATATTTTACGTCGTTTTTTGTACGATTCACATGACATATTTTTAGGGCTCCTGCATGGGTTCTAAGATTCGAGCCAGACCCTTGACTCCGCTCAGGCTCGGTTCTCCCTGTTAATTTGTTATTTCGCCCACTTCTAAGTCTAGATTTCTCTTTTTTTAACTCTGGGGCTTGTAGGCCTGTTTTATAATGGAATAAACAAGACTATAAGCCCCAGAATTCAAAGAATGATCTGGACTGTATCAGCACCTCACACATGGACATGGAAAACTTGGCAGAGCTGCTAGGAATGAGATGTGTTGAAGGAGGTGCCAGGCTATCGGCTTCCAAAGCCTGCAATATGCATTTGTACTGCAGTCAGGTCAATCCTTGTCACCAGGACACTATATTTACGGTTTTGAGCTTTCATTCTAGGAATTTCAGTCTGGTTTTCAGTTGAACCCCCTGCACTACAACACCTGATAACATTGATTTGTAAAATAAACTCTTTGTTATGGGAAAGTGGTGCCTTATGACTTGGAACCATTTGGTCACGTTTAAGGACAAGGTGGCCATCTTACTCCATGATTTTCTTGACACTGTGTTTCTCCTCCTGCAATTTTGTGTGACAGTAATGCATTCGGGGTGTTGTAATCCTGTTTTGCTTAATTAATGATATAAATTAAAGCGCTTAACATATTTGATAAAATTGATTTGGAAGTGGAGATCCCAGAACTGGGGACACAAGTGTGACTAGATGAACACTTTTGCGTAGCCACACTACTCTAAGTCTTAGTGAACTTATTTGGCAGAAACATATACCTCTCAAAATTGTGTCTCTACACAGCCCATCAAAAGGAGCTTGGACAATGAGGTTTTCACAAGCTGGCCCTCTGTGCTAAAAGACAGAGCTGTTGCAGCTTTCCAGCCAGTGGTGCTGAAACAGTTTTCAGAGTGGGGGTGCTGCCGTTAATGTTATATGACAAAAGTCATTGGGACTGTGAAAAATTCAAGCGTCAAACAAAAAAAACAAGTGTGGCAAATGTTCCATGCCCATTCAGCAGGAGAGTGGTAAGGGTGTGGTATGTAGCTGGTGGTGCATTTTGGAACACTGGTGAGGTAGCACATTGTTATTTACAGACAGTACATTTACCATTCAAATGGTCAAAAAATTTGAACAGACATACAGTTCTACTGGTAAAACTATATAGTGAAAAAAGATAAAGTGTGGTAATCTGGTTTCAGCAAATATTAACCATTTGCGCATCACCAAGTAAAGTGTCTAGATTTGTTTTAATCCTACTAAAATCTGTTTCCATCACACTTCAGAATGACAAAAAAAGTGCTCCATTTGTGCTTTCCTAATTGCTGATATAATTTGAAATATGTGTACAGTTAATTTACTGATATTTAAATGTGTGTTAGGAAAGAAACGGGCATCCTTCAGCCTTTCTATTTCCCGTACCCCAGCAGGACTGCCACCTAAATCACTTTTTCAAAATCGTCTCACTTTCCATTCAGAAAATAAAAGTACACTCCAGTTTCTAAATAAGCAGGAATTTGTCAGAAGTCCTAGCCAAACATTTGACCTTTGTCTTTGAACACTCAGCAAATGTGAGAAGATAAACACAAAATAAAAAGCCATTTTATCGCTCATTCACCTTCTGAACTCCAGCATGATTATTTCTGGGTTTGCTTCAGCACCCCGCACCCATGCTTACAGCACCTATGTTTCCAGCCGTCTTGGGGAAGCTTGCAGAAAGAGGGACGAGGGTGGTGGGTTGCTATGAGGGCCGGACTGGCCGTAGTGGACATTAGGCATTTCCCCTGTGGGCCGCCAGGGTGGGTTTTGGACACCTGGGGACTGGTTTTGCAGCATAGCCGCAATATCGGCCCCCTGTAACAAAAGCAGCTGCAGTGTTTTCTACGCACACTAAACCACCCTTCCGCGGCTGGCCAGATTAGATTGCCAGGGCCGGTTTGCGTTCCCAGTCCGGCCCTGGTTGCTACACTGTTTGAAATTCCTTGGGGAGAGAGATCACTAGGATCATTTCTTCAAGGAGCATTTTAGACAATGTTTTACAAAGCAGATGTATTTTATTACTTTAAATAAAAGGAAGAAGGAATATAAATGAAATTTGGAATGTTATTGGCATTCCTCAGAAAAGCAGGTTTGGGACCTGGATATTGATTTTCAACAACATTAAAAAACAAGCATTTGCAATGCAATAGGACTCGCATTTACGCGAGACCTATTGCATTGGAAACGGGAGTGCGGGCGGGCAACAAGGCACGAACAACGGGGGGAGGGGTGCGTGGGGGGCCGAGAAGTCACGGACTGTGGGAGGGGGCGGGGGGGAGACCAATTGGAAGGCAGCATTTAGGACCTAAGCCAACGAAAATGATGGGCGAAGAGTGGGCGGAGCTTCCACGAAGCTTCCACGCTATACTGAATACTGCATGCCTCGCAAAGCGATCAGCGCATGCGCTGCAATGCTAGGCTTGACCTAAAAAATTATGAATCTGCTTCCTTTTCACCTTGAAACCCTTATTGGTAATAATGTGCAATCACATGATTTTGCAAACACTTTAGTTTGTGGGTTTTAGTTTGTTGAAGCAAGTGTGGTTAGCCAGGTTGTCAGGAGTGTTTATAACACTGCCTCGTTCAGTGGAGTTCTCAAGTTTTCTAAGTCCACGCGTGATTAGTTAATCCATTTCTTATTTTGTTCCTCTGCATTCTGGGATTTGTCGCCCTGTTTATCCCATTAGGACTACAAATCCCAGAATGCAAAAAATAAGCCGGCACTAGATGAGCTAATGCATGGGCTTGGGAAAACTGAAAACTCTGCTTTTGCATTTGTGGGCACCAAGTACTATATCAATCACATTTGTCCACACTACATTTTGCCATCACTTTTGGCGGGTGCTGGCATTTCTGTGTTGGAAGGGTATGGAATTTCACATTCCACAAGAGCCAAAGCTTTCTGAAAGTGATGGTGAAATGTAGTGTGCATAGCTGCCTAGTTCCCCTGGTCCATGCGTGATGCATTGCTTCAGCCCACTTTTTTCTTTGAATTCTGGAACTTGTAGTCCTGGTTTTTATAATAGAATAAACAAGACTACAAGTCCCACAATTTAAAGAAAAGGTGTGGACAGGAGCAACTACTAATGCATGGACCTGGGAAACGTGGCAGGGCTGAGTGTGGACAAGCATGACTATTGTAATGTTTGAAGCACTAATCATAAAGTCTATGATGTGCAAGGCCATTCTGGCCTTATGGGGCATCGGGTTTTCCCCCGGGAGGCTGGAAGGGTGGGGCCCGGTGTTGTTCCTGGGGGCCAGTTTTGTTACTGGGGGCCAGTTTATTGCTGAGCAGGGAGGTACTGTGTTTTTCACATTGTTATGGGTTTAAAAGCATCCACTGCAGAGTTCCTTTCATATCCAGCAGTTTTCAGGCAACAATAAAAATGTCAAGATAACACTGGTGATTAATTTTCCTGCTGGAGGGTAATTGGTGTTTTGTTTAGTGACAGTTTTGACTCATCTAAAGTAACTCAGAGAGTTAACATGCCCCTACTGCAAAGAACGTGTTCCATGCAGATCACAGAATTTATTTTATGTGGATAGCTCAGTGTGTTACTGCTTTTGTCATAGAGATCATTTTGTTTTTTGCAGTTCATAGGTTACAATCATAATATAGCACAGTGAGCTGTGAACTGCCATCAAAGAGCTGCATGCAAACTGCATGATACAAGTTATAAAGTTCGTTTTTTTTACCCAGTCTTTCATTATCCTAATGTTGCTAAAAATGGTTTGTTTGCATAGAAATAAATGATTATTAGTAAAGCCAACCCTAACCACTGTGTTATGTTTTGAATCCTGAGTTTGTGCTTCTCCAGACCAAGCACATGCCTATCAGTATGGATGACGTGATTCCTACACCGTATAGTCCTTGTTCTCTTATGTAACATTTCCTATAGACGGATTTCCACACGTATGATTATTTGTCTCTCTATAATGTGTGTGTGATGTAAAGTGCTCCGATACCCTACACTGGTATGAGAAGAGCTATAAGACAAACGAAATACATGTGAAAGAGGGGCTATGGAAAGATAAGGGCCACTGTTGGAAAGTTATAGTGTGGAATCTGTGAAGGAGGAGGTCATGGGGGGTGGGGGGCACCAAA
This sequence comes from Calotriton arnoldi, assembly GCA_963921515.1. NCBI lineage: Eukaryota > Metazoa > Chordata > Amphibia > Caudata > Salamandridae > Calotriton > Calotriton arnoldi. The sequence goes on from CAWUFW010007702.1 coordinate 896,660, forward strand.
AAAATAGTGTTGCACCAGGCGCCACTGGGGCTAAAGCCGGCTCTGCTGCTCCGCTTATTAGGGTGGAGGATGCTAACATCCCTCGAACTGGTCTTCCATTGTGTTCTAAGCTTCTTGGCTGTGCTTAGCCAGTGAATGTGTGCACTTATGTTATATTTAAATTCATATTTCATGCATGACATCTTATTTTTTGAGTTCTCTGTAAGAATGTCTGAAGATATTACTGGGCATCCTGGTGCACTGTAAGATCATCATTTACTATACTTTAATAGCTACTGCAATTGAATATATGATGAAAAATGTGTTGAAGAATGTACCATTTTTTACATTTTGTCCCAAATTTTCTTGGGTGGGAACCCCCCCAAATCCACTTGTCGTGGTCAAGCTCACTCGCTGCGCCTGCTCGCTCCGCAGGCAGCGTGGGGAGGGCTGGTCTGACAAAATTTGCTCGGGCTGCTTTGGGTTCCCAGTCCAGCACCACCACGAGCAATGAGGCAGCAAGACCTCTGCACAGACACTGAACGATGGAGATACAAACATCAGACAGGGAGGCAAGAGAACAGAAATAGATGGATAGTGACAGGAGTGCAGACCACCAAAACACACTTACTCTAGCTACTGAAAGGAGTAAACATAATCCAAATCACTTATCCCAGACACTAACAGGCGTACACACCACCCAAAGACACTTACCTTAGAGTCTAGACACAGAAAGTAGTACACACCACCCAAACACACATAATCCAGACACTGGCAGGAATACACACGACTGATAGACACTTACCCTAGAGTCTAGACACTAACAGGCGTACACACAACCCAAGCACACTTAACCCAGACAACGATAAGAGTACACACCACTTGAACACACTTAACCCAGACACTGACAGGAGTATGTACCACTCAAACACACACCTCAGACCGTGATAAGAGTACTCACCACCCAAGAACGGTTATCCCAGACACTGACAGGGATGCACACCTCCCAAACACACTTAACCCACACAATGATAAGAGTAACCATCACCAGAACATTTACCACTGATACTGACAGGTGTACATGCCACCCGAACACACTTACCCTAGAATGTAGACACTGACAAGAGTACACACCACCCAAACACACTTACCCCAGATAGTGATAAGAGTACACACCACCTGAACACCATCATCATAAAATCTTTATTCGGTTGACAGCAACAACCATTAAAGAGTACAATAAATGTATCATAAAACCACCTTATATAAAATGTTACCAAGCATGCAACAAAACACCACTTAAGATTCCAGTTTATAGTTAAAATCAACCTAAAATCAATACATTCATAACAATCCTAAAATCAGTCAGGTCTCAACCGTCTAGAAATTAATGCAGCTCGTAAAAAATAAGCTATGACATATAAAAAAAGTTTATTAGGATGCATCTGCAGATAAACAAGGGCAGGGCGTACTTGTGTAAATTTAAGAGACTTTAACAGAGGAGCTAAACATTACTGCCTAGGCCTACTTAAATACTCAGAAAGCATAACAAAGTGTAAGGTGTCCTGAGGAGACCTATTGTCGCAGCTGCAGGGCAACCTAGGCCCTGTGTTAGGCCAACCACTACGTACGGCTAGAAGATAATGTCACTGGTTAATTCTGAACCTAGCCAATAAAAACCTAGTTTGCGTGTTACATACCAGGCTCAGATAGGGCTCCATACCCTGTACAGTCTTTACAAGCATATGAACCCTCACTGTCGGTTTCTGCAACTCACTCTGCTCCCTGAAGAGCAAAGCTGACCACGTGAACACAATTACCCTAGACAAACTTCAGGGCTAAGAGGCCAAGGGGAAGTGCAGCTTGCTCTGTTGCATTTGTAAGACATGAGGTCTTACACAAATGCTGCAGTAACCAGGCACCATGGATACAAGATACTGCCTGCTAGGTTGTGCATCTTGAAACGGGGAATCAAACAGCAGCAGGTAGTTTGCTAGAGACCTGTCATTAAAAGGGTTTAATTTCAATGTTAAAAATTATGACGATGAAGAGGGACGAGGAGGTAATGCGTAGGGTTAAATATTGGAAATAAGCATTTTTTATATATATGATGATTTATGCATGAGGGTTGGGGTTAAGAATGAGGTTCTTTTAAAGCTTATATTTAGGCTAAACGTTCTCCTTAGGGCTCTAGTAGTGGTTCAAGCTTTGTTTCAAGTGTGGTTTAGGCTAATGCCAGAGGTCAGTTTTAATGTCATGGTTCAGCTCAGGGTTTGGGTTATGTTTAAAATTATGGTTAGGATATATGTTAGAGTCAGCTTTAGTTATCTGGTTAAGGTAAGTACTGGTGGGCAGATGTTCTGCATTCTCATGTTTTTGTAATTGTTTCTTCTGTCAATGGAATGTTAAATGCATTTTTCTTCATTATGAATTCCTCTCTGTAAATAGACTTCCTCATTTCTAAATTCTTCATTATCCCTTCAACATGCTGATCAAGGCAGCTTCAGAGCGTGGGTAGGTGTTGAGAAATACTTTGAGGAAAAGAGGGAATGAAAGTTTACAAACAGAAAACAACTGATACAAAATGAACAGATACTACTCTTGAGACACCTTTATTGAGAGTACATATAGGCATAGAAGAGGTATCTTGTGCAGACTGTTTATCTACATTCCTGTGCTGTGGCTTGTGTACTTTGATTATCAACATTCCAAAACTATATATCCTGCCTCACTTAGGTTCTGGGCACCTTATATTTTTGACCCCATTGCTATCCCCCTTCTAACCTCTTCCATGTTTCAACAGATAAATGCTATTGCTCTGCCATGCTCACCGGCTAATCCGCCACCACCTATTTTATATGTTCTCATATTGTAATCCTCTGCAGTTCTCAGACACTTTAATGCACCATTACCTACCTTCTTAACCTCTGTACCAAAACTCTCAGGAAATCTTTATCAAATATTGTACTCTAAATAATGCTTTTTTTGTGATGTTCTCCAGTCAATATTTGGTTGACGTGTGTTTGTTGTTCTCACATCCCCCTTATGTACATAAATTGATTTGAAACCATTATGGATGGACTGGAGTTCACATTATGTGAAACAAAAAATAAATCAAGAAATGGGTAAAAGGCATCATTATGGTGGAAAGCTATTGCTACAGAGGGGATTGAAGATAGGGGTGTGCAACTTTTTTTATTATGCAAGCAAAGTCTGGCCCACATCCTAATTATTGGCCTACTCATAGGGTCAAATTTACAAGAAAGTGACTCAGCACGGCACTGCAAGTCATTTGGCTGCGTCGCACTGAGGGGCTTTCAAAGCACATGGATGCGTCATATCTACAACAATATGACGGATCCCTGTGCTTTCCCCTGCACTGGTGCACAATTGGCTGCCATGCTCTGACACAGGCACCCTTGCACCATGGGGTTGCGGGAAGATTGCTTTTTGTGCAGGAAGGGACACCTTCCTGCACAAAAACAATCACAAGAGGTGTATTCCTCTTTCTATGTGTATTATGCAGCACCCATAGAAAGAGGGGAAAACAAGGAGAAATGAAAACATTTCTCCTCATTGCGCCTCCCTACACCTCCCATGGGGAGGCGTAGCATTCTGACGCATTCCCAGGTTTACAATTTTTCGTAAATCTGATAATGTGTCAGGTTGCATGGGTGCTGCATGGAAACACCCACAGCAACACCCATGGAACGCCCCTTTCAGGAAAAACCACGCAGGGTGGCTTCACGTGTCCTTGTAAATATGGGGCAGCACACTGTGCCGCCAGTGCGTCACAAAAAGTGACGTATCACCGGCGCAAAGGGCTTGTAAATAAGCCCCATAGTTTGCAGAGTTTCACATCTTTCCTAAGTCAATTCCATGACCTAGTTTTTCCTCGCATTTTCCGTGCATTCTTCTCTCGAGTGCTAGTTGGTGCTAAAAGCACTTGCACCTTTAATTTAAAATCTGTTTTTCTTGTGACTTTAAAACTGGATGGATGTTGGCGATCTTTTGTTTCCACTGAAAAATTTAACAGGAAGGGGCATCATGATTTTGTACGTCACAGCCTAAGTTTACTAAAGAAAAAGTTGGAAAATGTGCACACTTTTAAATAGATGTTTAATTGTCAATGCCTGGGTTTGGTTCTGTAAAGTTTGTGCATGCAGAATAATGCATTAATTACTTACCGATAACTGGATTACTCCAAGCCCATTTCTCCCTTAGATTAATTGCTTAGTTGAGGCCTCTGTGCCTCTCCAACATTCCTCCCTAAAAGCTATAAAAGATCCTCCCCCCTTACTTCCTGCTTAGTCACCAGGCTCATTAACATACAGTAGGCCTGGCACTGTAGGGCGGTAGGGAGGGTGTAATTAATCTAAGCAAGAGACAGACTCGGAGTAATGCAATTACCTGTAAGTAATCGATGCAGTACCCCCTTGTCCATCTCGCTTAGACAAATTACTTAGCTGAGATGTTCCTAAGCTATAAGAAAAGCCAGACCAAATGCTGAATTCTGCAGAACCAAAGAAATGTATTGTACTACATCATACTACTGTTACTTCACAGCAGACAGAACCTTAGATCCAAAAACCTCTTCCAGTGCAGAACACTGAGTGATCCTGTAGTGTTTGATGAATGTGGACAGAAATGCCCATATGGCTGCCCTACAAATCTTAGACAAGGACGCTCCTTGACATTCTGCCAGAAAAGCCAACGTACCTCTAGTTGACCTGCCCCGTACCCCCAGATGCGAAGGTACCCCATACTGCTTATAAGCCAGGGAAATCAAGAATTGAATCCATCTGCTTAGAGTCTGGGTGGATGGTTTAAGACTTTTCCTGTCTGGTCCAAAATTAACAAATAAGTAAGTGGCCAGCATAAATTCTTTCACTCTCTCCAGATATGCCAGAACTGCACCCCATACATGTAAAGAATGAAGACTGACTCGTCAGGAGATTGAGGGTCAGGAAAGAAAACTGGCAAAATAACCTCTTGTTGAGAATGGAAGGAAGAGTTCACCTAAGGAGTAAACCCCTGGTCTGATCTTAACACAATTCTATCTTCAAGACTCTAACGAATGTAATCTTAAATGACAGTGCATCCAGTTCCCCCAACCTCCTGGCCGAAGTAATGGTCATTAGGAAAAACACTTTCAAAGTTAAGGTCTGGATATTTATTGAGTGAACATGCTCAAAGGATGGATATTTCAAAGTATGTCAGACTAGTGTAAGATCCCAGGCTGGACAGAGCAATGGTAATGCAGGGCGGATAGTAAAAAATCCCTTGAAAAAACTCTGCACCAGACCCTGGGTGTTAGAACTGGGGGTCTCTAGTTGGCTGAGGCAGTTACCCTAGTCCCAATAGGGACCCTTGCTTCTAGTCAGGGAAAGGAGGGGCACCCTCGTTGATAACCCCTACTCACCCCCTGGTAGCTTGGCATGAGCAGCCAGGCTTATCTTCAAGGCAATGTGTAAAGTATTTGCAACCACACTCCCAGTGACACAGTGATAACACCACAAATGGACACCACACTGATGTATGAAAATAGCAGTATCTTTATCAAGCAGAAAAATACGGTAAGACCAAACGATAAAAATCCAACATATGCGTTATCGTAATATTTCACTTTGCCGGTTATTAGGCCAACAAACACTTGTAGGTTCTTGCGGTATTAATGAGCAGTTCACGATGTTCAAATGCAGTCCTAATGCAATGCTATGCAGCTCGTACTGCAGTTCGTATTATTAGACTAATGCAGTTCGTAATGCAAGAATAATGCAATCCTCAATGCAAGTAATCAGGCAGTTCGTAATGCAAGAATAATGCAATCCTCAATGCAACTAATCAGGCAGTTCGTAATGCAAGTATAATACAATCCCTAATGCACGGAATCAGGCAGTTCGGAATGCAGGAATAATACAATCCCTAATGCACGTAATAAGGCAGTTCGTAATGCAGGAATAATACAATCTCTAATGCATGTAATAAGGCAGTTCGTAATGCAGGAATAATACAATCCCTAATGCACGGAATCAGGCAGTTCATAATGCAGGAATAATACCAGGCCAATCGACGCGATTAGTGCGGGCACCACTAGGCCCCAACCACAGACAACAGTCCTGAACTTCCGAGGGCGGCCCCGGTGATGCCATGCAGGTCCGGGCCGCTCGAGGGCTCAGCGCGTCTAACGCGATGCAGCGGGAGAGAGACGGGAGCACTCCAGTACTCCTCCTGTGCCTCCCCAGGCCGCACACGCTTGCGGATCCCGACCGGAGTCCAAGCCTTACCTGGGGGATGCGCTGCCTCGCACACTCTCTCTCCCCGCTCGTTGGACGTCCTGCTGGGCGCTCCCGATGACGATGCAGCTCCGATGCAAGGCAACGCTGTAGCCGGACAGGTTACGGCGCTGCCTTCTCGGTTGCAGATGATCTTGGGCAGATTCCTCTAGCGAACAACGATCACGATTACCTCACGACTTCCTTAGCTTTACGAAGTCCTTCAGCACGTTGCGGCTCGGGCCGGCGGCAGCGATCTTGATCCGCAGCCTCAGTTACGATGACGGCTCGGGCCACCAACAGCTATACAGCAACGTGGACGATGATTCACGCTGCGGGGGCACTGCAGTCACAGGGCACTCTCCAACCAGTACCACTGACCCCACGGCAGTCTCAGGCTGCACAGGTACACGCACAAAGCGTCGCTGAGACTCGGTTGGGTTTCGGGCCACACAGTCCAGGTGCAATGCTTACGAAGGTCTCAGGCTGCAAAAAGCACACGCACACAGCGTCGCTGGGACACACTTGGAAACTTTGATGTTCCTGAGTTTCCACAACAGGGAGCCAGTGCTCCTCGGGCCCTTGGAGACAAGTTACTTCGGGACACAGCACACAGCAAAGTCCTTTCAAGCAGGGGGACACAGCACACAGCAAATTCCCTTAGCCTCTCCTTAGTTAAATCAGCAAACTGCAGGACAGCCCCAGAACACACAGCAAGGGTCAGTCCTTCTCTTCAGTCTCTTCAGCTGTTCTTCCTTGGCAGAGGTTCCTCTTGACCACGATGTAGTTTCAATCCTTTTCAGTCTTGATCAGTCCAACGTTCAGGGGCTTCAGCTCTCATAGTTATACCCCTAAATGTCTTTGAAGTCTTTGTGTTCAGGGGGCACTGACCCCTGTCCAAACCAGTTCTGGGTGTCTTCCTGCCAGTGGCACCTTCTTCCTTTGATAGTGGGGGTCTGGTTCCTCAATCACTCAGCAGGAGGGGGAGCCATTCTTTTATGGCAGCAGCCCAGGCCTCTTCACCTCCAGGGGGCTACTCCTCCCCCCTACACTCCAGATGCAGGTCAGCCTGTTGCTGTCTCACCTACTCCTCCCCTGGGTCAAGACATTTCCCAGATCCTGTCACATTCAAATCCAGACAGTCAATCCACAACCAGGCAGAGACACACACAGAATTGTTAGAACAAAGAAACCAGCCACTTCTAAAAGAGTGGTTTCTAAACACACAATTCAAAAACCACCTTCACAAAAAGATGTGTTATTAAATTGTGAGTTCAGGCACACTAAACTTCACCTCTCCATCTTAAGCCTATGGGAAGATAGGCTGGAAACATATTACACAGCCTTCCCCAGTCTGTCCTATGAGCAAGATGGCCTTGCAACAGTGAAAAACAAAATGGAGAGTATTTCACTGTTAGGACATGGTACACACCTCAGTACATCTCCTACCTTTCACAGACACTGCACCCTGCCCAGGGGGGTACCTTGGGCCTACTATAGGGGTGTCTGATGTGCAGGGAAAGGGAAGGTAAGGCCTGGCAAGTGGGTGCACTTGTCAGGACAACAAGGCAGTTAACAAACTGTGCGCAGGCACTGCAGTGGCAAGCCTGAGTTCTCTCTTTAGGGCTACTTGTGTGGGTGGCACAATTAGTGCTGCAGGCCCACCAGTAGCACTTGCATTACCAACCCTGGTACACATAGTGCACTTTACTAGGGACTTTACTAGTAAGGCAAACATACAAATTATGGACAACCAATTACCATAACACTTTATACAGGGAGCACTTGCACTTTGACACTGATCAGCAGTGGCAAAGTGCCCAAAGCATCTAAGTTGGCAACACTATGTCAGAAAAAAGGTCTAGGGGGAAGGCAAAACGTTTAGGGAACTTTAGCCAAAAAAGAGCCAGGTCCAACACAACCCCCTCCCAGCCTAAAGCCAGGGTAGACCAATCAACTACCTTGATGGACTTCCCTGCTTGGGGCGATAGAACTTGGACGCGGGCCCGCTACCGCAGGGACACCCTCCAGTTCTATGCCTTCCTGACCCCAGGGGGTTCCCTTGGTCACTACTCCCTGGGCCAACTATGCTACTCTACGGGTACTTCCTGGCAGTCGGGGGCCCTCTAGGGGTGCTGGTCCCTCGCCAACTCCCACCTAGAGCGGTACCCCTGGCAGACCCATCGGCCAGGATACTGTCTCCAGTTATCTTGCCCTCCAGGTTAGAGGTGGGGTTACCCCGGTCACTTCTAGGGGACCTAGCCCTTCTGACTGGCCCTGACCCACGGGTTTACCCACGGGAGAACACCTCCCCCCTTAACCTTCCATTTAGATTTCTGTGCCTGCCATTCAGGAATGGTACCCACAAACTTCTGAACCGCGGGAGCTCTGGTGACAGACGCCCCACGTTCTCCTGATGCTAGGTGTTCTTCCTCACACAGCTGGCAAGTAGGCGCTAGGCCTCCCACCTGGTGCTCCTCTAAGGAACCCTCCAGACTCTGGGGTGGGGTTGTGGACCCCGGGGATGCTGCTCACACTCCCTCCCTCTCCTTTGAGACAGGGCGCTAGCCCGCATGCCCCCCCACTACTCAGGGACCTAACTGCTCTACTTCGCTTCTCTTCCCTCCCTAATGCCTCTTCAGACCCTTGCTCCCTTGACCAGGGGTCGGGCTCTTGTGCAAGTTCCCGGGAATCAAAGAGCTCGCACCCTAACAAGTGTTGGCGCAACCCTGGAAAGGCGAGAGTGTTCTTGCTCTGCTCTGCTCGCTTTTCACATTCAATGAGCAGCTTCTTCTCCTCTGCTTGAGCCTTAAGTTTTATAACCTCCAACTCATGCTCTCTGACCCTTTGGTTTTCCTCCAGCTCCTCTGGGGAAAAACTCCGCCCGGAATGGTCACTACCAGCCCCTAAGGCTGGCCTTCCCACTGGCAAATCCTGTAGGCCAAATCCATTCCCTGGGTCATCCTCATCCACCTCAGCATCATCTGTCTCCTTCAGCCTCTTTGGCTTCCCACCAGGCCCTCAAGGCCGTTTGCAGCTCCTCCTTCTTGACGCTACTTTTCATGGGACATCACAAAGCTCTGCAGAATTGCCTCAATTGATCAACTTTGTAGGTAAGCAATGCCTCAATGTCGAACTCCAATTCTGCAACCTCACTGGCTACTTGACTCCTCTGAGACATGATGTGTGGCTTAAAGGTCGCTCAAAAATAGAACCAAAAATTAAGAACACGATATGTGGTTGCGTCGTGGTCTGCGCTAAAACCAGTGATGTACACCAATCACTGTGAGTGAATTTGCAAATACACGTTCCAATCCCACACCGCTGACCACCAATGTTAGAACTGGGGGTCTCTAGTTGGCTGAGGCAGTTACCTTAGTCCAAATAGGGACCCTTGCTTCTAGTCAGGGAAAGGAGGGACACCCTCGTTGATAACCCCTGCTCACCCCCTGGTAGCTTGGCACGAGCAGCCAGGCTTATCTTCAAGGCAATGTGTAAAGTATTTGCAACCACACTCCCAGTGACACAGTGATAACACCATAAATGGACACCACACTGATGTATGAAAATAGCAGTATCTTTATCAAGCAGAAAAATACGGTAAGACCAAACGATAAAAATCCAACATATGCGTATTCTTAATATTTCACTTTGCCGGTTATTAGGCCAACAAACACTTGTAGGTTCTTGTGGTATTAATGAGCAGTTCACAATGTTCAAAGGCAGTCCTAATGCAATGCTATGCAGTTCGTACTGCAGTTCGTATTATCAGACTAATGCAGTTCGTAATGCAAGAATAATGCAATCCTCAATGCAAGTAATCAGGCAGTTCGTAATGCAAGAATAATGCAATCCTCAATGCAAGTAATCAGGCAGTTCGTAATGCAAGTATAATACAATCCCTAATGCACGGAATCAGGCAGTTCGTAATGCAGGAATAATACAATCCCTAATGCACGTAATAAGGCAGTTCGTAATGCAGGAATAATACAATCCCTAATGCACGTAATAAGGCAGTTCGTAATGCAGGAATAATACAATCCCTAATGCACGGAATCAGGCAGTTCGTAATGCAGGAATAATACCAGGCCAATCGACGCGATTAGCGCGGGCACCACTTGGCCCCAACCACAGACAACAGTCCTGAACTTCCGAGGGCGGCCCCGGTTCTGTCGGGCAGGTCCGGGCCGCTCGAGGACTCAGCGCGTCTAACGCGATGCAGCGGGAGAGAGACGGGAGCACTCCGGTACTCCTCCTGTGCCTCCCCAGGCCGCACACGCTTGCGGCTCCCGACTGGAGTCCAAGCCTTACCTGGGGGATGCGCTGCCTCGCTCTCTCTCTCTCTCCCCGCTCTTCGGACGTCCTGCTGGGCGCTCCCGATGACGACGCAGCTCCGATGCAAGGCGACGCTGTAGCCGGACAGGTTACGGCGCTGCCTTCTCCGTTGCTGACGATCTTGGGCAGATTCCTCTTGCGAACAACGATCATGATTCCCTCATGACTTCCTTAGCTTTACGAAGTCCTTCAGCACGTTGCGGCTCGGGCCGGCGGCGGCGATCTTGATCCACAGCCTCAGTTACGATGGCGGCTCGGGCCACAAACAGCTGCACAGCAGCGTGGACGATGATTCAAGCTGCGGGGGCACTGCAGTCACGGGGCACTCTCCAACCAGTACCAAGGACCCCACAGCAGTCTCAGGCTGTACACGCACAAAGCGTCGCTGAGACTCGGTTCGGGTGGGTTTCGGGCCACACAGTCCCGGTGCAATGCTTACGAAGGTCTCAGGCTGCAAAAAGCACACGCACACAGCGTCGCTGAGACACACTTGGAAACTTTGATTTTCCTGAGTTTCCACAACAGGGAGCCAGCTCTCCTCGGGCCCCTTGGAGACAAGTTACTTCGGGACACAGCACACAGCAAAGTCCTTTCAAGCAGGAGGACACAGCACATAGCAAAGTCCCTTAGCCTCTCCTTAGTTAAATCAGCAAACTGCAGGCCAGCCCCAGAACACACAGGAAGGGTCAGTCCTTCTCTTCAGTCTCTTCAGCTGTTCTTCCTTGGCAGAGGTTCCTCTTGACCACGAAGTAGTTTCAATCCTTTTCAGTCTTGATCAGTCCAACGTTCAGGGGCTTCAGCTCTAATAGTTATACCCCTAAATGTCTTTGAAGTCTTTGTGTTCAGGGGGTACTGACCCCTGTCCAAACCAGTTCTGGGTGTCTTCCTGCCAGCGGCACCTTCTTCCTTTGATAGTGGGGGTCTGGTTCCTCAATCACTCAGCAGGAGGGGGAGCCATTCTTTTATGGCAGCAGCCCAGGCCTCTTCACCTCCAGGGGGCTACTCCTCCCCCCTACACTCTAGATGCAGGTCAGCCTGTTGCTGTCTCACCTACTCCTCCCCTGGGTCAAGATATTTCCCAGATCCTGTCACATTCAAATCCAGACAGTCAATCCACAACCAGGCAGAGACACACACAGAATTATTAGACCAAAAAACCAGCCACTTCTAAAAGCGTGGTTTCTAAACACACAATTCAAAAACCACCTTCACAAAAAGATGTGTTATTAAATTGTGAGTTCAGGCACACTAAACTTCACCTCTCCATCTTAAGCATATGGGAAGATAGGCTGGAAACATATTACACAGCCATTCTATCCTATGGGCAAGATGGCCTTGCAACAGTGAAAAACGAAATGGAGAGTATTTCACTGTTAGGACATGGTACACACCTCAGTACATGTCCTACCTTTCACCGACACTGCACCCTGCCCAGGGGGGGGTACCTTGGGCCTACTATAGGGGTGTCAATGTGCAGGGAAAGGGAAGGTAAGGCCTGGCAAGTGGGTGCACTTGTCAGGACAACAAGGCAGTTAACAAACTGCGCGCAGGCACTGCAGTGGCAGGCCTGAGTTCTCTCTTTAGGGCTACTTGTGTGGGTGGCACAATTAGTGCTGCAGGCCCACCAGTAGCAGTTGCATTACCAGCCCTGGTACACAAAGTGCACTTTACTAGGGACTTTACTAGTAAGGCAAACATACAAATTATGGACAACCAATTACCATAACACTTTATACAGGGAGCACTTGCACTTTGACACTGATCAGCAGTGGGAAAGTGCCCAAAGCATCTAAGTTGGCAACACTATGTCAGAAAAAAGGTCTAGGGGGAAGGCAAAAAGTTTAGGTAACTTTAGCCAAAAAAGGGCCAAGTCCAACACTGGGTATCTACCAAATTTCCCCAAGGAGCCCTAAAGGCCCTTATCGTTGCCCACTGGATCTTCAGGGTCGAAGAAAAAGCTCCAAGGAAAACCCATCCAGAAGAAATTGTAAGACTTGAGGAAGAGAGTCAGATAGGGGCAGCAACTGTTTCACCAAACACCATTTACTGATGTCCAGGACGCTCTAGTGGATGGTCATCTGGAGGCTCGAATTGAAGAGGATACTGAACTGGATAACCACTGAGATCTTAATCCTGCCCTCTCAGTCTCCAGGCTGTCAAATTGAGTCTTACAAAAGACTTCTCCCGGAGAATGGGAAACATCAGAGGAGATGGGACTTTGGCAGGAGCCACTCCTGGTCCTTCTTCATCTATGTATGTACAACAAAAGGAACGCAGTTCCTGACAGATGAAAGAGAAGCAGAGGTCGGGGCTACCTGTAGAGACAGATCAGGGGATCTAATCCCTCAGGAGAAAAGCTTTCATGCATCCTGAGATGTGTCATGTTTTATCATCAGGCAGCTCCTCGTTGGGCCGGTGCTGCAATGCCCAACGGGCCCCGCGGGGGGGCTCTTTGCCAGAGTTCTTTTGTTTTTAGCCAATGTGAAGAGTTGTGGTGGGCTGTGATAATGTGAGTGGTCTGGTGTAAAGGCGAGGTAAAAACAACTAAGGACTACCCAAAGCAATATTAATAACTGGGTCTCCTTGTTGTGGTAAAAACCAATAGCTAGCTAGAAGTGGATACAATGGTCCAATCAACCACAAGGTGATGTTTAAAAGAAGGTCAACATGATTCTTGCCTATTTACTGTCACAAGAGATCATGTCAATTCATCACCAATGTCCTAATCTACTTATGTGTGGGTCGGTAAAAAGTGTCTGTGAATTAGAGCATACCCATCAACAATCACACTAGTATGTAGTATACCTTCAGGATAAAACAGACTTCGAAAAGGAAATAAAGCGAAATAAGCCTGCAAAACAAACATACAGTAGCATGCGGTACAATATGGACAGGTGCATGTTGAGTTTGTCTCCACCCGAAGAGTGCAGGTGTGGAAAGTCCTAGTATTAACATGATTTTAACAAAGGTACCTCACACCAACAAACAGACACGTAATCCACAGCCTCTGTCCCAAATGAAGAGGTTTACCATGTATGGGGAAAACTGCACCCCAACGTAAATGGCAGAGCGGAATGCTCACTGGTGTTTAAGTACCATTGGGGAACCTAATAGAACAGATCAAATAAATGCGGGCACACGAGACAGGAGATGCCAGCGTGGCCGGTCCAGTGGAGCCAGTGCTGGGGAGAAAGATTACTCACTGTAAGATGCAAGCACGTCTGGCAGTCGACCTACCCCTCGCTCTGCCACCTCGGAGGTGACTAGAGAGTTGAGCAGGCAGTCCTTAAGAAGTTCCATGTACAATAGCCGATGGGGAGCACGTGTGGAAGTATCCAAGTGTTGGCTATTACACCGTCGCTGTAACTGGATCCGAAGATGGGCGCCATATTGGATGCAGCAAGAAGTCATAGACAATGAAGGAAGAGTATCTCCCTATTTAATAAAAACAAGGGGATATGTTATTAGTGACAGATTAGAATCACAGGAGAGCCAAGGGGGCCAACGGTGATTGGCCTCCAGGACAAGAGGGTGCTGTTATAGCGGACACAAAGTTCACATACCAGTGAGGTTAGTGTGTAGTGGGGCGTACAATGACGGGTGCCATATTGATAAAGACAAGCTCATATCAGCCTGATGTAATAGCCCTGGAGTACCTATGCCGATAAGGCTGGCGTTTGCAGGCGCTCAATGACAGACGCCATATTGGAGGCGGCAAACTCATATCGCAATGTTACAACACAACAGATATCAATTCAGACGGAGTCAAGTTGATGACAACAAGAATATAGAAAGAACAGGGCATGCGTGTGAGCAAGCAGGAGTTCAGATGGACACGTAGTACATAGAAACCTCGCGCCCACTGAGCAAAGAGGAACACTCAGGGGTATCTGTCCAAAATCTGCTGCGATTACGGCGTGCCGAGGAATCCAAGATGCGGGCACTCGATATCATAAAATAAATTTCACTGTCTTGTGAACTGAAATAACAATTGAGATTAAGTAACTTATGGACGTCAACATCTTAAGCCTTGGCAGATGAGCACTATCCTTTTCTTAAATTAGAATCTCATGATTTAAAGCATTGAATTGCAGTTAGCTACCAGAAGTTAGCGCATCCAGTTTGGGTGCATCTGCCCTATATCATTCTTATTATCTTGAAAACGCATAGTTTAAAGCATCTTTTGAGTGTATCCTGATACAACGAATAATTCTACGTCCAACAGAATCCATTGATTTTCTTTTGGTTGCTGTTGTTTTTCGTTTAAGATTCCATCAGAAAATTTGTGGCCCTTTTTCCTGACGAAGGCACTGTCTTGTGCCGAAAGCGCGTAGAACAGAACAATCTACTACCGTCCTGCCACATTTGTTTCTCTTAATTATATATCAATTGTGATTATTTTCTTTGTCATAAAATTATTGTTTTTATGGTGTTTTGATTATGTTCATGGTATGAATGTTGATACGAATGGAGTAGCATGATTGGGTCTTTTTAGTATTTATATTGAACCAATAAAATATAAGTTTTGATACTCTATTTGATATATCAGTATTTGTCGGTTCTTCTCATATATATGGGTTGTCATTTTATCAATTGTATCAAGTTACTTTTGAAATTGTGTTGCCTTAAGTCTTTACATTGCATTGTTTAAGCCCTGCCTTAAGGAATTGCACCCTTGCGCAGGGGGCCTCTGTCTGTACACTATATACAAATTCTGGGGTTGTCCACATGTAGTGGACCCGTTTTATAGTGTATAGCTGGTTATACACTAGAGGAAATATATGAGATCCTAGGGATCATGGCGCACAAATGGGCTAATATATGAAAATGTCCCTATACTGCACAACTGGGAGCTCAGGCTAGCGCTAGGCCATGAAAGTCACACAGACATAGTGTGCAGAAGTGTATGTAACTTATTAACCTCTCTAGATGTATGGATGAGGGTTAGTGCATAATGGAAGCCCCCTATATGTGGTGAGGGGAGAGTCTAGCTCCAATGATTACCTCACCCCAAGGGATATCATCATTAAGGCCAGTGTAATGTGTGGCCAAATGGAAAATACATTTTTGTTCCTTATGGACGAGGGTGTCTTTATTCATCTGTGGGTGGGCCTCCAGTACTGTCCAGTGTAAATCTTCTGAGGACTGTTGTCTTTCCAGATAGTGAATACTCATTCTGATCGTGGTCTTTTTTCAACGTATCCAGTTGCAGTATTCTATGATCCAAGTCTTAACTGCCTGGGTGGTCATCCCTCTATAGTGTTTGTTACAGGGGCATGTGATCATATAAATGCAGTTTTTTTGTGTTTCAATTTGTGTGTGATCTTTGAGTCCAGACACGTGTGTCATCCAGGCGAATCTCTTTAGAGGGTTCCGTCAGGGCACAGACACTACATGAACCACATGGATAGTGTCCTACTACCGGTAGCACGGCCCGGAGGTGTTGTTGGGTCTGTGTAGTGGTAGTTCTTGGTCTGGTATGTACAATGGTACCTCTGATGTTGTGCGTGCGCTTGAAAGCAAAGCATGGCGGGGTGAAAGAAAGGGACCCTGTTTAAAGTATTGACCAGTGTCTCCTAATGATTTTCTTTATTTTGTTGGAATTGGGGATGAATTATGTTACGCAAGTCAGCACATGATCTTCAGTATGTATTCATGGTTCCAAAAGTGCTGCTCTGTTATTGTTGTTGCCCTTTAAGGAGCTACCTTGGCAATGTGAGGAGGATAATGGCGTGCTTCTAAATTAGCTGTCAGGGCCTAGGCTTGGTGGTCATAGTCATTAAGGGAACTGCAGTTGCGGCGTGGTCGCAAAAATTGCCGAAAGATTAGGTCATCTCTCAAGTGATTGGATGGTGGCTATCGTATCGGAGCAGCTGAGTTTCCTATATGTGGTGGTATTTAACCGTCCATCTTGGAAAGAGACTAACAGATCGATGAAAGGGAGTTTGTCTGCTGAAACGTTCCTAATGAATTTCAAGAGTGGATTCTGAGTATTAATCCATTCACAGAAGGTGTTACAGGCCTCCATATCACTCAGCCAAAGGATTAGTATATCGTCGATGTATCGAAGCCATATGGTGATGTGAGCAGAGAAAGGGTTGTCATCACATAAGATCTATTCTTTCTCAAAATTAGCCATGTATAGACACACCAGACTGGGGGTGAATGTACTGCCCATCGAAGTCATCTGTGTCTGATAATACAACTGTCCCTCTATACAAATATTACACAAGATGCCACATTGGAAGTGTTAGAGAACACCCTTCTGTCTGAGAATTGGCCTTCCCCCACTCCAGTGAATTTCATACTTGAGTGCCCCTCCCTGGCTCTCAAAGAAAATTCTTTCAATTCCATGACCAGTTGTACCATCAGACACAGGGGACATCGATGGGCAGTGCATTCGCCCCCGGTCTGGCATGTTGAAGAATCCAACCGGATGGTGGATTCCACTGTAAAACTTATTTAAAGGACGGGCTCTTCACTGCAATCCTAAAGTAATTACCACAGTATCGCCATGAAGATTCCAACCGGATGGTGGATTCTCATTTAAAATTCATTAAATGTGCCGCTCGCACAAGTTCATTTACTACAACTTCGCATTAAGGATTCCAACTGGATGGTGGTTTCTTCCAATTAACTAAATTGCAGTATACTTCTCGCAATTTCTGCTTGACCGACGTACAGATTTTAACCGGACGTTGCATTCCACTTAAATACAATTGTGCCAATCATTGCTGTTTGACGTCACCCACTATTTTCAGAAGCTCTGCTGTGTGATACATACTACAGTATGATCTGGCTGTCCACATCTGTGTTTTCTGTCCTGAGGAAGACCCGCTGTGACGCTTGTTGAACTGCGCATACCTCTTGGTCGAAACATCGACCCTCTTTCTGCTCATGTCCACCAGTTCCCTCACCCCACGGCGATAAAAATATGATAGGGTTGTTGTGAAAACATGGAATATAAAATTGTGAAAGAACAGACCCATATTGATTTGTAGGATATATGTGTGTTATTTGTATGTTTCTGTATATATTTCACTCATGATATCACTTTATCACCTTATTGCACTTGACTCACGAAAGTCACTTTGTCTATTTGTTGATGAAACTATTTATGTGACAGCCATATACTTTCTTTAAAACAGAGTAAATACTGCATCTGAACTAATGACTTGGTATTCTTGGTGTGTTTTGTTGGTAGTCTTAAAATATTAGTATTTTAAACTTGACGTTGACAAACATTTCTTCTTATTTTGTATTGATAACTGAATGCTAAGCAATTGGTTTACCCGACAGAACCAACTGTAGATTATATTATCAATACCCAGGTTCTGAGGGACACAGGGTTACCCCATTATCACTAATTATTTACAAAAACCCTGTACAGGTGTTGTGTAAGGAGGAATGTAATGATCATTCTCCTATAATGTTCACCTTCTCATGGGTGCTGCATTGTTCAACACACATAAAGAGTTTAACATGCCCCTGAAAATCGTATTTGTTGCAGAAGGTGGGCCTTTCAGGACTGACAATTTATACTGTCTTCCAAATCATGCACCCTTGCACCATGTTGCAAGGTAGCATGCTTTGCGCTAGTCAGCACTCTGTGCACCTGTGACATTAATAGTCCCATATTGTCCTTACAATGTCATAGACCGCATATACCTGTCCTTTCCATCCCAGCACTACTTTGCCCTGCCTACGGCCAATGGCTTTCACCCTTGTGTCATGGTGCAAGCTGGCCTGAGATTATACTGCCCAGCAGTACACAAAACAGCCAATGCCTGAGTCATGCTTAAGGCATGTGATGTGAGATATCTCTGAGTGTCAACATCGAGCCACCTCTGTCATGGAAGGTAACTAGCTGCATCTCATATAGACATATGTGAATCCAACTTGTTAAATATACCAGATCACTGGGATGTCATAATATTGTTCATGATATGTAGACAGTGTGTATTGGCACTAATTCCAATGCAATGCTCCATTTATAGTCTTGTAGGTGGACCTACACCATACACCAGGGGCAAGGTTAAGACCTTCTGGGATGCCAATTCTACCAGTAGATGAAATAAGTACATGGTGGTATCTCTGTAAGGTTTGTGTGTGATCTATGATAGTTGTTACATTATGATGTGTATGTGGGTGCATGAATCACCTGTAGCCAAACTACACTCAGGGGCCGATTCCGATTCGGGCCGGAAATCTCTCCAACCGAGCCGGACCCGGAGAGATTTCTGACCGAATCGGACCCGTGCAGCCCGACCGAACGAGTACGATGCGTCCGTATGCTATCGGACTCGAGTCGGTCGGACTCCCATTGAAGTCAATGGGAGCCGGTCGTACAACGCGTTGGCGGGCTCCCATTGACTCAATGGGTGCGAGGCGAACAAGGGCGCCCCCTACAGCGGGTACGCGGCGAAGCAACACGTGCCATACACGCACAAGTAGGGGGGACCCATGGGTCCCCCCTGTGTGCGACTCGCGTGGCTACGCGTACAGGGGGGTCCGACACAGACCCCCGAAGTACGTCTCCGACTGCTCTTTCGAGCCGGGCGGCGCGTGTCGGTCGGACTGCTCGCGGCGCGCATCGTACTTACCCGGCCGGGGAACGTCTCCATTGCGCGGTGCGAGTCGTGTCCGAGCGAGTCGGTCGGTGTGGTTCGACCCGGGAACGAGTCGGTCGGAGCGGTTGGGACGCCCGAACGAGTCGGTCGGCGATTTTGCATCGTACTCGCTCATCCGGACGCGCGTACGAATCGGTCGGGAAATAGGGCTCCGAATCGGATCCGGTTATGCCGAATCCGATTCGGAGCCCTACCGGCCGAGATCGGAATCGGCCCCTTAGTGTACAAACACAACGAAACACAGAATATTGTGAAATGGACAATGACGTATGTCACTGTGCAGGCCCACATGAATCATGCATCTTTCCCTGCTGTGGTGATGTTTGCTCACCTACAGTTTGGATGCTTAGAGCACATGTATCATCATCTGGCACTAAATCTGCAGATGGTCCACGGTTGTATTGTTTTACACCCAAAACATGGCACAAACATTACTACTCTGAGTAGTCCTGATCATACATATGTGCGATGGGGTGACAGAGGAACGTTTGCACAGATGCCATGAAGGCTGTAAGGATGTCGGCCTCCAACTCTAAATAACCATGGTGTTGGACAAATCATTACCAGACTACATCACTGATGCACATTGTGAGTGTAGATGTCCACATGGCAGGGTATGGACATGTGGCTTGGCAGGTCATGACAGGAATCCTACCTCAGTGCAAATAGAATAGTTTGGAGGAAAATGGGCACGTTACCAGTCTGCACATGGAATTGCAGTGAAATGTCAAAATCATAGCCTCATACGCCCTATGTTCCATTTCTGGGAGGCATTCATATAATGCCAGGTAGTTAAGAAATGTGATACAATGTGGAGAAGTCCACATGCAGGGATGCACTGTGTCTGCAGCATGCAGCCCATTACACTGATCAATTATTGGTGGGGTGACGTCTACTGGCTAGCACCAACACTGTCACCCTTAACTTATGGTGCAAGATTACCTGCAATATACACCATAAAGTACTTGTACAGATGTAAATTCCAGTATACATACACACATTCCTGACATGCATTGCCTATTTCTTCATGTGTGGCAAGGAACATAGCCTTGGGGAAATGTGTGTGCAGACATTGGAATATGTCAAGGTCACCATGGTATTGCTACAACTGTATACCAGAAGCTTTATTGTAGATTTCATGGTATTTGCCTGAATCTATATTAGTGAGGTCCACAACAGCTATGTCTTACAGGAGGTAGCTACCCACCCTCCATCTATGTTTTGACTACCTGGCATTGAGTCAATCAAGACAACAATGTGTGTTACCTTGTGTATTTCCAGATGAGTAAAGCAATGCAGAGGCACACTGCCTGGACTTGCTTGATGTAACTCATTTCACATATGTCAATGAGCACAAGACAAACCCAATTGCATGATGCAATACCAACACCAAAGTCTCCATATCTGGATCATGTGTTCTATTCCATATGGACACATCATCATGCTTGCGACTCAGTGTCAGGAATGATATGATTATAAGTGCATTTGTGACTACATTGCCATATCATATACCTACACTGCCACAACTTGAGTCAGTGTGGTTTGTTTGATTAGGAGATGTATTTGCACAAAGGGAATATTGTTTAGTATCTCTTCCTCAATATTTGATGTTGGCCTGGCCTGCCACATGTAAATGTATGGCAATGAAAGTCTATTATTGAGACATCATGTACATTCCCAACTTGAGATGATACCTTATTCCTTAACCTCCCTAGACAACATGACAGCTCCCTAACACATCCGGCATGTCGCCAATGCCCATAAGAGGATGGGGTGAAATATGAATAAGGCAAGGCTGCAGGCACATGGCATGCAGGAAGGTGGGAGTAGCAAGGGCATAGCAATAGGGACAAACAACGGCAGGTTGTCCAACAGCAGGCGGACGATCCGCAGCCATCACAGGCCCTTCTACAGCCCATCATGTGCCACTCACACAGGCCATACAGCTAAACCCTGCAACAGGATCATTATTTGAGGTGCAGGCCCTCAAAGGCTGCAAGAACTGCAAATAAAAATAAGAATTAAAAATAAGCATGCAATGGATTGAGGAGGAGCTGGCAAGCCTCCGGGCCATAATGCTCACCCTACAGGAGGTCATGGAGCGCACTAGTGCTCAAATTTGAATCTCCCTCAGACATTTTCCTTTCTCTGATATTTTTCATGTTCTTTTTATTGTTTTAGTAGTTTAGGCATAGTGTTATTCAGGATTTAGTATAGTGATAGTGTAGGTTAGTGTCAATGTTAGTTTTTTACATGATTAAATAGGGAGTAGTTTTTAGGTGTGTTTTTAGACAGTAGATTTTTAAGTGGGTGGGGGTTGAAGTTTAGTGTGTGTATAAAAAAAAAAAATATATATATATATATATATATATATATATATATTCACACAAGTTATCCCACCTGCGAGGACGCACTCAAGGTACAGACAAATCCCACAATTTGAAGCAGCATTCTTTATTAACAGCAAACCGGCAGCAATGTCCTGATATTTCCACAGCCCTACGCGTTTCGGAGCTGCTTGCTCCTTGTTCACGGGCATTTGCATGTCAATTAAGCAGAAGTGAGCAATCGGTGAGTCCACATTTTCATTTCTTTTATGCCCTCTGTTGGGCTGATCTTCGGCACAGCATTCTGGGGCTCGTAGTACCTTTACTCATAAATTAAACCCTTCAGTGGGTTCTGCCACATGACATTTTTGATTGTTGCATTTAAAAGCTCTCCAGTGAGCCTCAGGGCGAAAAACTCTGGTTCAATTCTATATTCACTGTACCTTCTGCTAACACCGTTCCAGATAATCTGAGCGAAGCAGCCCACATTCTTTTCATGGCGGTGCATCCTCCCAACCGGGACTGGCCGGATTAATGTCTTCACACAAGTTATCCCACCTCCGAGGACGCACTCAAGGTACAGACGAATCCCACTATTTGAAGCAGCATTCTTTATTAACAGCAAACCGGCAGCAATGTCCTGATATTTCCACAGCCCTACGCGTTTCGGAGCTGCTTGTTCACGGGCATTTGCATGTCAATTAAGCAGAAGTGAGCAATCGGTGAGTCCACATTTTCATTTCTTTTATGCCCTCTAGTGGGCTGATCTTCGGCACAGCATTCTGGGGCTCGTAGTACCTTTACTCATAAATTAAACCCTTCGGTGGGTTCTGCCACATGACATTTGATTGTTGCATTTAAAAGCTCTCCAGTGAGCCTCAGGGCGAAAAACTCCGGTTCAATTCTATATACACTGTACCTTCTGCTAACACCGTTCCAGATAATCTGAGCGAAGCAGCCCACATTCTTTTCATGGCGGTGCATCCTCCCGACTGGGACTGGCCGGATTAATGTCTTCACACAAGTTATCCCACCTGCGAGGACGCACTCAAGGTACAGACGAATCCCACTATTTGAAGCAGCATTCTTTATTAACAGCAAACCGGCAGCAATGTCCTGATATTTCCACAGCCCTACGCGTTTCGGAGCTGCCTGCTCCTTGTTCACGGGCATTTGCATGTCAATTAAGCAGAAGTGAGCAATCGGTGAGTCCACATTTTCATTTCTTTTATGCCCTCTAGTGGGCTGATCTTCGGGACAGTATTCTGGGGCTCGTAGTACCTTTACTCATAAATTAAACCCTTCGGTGGGTTCTGCCACATGACATTTGATTGTTGCATTTAAAAGCTCTCCAGTGAGCCTCAGGGCGAAAAACTCCGGTTCAATTCTATATACACTGTACCTTCTGCTAACACCGTTCCAGATAATCTGAGCGAAGCAGCCCACATTCTTTTCATGGCGGTGCATCCTCCCGACCGGGACTGGCCGGATTAATGTCTTCACACAAGTTATCCCACCTGCGAGGACGCACTCAAGATACAGACGAATTCCACTATTTGAAGCAGCATTCTTTATTAACAGCAAACCGGGAGCAATGTCCTGATATTTCCACAGCCCTACGCATTTCGGAGCTGCTTGCTCCTTGTTCACGAGCATTTGCATGCATCTGGTGCCACGAGTAAGAGCGAACGAAGGGGACAATGTGCCGTTCAGACGAAGCCTAGCAGTTGGTGCGGTGTACAGTAGTGTAGTGAGATCAATGAATCCCTTAGGGATACCTGACTTTCTCATTACTGCTAAAAAAAAGGTAACTCCAAGGAGTCGAAGGCCTTTTCGGTATCTAGTAGGACTGCAGCCGCCGGGACCTCAGGAGCGATCCTATGTAGGACCGCAAACAATGTGCGCAAATTTAAAGCTGTCGACCTGTGGGGAACACAGCTCGATTGAGTCGGGGAAATAATACGGTCCAGTAATAAGGCCAACCTCAGCGCAATCATTTGAGCCAAGATTTTATAATCGAGGTTTAAAAGTGATAACGGCGTGTAAGAGCCGCATAAAAGCGGATCCTTCCCAGCTTTTGGCAGAAGAATTATTACAGCCTCACGCAAAGTAGGGGGAAGTTCCTTGCGTTCAAGCGCCTCGTTATAAACCTCTAATAAGTAGGGCGATAGTAAGTCCTTATAGGTTTTGTAAAAAACACCGGTAAAACCGTTGAGGCCCGGGTCCGTCGAGCCATTTATGGCATCTATGGTGCTACTAATTTCCTCGACGGAGAACGGCTCTGCCAAAAATTGCTGCATACATTTCTCGAGCCACACCATTGCGATCTCTGCAAGATAATTTCTATGATCTTCCTCGTCTTGGTTCACTCGAGTGGCATATAAGGTGGAATAGTAAGTTAAGAATTCATCTCGGATATCTGGGGTACTGTTTAGGGTCTGCCCGGTGGAAGCGCGTATGCAAGTAATGTATGATCGTCCAGCCGAAGCTCTAAGTAGCCGCGCCAACGTGCGGCCAGGTCTTTCACCTTCCCTGTAACGCCTTGCAACGGCATACTTGCTTAAAAAATGCTTTCATGCTCCGCCGCAGCTCTGAACTCGGTTATGAGCGTTAGACGGCGGCTGAGCAGCGAATGATCAGGTCACACAATTTGCTCTCGGTCCAAGTCATTTAATTGCTTCTCGGTGCGCGTAATCGTACCACGCAAGTCTTTAAGAACCCCAGAGTGCTTAGAAATGCAGATGCCGCACATATAGGCTTTAATTGCCTCCCAGAGTGTGGCCCACGTGCTCACTGAGCCTTTGTTTAATTCAAGTATTCGACTATAGCCTCCCGAAGCTCAGACCTAAACACTTCATCCATCAAAGCCTGCCCGGGGAATCTCCACATCCTCTCACATCCCTCTGGTCTAGGAATGCATACTTGCAATACCACTGGGGAGTGGTCAGAATACGTGCTGGGAAGATGCTGGGATGCCTTATACCATGTTGCAAGATTGGGGGAGACGAGCCAGAAATCTAATCTGGTCCAAGTACCATATTGAGCGGCATAATGGGTGTATGCGGCGTCTACCGGGTTACGCTGACGCCACACATCTACCAGACCAATCGAGTCACACATTTCTAGCAATACGTGGCGTGCGCGTGGTTTGGTATCCGGGGATTTGGACATGCTATCCCACTCAGGATCTAACAGGAGATTAAAATCACCGCCCATGCATATATAGTCTGCATCTAGTTGTAGGAGCTGTGCATGGAGACCTTGGAAGAACTCTGGGCTGTCAACATTAAGTGCATATACGCAGATGAACGCAATCCGATGTCCCATCAAGTGCCCCTCCACCAGAGTATAACACCCCTCCCTGTCAATGTGTGCTTTTGTGAATTGGAAAGGCAAACATTTATGAATCATAACAGCCGTGCCCCGTGCATATGTACTATAGCCTGCAAAATAGCGATGTGGACCCCAGCCCGAAGCGAAAGTGGTGGTGGGATCCCTGGGCAGGTGTGTTTCCTGTAAGAATGCAATGTCAACCCTGTGAAGCTGTAAATAATGCAAGACATGCTTCCCTTTCCTAGCATTGTTAAGCCCCGAACGTTCCAGGTGATCAATGTAAGATCTGAACATGGTGCCTACCTACCCCGCTCCGACATCCCAGCAAACTAGTGGTGACTTGGCTTGTGCATTGCAATAAAAACATACCATGCTGCAGTGAATGAACAAGATTAGAACTAATGATGACCCCAAAAAGCTAACATTCCCCCTTCAACCCCCCACCCATCCCTGCGTATCCTACCGTAGGGAATGTCCCCAGTGAACATGTGTAGACATGCATCATGTAAACACCCTCGTACCTCAAGAAGGAGCAATACTAGATACATTTCACAAAATTAAAGCAAACGCAAAGTGATCAACACTTGGGGTGTGGCAACGCCACACCAGTTACCCAACCTTTCAAGATCATGAAAGACATATCATTCGCCCAATGATAAAGAGTTACACACAGCAATTAGCCGCTGCTCATCCGTGCAGGTTACAATGATTACTCATTGGAAAATAAGTCAACGCTGGCCGCCGAGCCACTGTTATGGGGAGATGCTCTGGACAAGTCCTTGTTCTTGTGGCTGCTGTTGCTACCTTTATAGTCCCTGGAAAATTCTAGCACCGCAGTGGGAGTATCAAATATGCGAGAACGACCCTCAAAGTCCACTCGGAGGCGACCTGGATATAACATGCCATATCTCAGACCCAGGTTTCGCAATGTTGCCTTCACGCCGGTGTACTTCCTCCTGGCTTCCTGCACCATGATAGTAAAATCTGGGAACAGGGCCAACGCCGAGCCCTGCCAAGCTATGGAGCCCCGCTCTCTCGCCAACCTCAGCACAGTGTCTCTGTCACAGAAATTTAAGAGATGGGCAATGATGGGCCTAGGTGGACAACCCGGGTTAGGGCGGGGGCCGAGAGAGCGATGGGCTCTTTCTACAAGAAAGGTGGGGGTGAAGGCTTCCTTACCGAAAACATCCGTAAGCAGAGTCTCCACAAATTGGTCCATGCGCCCCATGTTGGACGACTCAGGGACGCCCAAAATGCGGACATTGTTGCGCCTACTGTGCGCCTCCAAGTCCTCGTTCTTTATGGCAACTTCCTTAAGTATCTTTTCCATGCGGTCTAGGCGCTTGGTGGATTGTGCCGCGCCATCTTCCAAGTCCGACACCCTGCCCTCCACAGTGTCTAGACACTTCTCATGCGTGTCCAATTTGGCGCCCATTACGTCTAAGCGTTTATCGATGGTGTCAAATTGGCCCCCAAGGACCTTAAAGCCCGCCCGCATTTCAAGGAGCAAAGCACTCGACCCTGCCGGGGCATCACTAAGGCCGGTTTCCTCTGTGACCCCCTCGGCCATGTTGCCACTGGGCTCTAAAGACTGCTCGGTAGGCTTTCCAAATTGAAGTAGGCGTTGTTTGGGGTCTTTACGCCCCAACACGTCCTGCAGGGCTCGTTAGCTGCCAGCCTGTCCCAGGGCCAAAACCAAAGACCCCCAGCAGTAAGAGATAGTGTGTGTACCGACCCGCTGCGACCCGGTTTCCCACTCAGGGCTCAGCAGCAGGCCGGCCAATGTGACATGGTGTCAGGCGCCAACTGATGGATTGCGGGGCCTAGCCGCTCCAAAGTAGCCCACACGGTGCCCACCAAGCCCAGTCCAGCCGCAACCTGGACCCAGAATTATGAGCAGCAGGTCGACTATGCCACCAGGAGCGTTGGTGCACAGGATCAGTCTCCCCTGTGTCGTGAGGCCAGAATTTGAGCACTACAGGGCACTCGCCGTTATATAAACGGCGTACAACCGGAACAGAACACTGCCCGGCAAGCTCAATCTCCCCCGCCCCCCGTCCGGCCCGGACGGCCGAGTGGCTGGCCCCCAGGCTCACCTGCGGTCCCTCTCACCGCGGGTCCTCCAGGGGCTTAGTGGGCTGGTCTGCAGCAGTATTTGTAGAACGGGGCTAACATCAAGCAGTAGGGGGGGGCCCGCGAGCAGAGCGAGCTGCTGGCCAGCGAGGCCCATTGGTAGCTTCTTCGTCGGGTCAGGCTACAGGAGCCACGCTCCGTCTGCATTCGGCGTGGCCGAACCTCCGGCCGCGCCCTGCTTTCTGCACCAGTGCCGACCCCCAACTCTCGAGGCCTCCGCTGTCATTATTACAGCCGCTCAACAGCCCCGGATGACTCCGATGCATGTGGGCACCTCGGAGCGATCGCGGTGTGGGACAAGATGGGCGAAGTTGTTGGGATCACTGGTGGAGCCTCAGCGCTGCACGGCCATCTTGGTCGGCAGCCCGGCCAAGCCCCCCGACCCTCCTTCATCATTGGCATTGACCACTTGGTAAGTGATGCAGTTCACTTTGGGTAACTGCTTTCAATGATTCATGCCCATAAGCTGCCCATGTCATCTTCCCCTGGGGAGGTGTTCAGGGCCAGACTGGGAACCGAAACCGGCCCTGGCAAACTGCTCGACCGGCACCCCTGGGGGGAAGGGGGAGCGTCCGAGCTGTTTGCTAGGGTCGGTTTCGGCCGATTTTGTTACAAGGGGCCGATTTTGCCAGCTCCCGGTAACAAAAACGGCCCCCCAGGGGCCCAAAACCGGCCCCCATCCTCGCGGCCCAACGGTGAAATGCCCGGTGCCCACTACGGCCAGTCCGGCCCTGGAGGTGTTGCTTTGTTCATGCTTCTGTGCTCTGGCTCTCATGCAGCAATATGTGTGTGCAATGCACCATAGATGTAATGTGTGGTTACACTCACACTCAAAACATATGAGGTCTTTCAGGGGCAGAGGAACACATTTACCCTACTTACCCCAAAGTAGCATTATTAAGCATTTACCCATTGACACTGGGCCCCAACAGTAAGGGCTAACATTTCTTGCATACAGACATACAAGGAATTTTATTGCCTTTGTGCATCCTTGTGTGTCACAGGTATGATGCATAAGGAGTGTGGGTATGACTATCTGCCTATCATTAGTGCACGGATGATAATTTATGTACTTTAGGATCTCTTCAGTGAGATAATTGTGGCTATCCTATGTGTTTGATCACGTTGTCATGTTCACGGAGCCAGATATATGTGGGTGAGTGCAACAGTGTTATTGGCTCACATGGCTCATAGACCCCATTTTTAGAAGGTAGACATTTGTGTGTTTAGTTGGAGCTTTTCACTGTGTGTTAGTCAAGAACCAAAAGCTTATTGTCACACCATCGGGAAGCAACACATTCCTCATTATGCCATTGCAGTGGATGTACTTGTTGTTGCTGCATATCGAAAGAGAGTAGGTGCTAGTGACTTTTGCTCACTCTCCTTGAGATGCTATGAAGTGAGTTATGTTAATACACACCCACCATGGTATAAGTAGTCCATTTATCACCAAACACACAAAACTCTGGCTTATAATAGTGAATTTATTTACAATATTTGGTTGGTTCAGCATGAGCTTTTTTGCAATGTTTGGGGCAACAACACAAACATTGATTGTGAGCAAAAGATATCCAGACACAGTCCATTTGGGAGATATGTCATTCGACATGTAGAGGTGAGGAGAATTTCAGTGAGGAGATACAAATTGCCATTCTCCAAATTGGCTTCTTCAAAAGTCCACTAGTTGATAAGATTAACAGGTGCTCAAACAAAAAGGTATAGTACTGGGTGACAAAGGAGGTGGCATGATGACAGACATAGGACAACTGCGAAACTGGCCAGGGGGCACAGACAAATGTTACCTGCCAGTTTGGTGACCAAAACTGGTGAAGTCCACATCTTCCTCCCCTGATGGGTGTTGTCCCTCCCCTACAGTAAGTGGGGTTTGTGTGGGAGGCATCTGAGGCACATGGACGTCAGAAGCAGAGTGCCAGCAAGGAAGGCAGCACAGCGCTGACAAGGGACTGATTACTTATCAACAATGCAACAACATCGCTATGGAGGGCAGCCATTGTTGTTATGCAGGAGTGCAACTTGCCCTCCATAGATGCCATGATGTTAATGATGGACTCCAGCCTGGTGGCAACCTCACTGGTGTCAGAGGTTGAGGCCCGTCGTTCTTGCCTCTCCCTCATGACACCAGCAATGTCAGCCAGGGACTCATCCATCCTATGGAGCCAAGGGTCGGTGCCTTTAATTGTCTCAGGTGTATCCTTATTAGGGCTGAGGCACCTACAGACTCAATCTAGGCTGCCCACTATGGTCTCCATCCCCGCCCGCACCACATCAACTATCCACTACTTGACTCCTACCACTCACAGTGATGATCTATGATAGATGATGACATTAGTAAAGTGGGTGACATACAGACTTTATTTTCATTCACTTTATGTTGCACATAGATGTATTTACCATGTGTTACTACAAGTAAAAGAGGCCAAGTTATACTGGTGTTGCCTTTCACATGGTAATATTTTTACATGGTTCACATAACCACAGTGGGACAAGGTCCTTTTTGTGTCATACCACACATTGCAAGGCAGTTATGCAGCTTGAAAGGGTGAGTGCAATTAAGGGCACCATTTACCATGTTGCTTAGCTGATTGCATATTTTAAGGACTAGATTGATGTAAGGTTCACTTGTTTAAACCACTGCTGAGAACATTGCACCATGTCACCAGGGGGCCTGCCTTCCCTCTAGCCATCACTCAGCCCACAGCTTCCAAAACAAGCATTGGCATAGCCAATAGGTCTCGCCTTTGGGACCTTATAAGTGTTTAGCCATGCAACAGTTGATGTTGTTGCACCAAGGATATTGTGCTGCATAACTAAATACTTATAAGTTCCCAAAAGCGAGACCTATTGGCTATGCCAATGCTTGTTTTATTTCCTACCTTCTGCTTTGTAGTATCCTTTTCTTATGCATGTGCTGCATAAATTGTTGCTTTTGGAGAGGGTTCATTGTTATTCTGAATATTTTTTTGAAGTTGATGGGCTGCCATGGTCAATTAAAATGAGTTTTAGAATCCTTGACTCCTCCCATGGTGGTAGTTTAGCACTAAAGTACCCTTCCTGTTCGGCTCCAGGCCAGGTAATCGATTTGATGTAGTCCACCACCTTCTGACTGAACGGTCAGTGTGCACGTTTGGGGTTCAATGGCACCGATGATATGTAATGCAAAGAGACTGAAAGCATCGATGTTGCAACTGGACAGGCATGCACTTTTAATTCCGGTTTTCCCAACGCCCTCTCCCCGCAAAAAACAATGTCAAATGGACCCCGAGGATTGACTGTGCCAGTTTCTTGAGGGCTCCAATAAGCACCTCTGGCTTCTCTGAATCGGGAACAATTAAAGAATGGCGGGCGGTGGGGCTGTGTGTGTGTGGGGGGGGGGTGAACACCCTGTGTCCCCTAATGTGGAAGGATCTTAAAAAGGGGAAAATAGGCAGAGGAAAAGAGGGAGAGCGGCAGCGCCACAGAGAAAGGCAGTGATAGTGAGAGTCGACAGAGAAAGGGCGAGAGAGAGAAGGGGGAGAAGGAGAGGGCGAGAGAGAGAAGGGGGAGAGGGCGAGAGAGTGAAGGGGGAGAGGGCGAGAGAGAGAAGGGGAAGAGGGCGAGGGAGAGGGCGAGGGTGAGAAGGGGGAGAGGGAGAGGGCGAGAGAGAGAAGGAGAGGGCGAGGGAGAGAAGGGGGAGAGGGCGAGGGAGAGAAGGGGGAGAGGGCGAGAGAGAGAGAGGAGAGGGCGAGAGAGAGAAGGCGAGGGCGAGGGAGAGAAGGGGGAGAGGGAGAGGGCGAGAGAGAGAAGGAGAGGGTGAGGGAGAGAAGGGCGAGGGAGAGGGCGAGGGAGCGGGCGAGGGAGCAGGCGAGGGAGCAGGCGAGGGAGCAGGCGAGGGAGAGGGAGAGGGAGAGAGAGAGAGAGAGAGGGAGAGAGAGAGAGAGAGAGAGAGAGAGAGAGAGAGAGAGAGAGAACAAAACAGGCCTAGAAGAGAGCCAGGCAGAGAGATACAGACAGATGAACAGAGGCCGACAGATTTTTCCTGGCAGCATTTAAAAAGGGTGGGGAGGGCAGGCAACTCTGCCACTACAAAAACCACTCATGCTCCCGCACTCCGTTCTCCAGACCAGACACTGGGTTCAGCCCTGCAATTAAAGTATTGAAGCAGTGCCAACGTGTCCAGGCACACACCGGCTATCAGTCAGACATTTCCTAAGACACCAAGTTAAGCAAAAACTTTCCTATGGTCCCAGAATTGGTCTCCTGGTGATTTAGTGAAAATAAAACTGTTATAGGATGGGCTTGGGACTTGTCGCCCCCACTGATACTTTGTATTGTAGTTTGCTCAAGGAGAAAAGGCGTTTTGAATGGAATAAGGAGTAAGGTTTGGCAACAAGGCGAATAAGCATTGGCAAAGCCAAGACCTAAAAATACAGCGAGTATAACGTGTACAAACGTAGCGTGGTACATCTCTCAAGCGTGCTGGTTCGAGGATCCGACCAGGGTTTAATAATCACTTCAGGTCAAAAATAAAAGCGGCTCAGTAGAGCAGAGAAAACAAAATAGAATTGTCTTCACCCAGGCTTGCAAGAGCCACAGCCAATGGGCATTCTAGAATGTTCTCTTCATTGGTGATGGCAGTTAGGGTTGGAATTCTATAGTGACAGCAACCACCGGATAGCACTTTTAATGTTTCCCTCCAACAACCCCGCACGTTTTTCCTTCAGCCCAATACATTCACTGGAAAACTGACTTGAGCCATCACGTGTTTTTTTTTGTTCGTGAGCCAGCCATCTGTGAATGGCGCAGTTCAGAACAGGGCAGTCTGCACTGCAGGAGGTGGCTTTCAAGCACATAAAATAAAATAGACTTTAGACAAGTGCTCTTCTGCACCATTCTGAAGAGAGCTGGACCTCTGGGATTTAAGCAAGCCTTGAGTGATGGAGTTCTACATCAAGCCACGGTACTGACCATTTATTTGGAGATATTTATATGGAGAGGTGCGGTGCAGCGGCCAGGGCAGCTGACTTCGGAGCACAGGGTTCATGGTTCGATCCCCGGCTCCGGCGGCAGCTCAGCTCATCACCATGTGACTCTGGGCAATAGCTCACTTAATTTCCACGACGGCCCCCAGCGCCTTGAGACCCGAAAGGGTGAGTAGTTTGCGCTTTACAAATACGGATTTAGATTTTTATTTGGCGCATAGAAAACAAGCGCTGAAACACAAGCGCAGCCCCGTGGCCGCGAAAGTGAAACAATGCAACAAACATCCCGTAAAAATATGTAAAGTCTCGTTAAAATTAAAACAAGCATGAGGGAGCGTGGCTCGGCCCCGCGGCCGCGAAAGAGCAGGCAAATGCACTCGTGCTTGTGCTGGCATCCGCCGTGCTCTCAAGGTGGATGCCAGCACAAGCACGAGTGTGCTTGAAAAGGAGCAGACCGATTGCTAAAGGCCCTCCTAGAGCAGCGCATGCGCGCTGGCTAGGCGAGACCTAAAATGTAATGTTTTTTTGTTATCTATTAGATTTGGTCCTGCACTCTGCCTTTCACACAGTATACCACACCAATCTGCCTTGCGCTGCTGCCATGCGTGCAATTTGTGCATTCATGTGACTGAGGGGTCCTATTTGACACTCATCCAAACAACTCTACACAGCAAGCTGCCTTGCTACACTTCAGGAAAGGGTAAGGGCATGTACTTACCATAGTGTGCTTAGTTGTGTGGAATCCTGTAGTTTTCTAGTACACACAGTCATCTCCAGAGTCCAGAACAATAGGCACTGTGCACCATCTCTGAAGGGGATAGGCACTGTCACACTTGGAAATATGAAACCACTAATACTCAAGTTGTGCATCTGCCGAGAAGCACAAATCTCTTCACTCAGCCCCATCAATTAGCTGTACATGACTCCTCTGTCAATCATCATTAAGACCCAAGGACTAAACTGCCTCTCACACACTGATGACACCCAGGTCAGACATTGACTCTTAGGACACATCTACAGCACCTACATTTACCATTCCATGTAATTGACAACCATGGCTACCTGTATGTGAGAGCTAAGGCTCATGCTAAACAGCACAAATTACTAGTGAGGATATCCTGTAACATCTACCTACCCTGGTTGCCCACATGACTAGGCCCAAAGAGCTCGCCCTTCAACCATCCCTGAAACCTGCCCATCATCCTGAACACCTAGCTCACCTTACACTTCACAATTCCCTGTTTCACATCCTCCAGCTTTGACTTATGTAGTTTAGTCAGACTTTTCTGCATACGGCTGCCTCCTGACACCAGCTACACCATCACCCAAACCCACATCACATGTAGAATGTTGTACACCAATGCTCTCCTCTACGGCATCCCTTCACAGCTGCTACACAAGTGGGAATCTATCATACAGCAGTGCATGACTATCACTCAAGCTACCTTGCGGCACACACATCACACCTCCCCTCCTTGGGATTCAGTGGGTCCCCATTCAGACACACTGCCAGTTCAATGTGCTCAGTCACACCTACATTGGGGTACACTACCAGAGGCCCATCAATCTCACACACCATCTATGCTGCAAACAAACACTCATGTACCTCTGGTCTGCATCACTTGCATTCACCCCCACCCCCAATATTCTTTTGTACAAGACAGGAGTCAGTGTGGTGTTTGACATGGCAGGCAACACCTGTGTAATCTCACCCAACACATCAGGACAACTGTGTGAAATATGGTTTTATGCTAGTGACTGTACACATGACTCTTCACATGATCCTACTTCATGATCCTTCACATACTCAGCTCCTGGATCCCCTCTCGGGTGAGAAGTGTGTGCTCTGGCAGCCCCAGTCCAGACCATGACTTTACACTCCACTTTTGCTGCGTAGCACACTTGCCTCATGGTGAAAGGAGCCTACATTGTCACAGTCACGTTGTGCAGATTTCCAAGGACCATGCAGGATGTGTTGCTCCAATCAGGTTTTGTGCTTTGTATTGTGGGACTTGTAGTGCTGGTCACTCATGTCAGACATTACACTACAAGTCACAGTATTCAAATGGCAACCTGGACTGGGGCAGCACATTCACGTATGAACCTGACAAACTTTGTGAGGGCTAGTCTGGGGTCAGCAATTTGTCACTGGGCAAAACAAATTACATTAATGAGATGTATGAGCTAACATGTGAGACATTCTTGTCCTTTACCTTGCACACAGCACAGTGTAGCACTGCAAAGTGTGTTGCTGCGCTACATGACATTTTTATCCATATTCTCCCTTGTTGACACTTAGCCTGTAGATCTTCTAGGTCCTCAGCCGCAGCACTGTCCTGTCCTTCCACTCCTTCCACCAACTCTGTTGGGATGACTGTCACCACCTGCTCCTTCAATGAGTCCAACGCCTCCTGCTCCTCAGGTCCTCTTCCGGTCCTCTGTGCTGCCCTCAGGTCCTTGGCCGGTTTCTCTTTGGTCCTGCGCTTGTTATCATGCCAGCACTCCTTGCATTCTGGCACTGTCCTTTTTGTTTGGCCTACACTGTTAACCTTATACACTATGTACTGCCAAATGGCTTCCTTCTTCTCTAATGGCAATTTGGAAGTGACAAAGAGATGGTGTTCATTTTTTGCCACCTTAGATATTAATATTTGGTTCTTTTCCTCACTGAAATTACTCTTCCTCTTCCCTGGGATCTTGTCTGGACATCTTGGCTGGTGTTGGGTTGTTTCCATCACTGCTTGTGTCTGCAGCTCCCTCCTTTTCTTGCATTTGGTGAATTGCAAAAGTATTTTTGTTTGCAATGCCTCTCTTTTTGAGGCTTTTCGAAGCACAACGCACTGCTATTTGACGCAAAGCTGATTTGCGGCACGTAAATATAGCTTAACGACCCGCCAATCAGCTTTGCGGCTCATTGAGAGAAGATGCATCACAACACTTTGCGCCATCCTTCCCATCGATGAGTCAACATTTGTGACGCACCTTGGGATCTTAAGACATGGTGTGCCGTCCCATAAATACGACGCATCCTTGTTACGTCAAAGTGTTGTGCCGCAGCACAACATTTTCTGACATATCACTGCATTATTGCAGCGATGAGTCAGTTTTCATAAATATGCCCTGAGATTTTTACAACCAGTATAAGAAGTCTAGGAGAAACGGATAAAGTTGCATGCTTCTGAGAGCTGTTCAGCTCCACATTTAGGTTGTTCTGCCCATGCAATCGGTTCTCTTCACACACACATTTGTCTCCACAGAGTCCCTAAAACAATGCACAGTTCCTTGTGAAACAATAGTCCTTTGACCTAGTCTTGCAGCATAGGGGTTTCAGTTTTTAGTGCTACCTGGCTGCACAGTGCCTGGGGGGAGCTGCACACAGCACCTTTTGTTTCAAACAGCTGTAACAATTGTTTAGGCACTGTACTACCATAGATTTCTGTAAGAAAAAACATATCTTTGTGCAACCGATTCCCTTTAAATGGTCCTTACAATTTTTCCCTTCCTAATTAAAACAATGCCAGTTGCAAAAAACCGTGATAAATTAAATTCGCTTTCATAAACTATTAAGAACTTATTTTCATAGACTATAATGAATTGAAATTAGTTCGAAAGGAGCTACTCAAGAGATGAAAAGTGTTGCGAAGAAATCATGTTCTTTAATGTGTATGTGGCATCTTAAACCTAGTAAACAGTTAAAAAAATTATTTCGTAACACTTTTCCATCTCGCCAGTAGCTCCTCTTGAAAATCTCTGTATATGAAAATAAGTTCTTCATCTCACAATCTGGGGGCTTATTTATGAGTCCTTGCGTCACTTTTGCGCCGCCGGTGTGTCACTTTTTGTGATGCACCAGCGGCGTAAAAAATGAGCCTTGTTGCAGCATATTTACAAAGTGACGCATCTACCGAGATGCGTCACTTTGTAAACCCCTGCGCCACATTATACCTGCGCCAGGTATAATGTATGCAGGGGGGGGCGTTCCGACGCACGAAAGGGTCGTAGAAGTGACGCAGTGAAATCTATAAGATTTCACTGCGCCACTTCTAGGACGCAAATGCGTCACTTTCTTACGCCTGCCTCATGGCAGGCGTAAGACTGACGCAGGCACATTTCACATGGGACTTGCCCATGTGTAATGACCCATTGCTGGAGTTGCGTCACTTTTGTGCCACACTCCAGCAATGCGTCATTTTTGCGCCTACAGATACGTCAGAAATACTGACGTATCTGTAACTCCTTGCGACATGATGCGTCATACTGTAAATATGACGCATCATTGGTGTCGCAAGGAGGGCGCAATGAAAAGTGACGCATCGCTGTTTTCTCGCAGCGCTGCGTCACTTTTCATAAATGAGGCCCCTGGTATTTACTTTCTCCAGATGTTGGGTTTCTGTATTTTTTCATGCAATATATGACTGTCAAAGTGCATATTGTGAACTGAGTTGCCTCCAGGTGTCTGGGTGAGCCCAGGTTGGTGGTTATGATGGGGCACGTTTGAGAGTGTCGTTAAGTCGTTAAGTCAGTGGTCCAGAATCCATTCTGAACGAGTTTGTTCCAAGATGGGAAATTTAATATGAGAAGAAACTGTGAATATGCAATGAAATAACACGTGATAAGTCTGTTTTGTCACAAGAATTGTGATTTTAAGTTTGTTGTTTTTGATCACCAAAAATGTAATCCAGTTGCATTATTCATTATGAATTGAGATTTTAGATAATAATGAAAGGCGTCAGAAATGAGTTGTAAGACCATATGCTCTTCTTTAAGTGTTGCCTCTTGGCACCATTCTAGAATGGGCGTCATATACATGGTGACCTGTTAATGATAATGGCGATAAGCTATAGCGTTCATTGAATGACAGCTCGCTTGTGCATGAACTGAACTAGGGCACATTAAAAAACATGAATAAAGAAATGAAAACTTTAGCACTGACTGCTGAGATCTTTGCATTACCTGATAGTAAAATATTCCAACCTCGACCAGACGGACTCAGTATTTCATTTCTCTGACACTGGTTAATTATTTTTGAGTTGGTTAAGAGTAAAGATGGTATCTGCAAGCTACAAAATGCACAAATTGTGACAGCAAGCGCTATATAAAAATAAAATGTAGAATTGATGCTACATTTCACACACCAGAGGCCCCTCTCTCTCATTCTCTCTCTGAGGTCCTCCCCATTCCTGAAGAGTGAGCCTAGTTGTCTGGTGGCCTCCGCAAGGCACAGAACAAACGATCAAACACACAATATTGAAACTGAACAATACAGAACAAGGGAAAGAAGAAGCAAAAACTGAGGGGCTTATTTACAAGCCCCTATCGCCACCACGTCGCTTTTCACAATGCTGTGGCGGCGATAGGGGCTTCGCCTTATTTACAAGGCAGCGTTAAGCAACTTAACGTGGCTTAACACCACCTTGTAAATAAGGTCCCCTTTCCCGCTATACTTAGCCTGAAAGGGGCGGGCAATGGGTGTTCCACAAAACAATGACCTTTTAATGAGTCTGAGGAGCGCCCAGTACAGACACAATAAATTCAGACGTGACTGTTGAGTGGTTAGAAACCAATATGAGATAATGCTAGTCTTACAAGAATTGCCCAACTCAATGGACACCAAAATTGGATCCATCCTCAAATACTGGAAATGAAGAGCGAAAAGGGCATTTTTTTTACCTTTTCCCATGTTTGAGTGCCAGTCTTTGCCAAGGCCCAAAATATCCACTCTATCAGAAAATCACATGTATAAGGTATATATACTTGGAAGCCGATTAATATTATTGACCTTGTGTTAGAAATTGGGTTGTTGATTGACTAAGGTATGAGCGCAAGTCAGGCAGCAACCACAACCCTAGTCAGGGTAAGAAACAGGCAAACCCTAAACTAACCTGTGCTCACCCTCTAGTAACCTGGCACAGAGCAGTCAGGCTTAACTTAGAGGCAATGTGTAAATTATTTGTGCAACACTTCAAACAGTAAAACAGGGAAAACGCGACTGAAAAAGATACTACACCAACTTAGTAAAATAGAAATTATTGTAATAAATAAAACAAGACCAAAATGACAAAAGGCCAATAGTCAGAACTTGAGATATGATTTGAAAGAGTGAAGTGTAAAATAACACTTAGAAGCAATAAGCGCATACTTGGGACATCTGGTCACACCGGACCGGGACAAAGTCAAAGTTCAGGCCGAACGCAATGGAGCGTGGGCCGGATACAGGGACCGAGTGAGACCCGCTGAACAAAAGTACCTTGATCCCGGCTGTATCGACCTTGAAGATCCGGGTTGCAGCCAAAGAGATGAATCAGTGTCAATCCACGCAGTGGTGGTGATGCGCCGGTCCTGATCTGCACAGTAGCGTCGATGCGTCGGCTCCGCTGAGTGAAGAGCTGCAATGCAGAGATTCTGTGTCGTCATCGAGAATGCGATCGACAGGGATGCGAAGACCTTGCACCAGGAAAGCATTGCGCAGTGGTGGATCCCATGGCGATGCGTCACGGAGGATTCACTCATTAGAGGCGTTGTGCTGGTTCTGATCCATGCAACAGGAGCGATGCACCAGTTCTGAGCGATGCACCAGTTCTGATCCACACAATGGCAGCGATGCACCAGTTCAACAGAGAATGCATGGGCTGTGCTGGATCAAGCACTTTAGGCCCACTTCCAAGGGTCCAGGACTGAGGTTGCACCCCTTGGCAGAGCAGACTCATGGATTGCAGAGTCCAGTTGCAGAACCAGGTAGGTGGGAAGTCCTTTACATCCCTGAGACTTCAGATCAGAAGGCCAGCCAGCTAGCTCTTGGAGTCACTCTGGGTTCAAGTGATGCAGGTCCAGTCCTTCTCACCCAGACAGGGGAACAGCAGACAGCAGGGCAGTACAGCAAGGCAGGAGTCCAGAAAAGCAGCAGTCCAGCAGAATAGCTGTCCTTCAGCAGCACAGCAGTCCTTCTTCCTGGCAGAGTCTTCACAGGTCCAGAAGTGTACTGAAATGTTGGTGGCAGAGGTCCAGTACTTATACCCAGTTGTGCCTTTGAAGTGGGGGAGTCTTTGTCTTTGAAGTGCACAGTGATCCTCAGTTCCTGTCCTGGCTCCAGACTCACTACAGGGGGTATGCAGTCCTTTGTGTGAGGATAGGACACAGCCTTTTCAGGTGTGAGTGGGGCTGAGTCTAGCTTCTCCCTCCCATCCTGCCCAGTCACACCTAAGCTCCCATTGTGTGTAGCTGTCTTGGGTGAATACACAAAGCCCAACTGTCACCCTCCCCAGATGTGTATAAGAGACAGGCAGCAGGCACCAAATGACTAAAGTTAAGAAAATGCCAACTTCCTAAAAGTTTGTAACCTGAGGAAGGCTTAGGTCCTAAGCTAGCTGGATTGGACCACTAATAGTTAAATACTGAAGGGTATCCAATAGCTACTGTTAAAGTTTAATCAAAAGCAGAGCCAATGGAATTAATTCATAGGCTCTTGTGATTTATTTCACAATTTTCTGGATTATTCCATAAATGCAAGAACATTCAATTCATGTCAAACATTAAGGACAACACAAACTGATGAAATTTTTCAACATAGAAAATACAAAAACAGTTAGCAGATATAAACAGTATTCACAAAAGTGTATAATACATTGGTAATTTGTGTGTATTCAGAAAAACAATTACAAAAACACAAAGAGGTAACTAAAGCACCAGTCCATAAATCAAAAATAGCATCAAGGCGGAGTAGCAAGTCACGGCTTGCTAACCACTATTCATTCTCCTGCCTATATGCACAGCTCTGGGTATCCCATGAATCTTGCTGAGGGTGGCTTATGGAGGGAATGAATTACGCCTTCTCCTAAGCTAATAGGGTTTGCTTTTCCCAGACGCTGTTGTCAGCGCGTTTCCAACCCCGCCAGCAATCAGGGGTTTTCGTCAGGACTTGGACGTGGTGTGGTCTATTAAGGAGTCAAAGAGAGACAAGGTGTGTGTTACTTACACCTATTACCTGCTTTTGATTAAACTGTAACAGTAGCTACTGGATACCCTTCAGTATATAGCTTCCTAAAAGTGGCCTTTTCAAAATTGCAATTTAAAATCTGACTTCACCATAAGTTGTGATGTGAAATTGTGATTCAAGAGACACCAAAATTGAAACATCTATCTCTTCACATTTAGGAATTATACTTAAAAATGCAATAAGGTAATCCCAGTGTTATCCTATGGGAGAGATATGCCTTGCAGTAGTGAAAAATGAATTTGAGAGTTTTTCACTACCAGGACATGTAAAACTTAAAAGTACGTGCCCTGCCTTTTAAATACATTGCATCCGGCCCTGTGGGTTGTCCAGGGCCTACTTGAGTAGTATCCCAGCAAGAAATACAGATGTCGTGCAGTTGGGCAGCCAATTTATTAATATATTTTGTCAACCATTTGGACACTATTTGACACTATTTGATCATAATACACAAAGATGACCAGCACACACAATTTACCTCCTATAAATATATATTCTCCATTGTTTCAAGTACATTAGTTGCACATTATTTATCCACAGATTCTTTTTATATTTTAAAAACTTCTTTTATTTAAATCTTCATAAAATCAGATTTTCACGAGTAGCCAATGCGTTTCGTCTCTACTCAAGAGACTTCTTCAGGGCTGAAAAATATAAGTCATATACATAATATTAAAATCAAATAACAAAAAAAAAATTCTATTTTTTCTTTATCTACTAAAACCAATTTTGCAATACAAAATCCCACTGATTATATGTCAAGTACATGATCGTTAACGCCATATTAAATTATTTTTTTATCATAAACCTTGGGATTAACATGTAGTGAGGATACTAGGTGGTATGAAGCTAGAAGATACTTTTTTCCAAGAACATGAAAATATAAGCAATTTTACAAAAGGGAGAGAGCACCCATTGTCTCTTAGCCAGCATTTATGACTCCAAGGCCCAAGCTAATTTCTTGTGCAATTTGCAGAGGAGTGCATGTCATTCCCATTT
This sequence comes from Calotriton arnoldi, assembly GCA_963921515.1. NCBI lineage: Eukaryota > Metazoa > Chordata > Amphibia > Caudata > Salamandridae > Calotriton > Calotriton arnoldi. Next base: position 937,640 of record CAWUFW010007702.1, read on the forward strand.
GAGGACCCAGTGCTGTAACTCAAAATGACGCCCCCCATGCAGAATAGGATGACAGTCCCCTGAGTTTCCTATGTCTTACAGATATTCATTGACCTTTGAATGCTTAGGGACACCCTGAAAGGTTGGGCACCCCCTGCACTGCAGGAGTTGCAGGGGCCTGCGTTACGCCCCTGGGATATCCTTGAACGACTACATTGATTTCCTGGAAAGGGATAGACTTCATTAGTTCTTCCATCTGGGTGGATGTATATGAATAAAAAGGGAAGGTTTAGGCCTGCCAAAAGGTTTATCTTGTCAGGTTGAAATGGCAATGTAAACTGCACACACAGGCTCTGCTATGGCATGCCTGAGTCATGGTTAGAGGGCTACTTAAGTGGCTGGAACAATAAGTGCTGCAGGCCAGCTAGTAGCATTTATTTTACAGGCCCTGGGCACATGTAGTGCACTTTACCAGGGACTTATACGTAAATTAAATATGCCAACTGGGGATGAGGCAATGTTACCACGTTTAGGAGAGAGAGCACAAGCACAGTAGCACTGGTTAGCAGTGTTAAAGTGCACAGAGTCCTAAAGCCAGCAAAAACGAGGGCAGAAAAGTGGAGGAGATAGGCAAAGATTTGGGAGGAAGTCCACTCTAAGGCTACCTGGTCTAACACCTTGGGATTGAGTGACTAATTAAGAGCATTACTACCACAAATTGTGGGTTCCAAGAGAGTTCTGCTAAGAATTTTTAAAAGATACACAGGTCTCCTATTTCAGGGCCTTAAATTGAACAATTGTCAGTGGAAATACTTTAGCACCGAGTTGATTTCACCATTTAACATGAATATTTGGAAACATATGATGAGATCTATTTGGTTCTTATGTCCCTAGGTGGTCTTTCCTGTCCTTGGCAGTGAATATTAGTCTGTGAGCCAAACACCTTTATTTTGCTATCTGCAGTCACACAGGCAGCACATTAACCTGCAAATTGACCATGCAAGAAGGTACATTTACCTATAAAGCAGACCTAGACCATACTGAACCTATTTGATGTGTGTTGTCTGGGTTTTGTGTACTTCCCCTCTGCTGCTCACATTGGCTCATATAGTCTTTAGTTTTAGAGCTGCTAATACATTTTATTAGTGAGGTGAACTGTCCTAGAAACTGGCCTTTGGTTTTGGAGCCCATCAAACATCCTTTAATTCTGCATATCGTAGAGCAGAAGGACTGACTTCCCCAAGTCTGTAGGCCTTTCACAGCCTGCTCCATGTCAGACAAGCATTGGAAATGCAAAAGGCCTCACATTTTGTTGAGTTAGAGCTATTGGCATTGTAAATGGCAATGTATTTTATTATGTGTTATGGAGTGTGTGTATGTGGTGTGTAGTGGAATTATGTGGGTTGGATTGGATTAGTTAGTTGTGGAATTGTGTGGTGTGGAATTGTGTGGTGTGGAGTGGATTTGTGTAGTGTAATTATGTAACATGGCATGCTGTAGAATTATGTGGATAGTAATTATGTGGTATTGAATGTAGTGTAATTATGTGGAGTGGGAGTGTGTGTTATGGAGTGTAATTATGTGGAATGGTATTATGTTTTGTGGAGTGGTAGTTGTGGAATTGTGTGGTGTGGAGTGGATTTGTGTAGTGTAATTATGTGACAAGGTGTGCTGTAGAATTATGTGGATAGTAATTATGTGGTATTGAATGTAGTGTAATTATGTGGAGTGGGAGTGTGTGTTATGGAGTGTAATTATGTGGAATGGTATTTTGTTTTGTGGAGTGGTATATAGTGGAGATTAATTATGTGGTGTGCTGTTGAATTTTGTGGCATGATGTGGAATTCTGTGGTGTGGAATGGATGTATGTGGTGTGTTGTGTAATTGTGTTGTTGAGTTGAATTATGTGGTTTGGTGTTGAATTATGTGGTGTGGATTGGAAATGTGTGGAGTTGAATTGTGTGGTGTGGAACTGTGTGGATAGCTTTGCCTTTTTGGTGACAAAAAACAAATAGGGAGGAGCTAAGCTCCAAATCTGTGTCTTTGGGTGTTAAAAAGAAAAGACAAGGTCATCCGAGTTCTTTAACTGTGCTTACCATAACTCTGATGAAGTATTCGTATCATGTTCCTCCTTTCATCTAAAGTATTTTTTCTTATGTGACAGTAAAAAATTGCAACCATCACAAAAGGTCGCTCATTCTTTTATCACTGTATCTGTATTTCTGCTTACCGACCACTAGCTCTATACAAATAATCACTAATGGCAAGAAGGTATTTACCTTAACGTTGTTCTTTTTAGGTCTCGCCTAGCGATGCAGCGCAAAGCGCTGCTCGCTATGCGAGATCTATTGTTGCCGACTTTTGCTCCGATGCGGGACACGAGATGTGCACGTGCTTGGTGCGAGCAGGAATTGTAATAGCGCCGCAAGCCGTACGCGTGCACATCAACTGTCTGTGCCGAAACTTAAACAGACAGGAGATGTGCACGCGTACGGCTCGCGGCGTTATCACAACGCCTGCTCGCACCATACGCGTGCACATCTCCTGTCCAGGCAGCCGATGCGCACGCTCACGGCGTGTCTTCAGCTTAACTTCCCGCTGGTTCCGAGGAGTCAACATGGCTGCGCCCTGTGAGTCGGATCTGCAATCCGATCCCGCTCCGCCGCCACTGAAGATTCCAAAGCGCGAGGCTATGTCCCCTACTTCACCTGGGCTGAGCGATGGACGCCCATCGTTGTCGGCGCCTTCTACCCCAAGCCATTCGTCGCCTCTAGAGGGATGCGCTGGTGGTCCGGGCCTTGCCTCGTCGCCCTCAGTCTCCTTTTCCACGTCGGCCGCTTGTCGCGGCATGTCCTGGACCCCAGCAGAAACTAACGCGCTTATAGCCGTATGGGGCAACGAGCGATTGGTGGAGGCGCACTACCAGCAACTGGAGGGCTCAGGCACCCTATTTGCCAGCTGTTTCTAGTAAGTGCACTCCTTGTTTGATTTTGAAACTGTGCTCCAAATAGGAAAGTTCAGATGTAATTTTTTGTGTTTACACCCTATGTAACAGAAAGGAACTCCAGCATTTAAAAATCTGTTCACACTGAGGTCACTCAAACTGCGAGCTCTCCTTCTATAGCTCTTGCGTGTTGTCCCGCGTTTTGCTGTTTCCCTCTCCTTCCTCAGAGAGCTTCACACTGGGCGTAGTTATGTTTTCACATATTATTTCTCCCTCCTGTCACTACCCTCCTCTAACTCTGCCTCATGTTACTGTCCTCTCTCCTTTCACTTCCCATGTCCCCTCTCCAATTACTGCTCATCTCTCCGTTATACAACATGTCTCTGCCACTGCCCATCCTGCCGTTGGCATTGCCCTAAATTCTGTAATCATACACTGTCCACCCTCTTCTGTCACTGCCTCACTACAGTATATAATCGCCTTTCTATTGTCATTCCATTTCCTCCTGTCACTGCTTATCTTTCTCTCCTATAACCAGGGCCAATGGAATTATGCAATTATGTGGCTGCAGCAATTTTCGCATAATTATAGATTTGCCGCATTCGCCACATAATCCATCATCTGCTGCAACTGCAGATTTTGACGAAAATGTTTTTGTTTCCAGCTCAAACTGTTCAAAAGTTACTAAAATGCTGCTTGCTTACAGCAGTTTTAATATCTTAGAGTTTCTTGTTGCTCAAATAGGTGTAATTTCTATGATTTATATATGTTTCCCTTGTCTATATTGCTTGATTTTGCTTGTAAGATAGTGTCACTCATAATCTTTTATGCATGCCCATTTAAAGTTGGTGCTGTATAAAAATGCACAAATTCTACTTGCCACAGCTGTAGAGGCAGTGGTTGTGTAGGACGGGACAGTGTACTTCAGCTGTATCCACGCATATAAATTACAAGACATTTAAAGGAGCACTTGTTGTAGGTTTAGTGACCTACCTAATCCAGTGAGATATTTCACTGAGCAGTTCAAAGCCGCAGCAGACATCACAAAATAATTCTACTATGTCTGTTGTTGGTGGTTGTTAGAGGTTGCGGACTGGGGAAACAGGACTATGTGTTTTTCTCTGCCCCTTTATATCTAGTGCTTCACAGACCGTGCATATATGTGTGCATTAATTGCTTATCCTATAAAATACTATTTATGTATGGACGACATATTTTCAAAAGGGACATTTTTGCATTACATTTGTTTAAGGTGTTTCTAATACAACATATGTTTTTAAGTTTGAAAAGCAGAAGCATCAATTGCTGATCAGAGATCGAGTATTTTTGGTATTTACACGAGTTTGAGCTATTGGTATTGTAAATGCCAATGCGTTTTATTTATGTTTCTTTTTTAAAAACATGGATAAAAGGCATTGTCATTTACAATGCCAGAGTTTAAGCTATTGGCATTGTAAATGACAATGCCATTTATTTATCTGTTTTCAAAACCAACACATGGATGAAGGGTTTGTCATTTACAATGCCAATGGCTCAAACTTTTGCGAATGCGAGACCTATTGCATTGCAAATGCTTGTTTCCAAAAGCTACTGTTAGTGGGTAACCAATGGAAAATAACTAATTAACATCTAAGGAATAAAAATCAGCTACCATGCCGAGAAGCTTGCATATCCTACCTATTACAAAAAAACTACAGACCAATTGCCCTAGTCTGTTCCCGCATATTGTATGCAACAGTTTTCCATTAAATTCAAGGCCCTGTTAAGACTAAGTTAAAAATGAGAAGCACAACACAAATGCATAACTTGCAAGGGTGCATTGAGTTATTTGTCGACACAAATGGGACAGTATGTAAATTGAAATTTGATATCGTTCTCCCTTCCAACGCCAATCTTAGCACAGGATGCAAAGCAGAGTCTTTCTCACCTCAACAAGATATATAGATTCCCAAACTCAGCTACTAAAACGTCCATGCCGGGACATCAACATCCACAAATAGCAGATAGTTCCGCAAGGAAGCATAAATTAGGCAGGAGGCGCAGAGCAAAGAAACACATTGGTTAACCACCCTAATACAACTCCTTACAGGAGTCAGGACAGTAAGAAGCACACATAAGGTACCGCTCTGAAAGTGAACTGTCTCACGCCCGGCAAAGAAGCATGTTAATATGGTGGCCATATTACAATACAGCATCTCTGCCCAACCCACAATACATTTCAATGAGAAGTTCACGCTGATGCAAAATTTCTCCTCTCTAAAACAATGTAACAATATTTCAAAAGATTATTTTCACTGTTGGTAATTGAAACATATTTTTCATAATATTATGCAGGGACACTTTTCAAAGAAAGCAGATTTTAGAAACGATAAAGCTCATGTATATATGTTAATTCGTCGTTATTTTTGTAGCTGGAAAAATGTTATTGACATACAGTCTCTATTGGAACTTCCTCGCGAGTAAACCACGCCGCTAACAAAATTCCGACATGCCTGATGCACATACAAGAGTCTGAAAGAAGGTTTAAACTACACCGAGTGGCACGGGTATGCCAAGACGTGGGTTCTGTGCTCTCCATGCCACTGGACTCAAGCTAGCCTGGCAGATGAGGGGTGATGCCCCGAAACCGGTCCCAGGATGCTTGTTTCCAGTCCAGGGAGGACCTGGCCTGGCAGTTCGGGCTGGACTGTTACCATGGGGAATAGGGTCAAGACTGATTTGCTTATGGCTGGGTCTGAACTGGAATGGCATGAGGAGCAAATAAACGATGGATTTAGGTCCAGATCTCTGTACTGGGGTGAATTTTTGACATTGTGCAGCATTCTGTCCATCAGTGGTTCTTTTTGCTTTTTAAACTAGGCTGAAAGCACTCGATCGGTTCCTGCTTGTGCCCCGGGAGCACTAGGTCGTGCTCGCTTTGTTCGTAGTGGGGAAAACGTCAAAAGGCACGCTGTAGGATCTCCACAGCAAAAATAGCAGCTCGCTGAGCCCACTTAGCAGTGCTGCACAGAGAAATTGAATGAAACCAAACAGCTAATTCCCACCAGCTGTAAAAAAAAAAAAAAAGTAACCCAAGGAAGAGCCTGGGAGGGATGCTGTGCAAAAAAAAAAAAAGCCCGTAATCAGAATGTAAAAGCAGAAGCAGACAAGTCCTGCAGCAATATTCCAGGGCCCACAAAGTACATACAACAGATCATCCTGCAGCGCAAGCACTGTAGGCTCAACCCAAAAAAACAAAAAGTTTGCCCGTTTGAATGCCTTCTTCTGATTGGTGCATGATACTCCAGATACTCCAATGATTGCGTTAAGACAGCAAGGCACCCACTGTATAAACAAATAATAATATACAATTTGTACCTGAAAAAGACAGAACTTAAAAAAATAATTTTCTTTTTTTTTTGTCATACTGTTTTTATTGAATTTTAACAGTACCAGTACATCACATTACACTATTAATAATCCTTCAAGCCAACAGTGACGGCACGCTAATGACAGTTGCAGGTTAACAAAAATAATTGGCTGGCCTCAGGTAGAACATACATTGCAAATAAGACGGTATAACATTCACGTAGTGTTGCTAATTGTTAAAATTAAAGTACCCTTTCCATTTAAATAAAACCTCCAAACTGAGAACATATACGGAAAAAACTCTGGATACTCAAGAATCCACCAACAAAACGTGCATGGATGGGTCAGCGGGTGCAAAAAAATCCCAGAAACATGGAGCAATCTCGTGGGTGAAGGACATTCACTTTAGATTGTTTATCTTTTGCCCTAGGGAAGGGAGGGGTGAGGGAGGAACTATATCTGGAAAAGAGGAAGGGCCTTTATACAGAGGTGGCAGGAGAAGAGAGGAAGTCCCCTCAAAATAAACTGTACCAAGGGGCCCCACATATAGTCAAAGCCTTTCCTCGTTTCAGATAGAATGTCAGCCATACGTTCCACTGTAAGGGCCTGCCAATGTCGGGAGTGCCATTGGGAAATGGATGGGGCTTCGGGTTTATTCCATGCCGCAGCTAAGGCCATCTTGGCCACTCCCAAAAGAGTCAGAGAATAGAGCGGTCTCCCAGGGACTGGCGTTTTAAAGAAGAGTCCCGGAGACCCACAAGGACACACTCCGGGCTATCAGGAATCGGGTAGCTCAATATCTCCCATATCTGCAACATAATTTCCTTTCAATAGTGCTGAATGGAAGGGCAGTCCCACCAGATATGTTGGAAATCTCCCAACATGCTGCGTCCCCTCCAGCATGCATCCGACATATTTGCAAAGTTTTTTTGTAGTTACTCAGGTACAACCCCAGGTTGCCCCATCATTTCTTGCAAAGCGTTCTATAGGGAACAGTTCCATGGTGGCATTGAATCGTATGTGAGGTTGCAGTACCCAAGTACCCAATGTTTCAATTGGATGTCCTGAAAATTTCCGAAAGCCGGTAGATTAAAATTACGACGGCAATTCTCGAATGTCACAATGTCCCACCCATGGAATAAGTTGGAGATTGTTGTACAGCCTCCTACACGCCAGCTAGCAAAGGGTCCTGGGAGAAGTGCTGGAGGAAAGGCTGCTTTATAGTGAATAGGCGTATTCGGAGAAGGGATGGTCGTCAGCCCATGCAATTTAACCAGTGTCCCATACTTTTAGCGTAGTAGCTGTGGGGGGTACTTAGGTAAGCGTTCCGTGGACAATCCTGCTTGGGCATCCACAGGATATCCCAAATTGCCCGTCCCACTATCGCCCTATCGATGTGGAGCCAGTGTTTGTCCGAGGCTTTAAGGGACCATTCAGGTAAGACTCTAAGCTGCGCCGCCCTGTAGTACACCAACAGGTCCGGTAAGGCTAGACCTCCAGATTCCCTTGGAAGCGTCAACAGTTTGTGGGATATTCTGGCCCTACGACCTTGCCATATGAAGTTAGTCATCATCGCATGGGCCGCAGAGAAAAGCTCCATATGTACTTCAATTGGAAGCCCTTGAAACAAGTAAAGTATGTGTGGAAGGGACGTCATTTTGATTGCATTCATGCGACCTATCCAAGTAAGGTACATAGGTGCCCATCGCCTGAAATCTGAGTTAAGTCGCCTTCACACAGGGGGAAGATTTGCTTTATACCAATATGCTACTCTAGGAGTAATCTTGATCACCAAGTATGTAATCTCTTTTTTGACCCATTGAAAGGGGTAGGCAGCCTCAATCTCCTCCATTTCTACCGAAGGGGTTGTTAATAATTTTCTTTTTAAGCACGTCTTTTAAAGTTTCACAGATGACAATTCAGAGACAGCAATTGTCACCATGATATAAATGAAAAAATGATACATCATTCATATTCCACAGAATAATTGCATTTAGTTTGAAATGTCATTATGTGGAAAGTAGCAAAGTAAGAAGTAAGAAATTACAAATAATGAAATTTACAAAGCACAAAAGCGTTGCTATTTCATACAGTCCTTCCTAGCAGTAGAATTAAACATATATGTGCTAACAGCTTCGTTAAATCAAAGTATTAAGGCTTAGAACCGAAATGTACGGACGTTGCACAATTGAGTATTTGTCTAAGCTTTACTTTTGTGTTATATACGTGTACCTAACAGGGACTTTCTGAAACAAACTGTGTTGACTACATCTGACTTGAGATACCTGATCTTCGTGAAATCATCATTTCACTGCTGATCATATCAGTGTTACTTAGAACAATATTTGATTCTTATAGCAAGTAGGCGATCAAGTATTAGTACTTCCCATTTACTTAACTTGCTAATGTGCACCAAAGGAATAGGACACTTTAGTCCGCAGGTGTTTACAACGCGTGCCATTACCCTGCATTTTTTACTCCGCAAAATCTTTTACAACGCAGGGCTTGACAACGCAATCCATTACATCACATTCCCCATTACAACGCAAGTTACTATTCTTATGGCATGCGTTGTAATGCATTCGTGGTAAAGGATGTTTACGCACCAAAGCATTCACACCAAAAGACATCAAAACCAGGTTCGGTGTCATATTAAAACAAAAATGTTCGTGATTTGTTTGGAAGCCTCCATCTAGTTTAAATTTACAGTTAGACAACACATTGGTAAATTTGCTGATTCTTTTGCTCACAAAGCTACTTTATTCACTTAGACCTGGCTGGAAAGACTGGAAAGGGGGTAGTGAGAGTTCTGTAGGACATAAATCTGGATTGAGCTAGCAAAAGAGATATTTTAGACTTAAGAGAGATTTTTAAATCTCAGACCACTGATCTTCATCAAGAGAACCTACTTTCTCTGAATGTATGTGCTGCTCTAATTTACTTTTCAGTTTCTTTTATAGGTTTCCACTAGAATTATATATATGGGAAAGTGTATGACCGTTGCTCATAATGTTCTCACTTGTCAGTGTTACGATTTGGTCCGTAATCAAATGACCTTCACTTACCTAGCATTATTTTGTTCCAAAAAGCGCTACGACTCAATAGTGTCCCTAATCGGTGAAACACTTTCCTCATAGGCACAAGCTAAAGTCTCACTATCAACCCTTATTTTTTTCTGCTATATCTTACTACATTAAAGTGTGATTTGGACATTTTCTTCAATATGTTACTAAACAATTGTCATAAAGCATGATCTTTAAATAAGAGGGTGTAATGCAAAGGTTTCTGGAAGCTCTGTGCACTCTCCAGTGCCATCTATTCTGAGCACTAAACACCAGGTAAGTCAGTTCTCTCTCCTCAATGGGCTCATTGATATCTGTGACGGGGGAGGCGTCGCTCTGCCCCCGCTTAGTCCTCACGAGCCTCTGGGTACCCAATACAAAAACACACGCACACTGTGGCTCACTTCCGGTGAAGACCCAGTGCAGTCATACGCTCGCTTATTTATCAACTTGGGCCGCACCCTCCCGTGGAGAGTTACAGGTGGCAACATGTTATTACAGAGGACGGATGGCTCGCTACAGTATCGACACGAGTCTGCATTCCAAAAGAGATACACCAATAAGGTCGAAAGTTTTGGCTTATCATAGAGTGTTGTAGTTGTTTGTGCCAGTGCACCACATATTAAATTAGATATGAAAATTGGTCAATTAAGCTCAATTTGTTCCTCCCTGATCCTTATTGTACTTTAATTTGGTGAAGGAAATTCTTGGTTCCTTTTACAAGTAAGTGTGGAAATTAGTCTGTCAATGTACTTGTCAAATGTATGGGATAGTCTTGTAAGTAACTTGCTTAGTATGTAATTAAAATATGTGCCACTATTATTTAATTCATGTCTACTTTTCCCCATATGTTGGTCAATATGAGTCTAGCAAATCTTCTCTTATATTTAATCAAAATTGATATTTCACTGTGACGCTGTGGAGACCTGCTCGGGGGCGGACTCATGCCCCATACTGCTTTGCCGGCATTTGCTTGACAGCTGCAGGGGAGAGGAGGCGGGAGAACGCCAGTCGGGTGCTACAAAAGGCCGATTTCCTCCTGCGGCATGGGACGCAATGCGGACGCAGCTGAGTGTGTGCTCGGGCGATGATCAGGCCAAGAGCGGGCCCATCTTCACCCGTCCAAAGCCGGTCGAGGCTGGGCTTGGCCACCCCTCTGACTCCTGCTTCACGGGGTAAGACTTTTTATCTTTCCCTCCATATTCCCCTCCTCTGGTCACCCCTTTTACAAGCAGACTGCTAGCTCAATGAGCTGGACCTATCCCGCAGGACGTCGCTTGGCTGTGTGTTGGGCCTGACAGCAACTCTTGCAGAGCCCCTGAGGTCTTTTCATTGAGCTCTAGATCACCTTGGAAGTATGTCCAAACGAAAACTAGAGCTGAGATCGGGGGGACCTTTGGCCAAAAGAAAGACCACTACGATTGATGTCTACATTGAAAAGATCATGGGAAAAATTGATAAAGAAATATTCTCTGTGGAAAGAAGGCTTTCTCTTGTTCCTGCAGCCAACTACAATGATGTGGTATGTACACACAACTTTCCCTCTGAGCCCATACCTCAGCTAGAAATAGATGCAGCTGCAGATGAGGCTACTAATGTGGGGGCTCACCCATGCACTTTAGTTGCTTAACCTGTGGTTTCATCCCCTTTTTGTGCCTTTCCGCATATAAAGTCCCCTTATAAATCTCCCAAACCTCCAAGTGGCAAGGATAAAAAAGCCAACTCCCGCAAATCTAGTAAATCCAGATCCTACCTGGCCTCGAAGGGACGTGATTCCACTAGCTGTGATGGGCCCCCTACAAACAGTCTAGAGGTGAGGTCGGCCAGTTTGGGTAAAGTGATTGAAACAATCTTGGATGCTAAGCTGAAAGCCTTGATCATTCACCTTTAGTCTATCACGGCAACACTACTCAATCTACTCCCTAATAAAGCTTCTGGGCACCCCAGCTTCGCCAGTATATCCACCCATATTGCCAATGTAAGGGGACAACAAGAGACCCACCAGCCAGACGTCGTTAACCCAAGGGAAGGTATGGGCTCAGGGGAAGGTGTTGATATTATGGCACCTGCTGTATCTCGCCCAACTGCCCACATCACTTCAGCACCCCAGACTGAGGGTTTCCCAGGGGGTCCTCCTCTGCCCACAAAAATAACACTATTACCACCAACTCCTTGGACTCACCCACAGCTCCTCCATCTAGATGTGATCTGCCACCTGCAGCTTACCCCGACGACATCGTGCTGGCGGAAGTGCCAACCCTGCACCCTTGTGTTAGAGTCGACTGAGGACTTAATTTCTAAATCCACCGATTAAATCCACGACAATATGTGGTGCTGAGACTAGTTATTTAACAAAGTGCTAATGGCCAGAAGAGTAGGATGGGTGGGGACGTCGCAAAAGGTATAGCTAGGTGATTATATCATCATTTCATTTTGAAATCCTAGAGTAGCAGGCTTCCCTCAAGGCCCACATAAGCCCAGCAACACCAAGATGCTACCACTTGGCTATTTTTAATGGGCCATTGGCCACCCTACATACCACCTCAGACATCTTGGAACGTATCCAAGGACATGTGCAAGCCCACTCCCACTCTATAACATCCGCGTGCAGGATCGTTTTTGACACCTGGGGAGCTTGACTGATGTGGATTGACTCGGGAATGGCCACAATAGTCCTGTGAGCCTGCCCCTTAGAGGATGGTCAAGTCCCAGACAGTCAGCCCATTGGACACGGGCGGGGTACACCATACCCCAATACACCATCTGTCTCTCCGCCTCCTGTGGTTTCTGGTGGTTCTCCCCCGGGTGTTGGCCACGCTAGTCTCCCCACATCTCACCCTCACTTGGCAGACAACATCGAGGGTGCCCTGATGCTGCAGGACAACTCCATCCCTCAGGTTAAAATTCTCTTTTGGAACATCGCTTATTTACATAATAAAAAGGACAATGACAATTGGGCTGCACTCATCTCTAGCCATGATTTGATATTGCTGCAAAAAAACATGGACCACAGAACTTGTCAGCATTGATGGGTGGTACCACCAACCCCGTCACCTGCCGGTCAGGCCAAGGGTGGTCTAATGGCTTACTTGCAAGCTTCCCTGGATTGTAAAATTTGCCCGCTACATTATGAGAGCCCTGCTATTCAAGCCATTTTGTTAATTTAGCCTAATGGTATTCATTTTGTCGTCATCAATTTCTACAAAGGACTCTTTGGAGCTGAGGCATGCACTAAAATTTTTAAGCTGTTAAGTTTCATATCAGGACTTGAATCAGAATTAGCCATCTGAATTTGGGTTTCTACATTGTGGTTGGGGTGATTTTAATACCAAACTCGGTCATCTACCACAGGCCGATGAGTCAGCAATTTTGAATACAGCCTGTGTGATGGGTGTTTTCCAGCTGGGGGACCCGAAAGTCAGGGCACTTATGATTGTTGCCAACGTGTTTGACCTTCCTAATGCTTATGATGCTGTCGATCCAGCCCATCCTTTAAAAACCTACCTTTGTCAGGGGGCTTATGTGTCAACCATTGACTACATATTCGTTTTCAGGTTCCTCAGGAGGTGGATCACATGTGGGGGCACCATTATTACAGCCCTGAGTGATCACAATCCTTTATGGTTGTGTCTTGGTATTCCTCAGGGGAGAGGTAGGCGGGTGGCCTTCCTTCTTCTTCCAGTGGAGGCTCCTCCGCTAAGGCGGAGGAGCGTCACCCCACTGCTCGTTTGAGCAGTGCAAAAGAAAAAGAAAATGATAATAACAATCAGTTATTATCATTTTATTTTTCTTTAGACTCCAGCCAGGTTGGGGGGGGGGGCTGGGCTCACCGCATCAGAGGGAGCAGGAGTGGTTTGCCCACTCCTAAGTGCGCAATGACGCTTTGACCGGCCCTTTAGGGCCAGCCAAACCACCATGCGCACTTGGCATGTTCTCCGTGGGGCTGTGTTCCACAGCCCCATGGAGAACATGCCCAGCCTCACCAGGCACTGCCTGAGCATCCAAACAGGTCGGTCAGCCCAATCACGATGCTGCTCCTGCAGAGTAGTGATTGGCTGTCAGAGTCGGAAGCCTGGGTGCTTCCTGGGCTGCAAAAGAGCGATGATTGACTCTGATTTGTATTTGATTTAAGGGTGCTTTGTAAATTTGTAGTGTGCTTTTATGGTTGTGTTTTACTGCCGAAATAAAGATTTTCGAATCGAATCGATATTTTACTGTGCATGTACTGTGCATGTACGTTTCTGATACATCCTCAGAAAAACCCGGTGCATAAGTACTTCAAGTAGTAGATCGCCACTGTAGGCTAGTACAAGTCGGTTGACCCCCTTCACTTCTTTATTTACAGTATAACCTTAGCCTCTTCTGTAAACTTAAATAATTTTAAAACATTGTGGTTGGATAAATCTGTTTACACTGTACATCATCAGCACAAGCTGCTACTATATATTCCTTTCTTTGTCATTTTAAAGGGCCATTGTCCACAGCCATTTTCAGTTATCAGGTAGGCGTTTGGGACAAGAGCAATAGAATGGCCTTTCAAATACAGCATTGAAGGCTGAAGTGTCTTTGTGTTAAGAGTTAGTTCAGTCCAATACTTCTTTAGAGGGTTTGGTTATAATTGATGGGAGGATGAAATTCCATATCTTCGGTGTGATCACAAAAAAAGCTAGATTCAGACCCCATTCTAGGGGCCACATGGAAGACAGGGGCTACTGGGCATAACCATGATCTTTGAGATCATTTGCAACTGGTGTTCTGGGACCCGTCGTACTATGGCTCTGCAAATTGGGCCAAGTACAACCCTTTTGACACTAGACTTGCATACTTGTGAGGGCGAGGAGTCATATGCTTCTCAGGGAGATAATGTGGGTGGCACAAGCTCTGAACTCAAAAATCAATCAACAGACACAATAACTTCAGTCTCCAGCCCACTGCTTGTGTTTTTAGAAAAGAAACTATTTTTTAACCTCACAGCAATACTAAATACTGCACAAAATGAACCTAGTATACAGGGCCATGATCCAGCTCACAATTCTTCCTTGTGGCGCTACACCCGCTGATTCTTCTTCGTGTTATCCCAGGTGACCCTTGATAAATTTGTACTGCCAAGGAATTATGGAAAAAGCATGAATCAGTCTCAGATGCAGATTCTGGCACCTCACAAGTCAAATCCATAAACAATTCCTACATTGGGGTCTGAAACAAAAAAAACTTTCAAGTATTTTGGACAGCAGTCAAAATGGACACCGACTGTTCACCAAACGTTTTGTAATTTTTGTACTTGGAAGGTGTAAGGAAATTGCTCTTTTTGCATAATCATTCCCAAAGTTTTGGACTGATGCTGCTGGTTTTTTGACTCTGGGAGTGCACTGAGGCTGCTAACTAGACCTCAGTGCCAATGTTCTAACCACTTACAAAATGGATGTTGAAGTGGCTACCCCCAATTTGCATAAGCTGACCTACTTATAAGGTCCTGGTATATGGTACCAAGGGTAAGTTAGTGTGTCCACACTGGGCTGCATCACTGATTGTGCAAACCTGCATGTGACAAAGTACAAAATGGCGTTCAGCCTGTCACTGCAGTCTGGAAGAGCAGTTTGTTTTAAAACATTAGTTCAACATTGCCATTTAAACCAATGGCAAAGCCCCCACTTCCCTTAACAATATATGTCTTCCCTAGAGAAGGCCTATTGAGCCCTAAAGTAGAGCGCTGTATGTTACGGGACATATACTTTTATATGTCCTAACAGTAATACTTCCAAAATGTCATTTTTACTGTGGAAAAGCTAGTAGCCCTATTGGGTAACACAGAGTTACAGGCTGGCACCTCAGCCCTGCTAACTTCTGAATAGAACTACTAAAATGGGTACTTCAAGATATCAAACTAATCATGTCATTAAACCATATTTGATGCCCAAGTTGAATTTAATGTCACTTTTAAGGAAAGGTAACTTTTAGAAAGCTGCCACACTGTTGTCCAGTTTATCTGGTGGCTTTTCCCAGTTGCTGGCCACCAGACAGTTCTCTTCCCTCCTGGGGAGTAGTGTGAATGACTCCCAGGCTAAGGAACCATACAGGCCTGCCACAGAAAAAGGTGTTACCTCCTCCTTTCCGAAAGCTAAACAGGGTGTTGGCCCAAAAGGCAAGGTTCAAAGGGGAAGCTGCCGTTGGTGGACAAATGGCGATCACACTCGTGAAGGTCTGCCCCTTGTTCAGGTAGAAGGGCTAGCAGTGGAAAAGGAGAGGGTAAACCAGTTACCAAACTGTTTTTTCCATTGGCGTGTAGACCACAGGTAGCCACACCAATAGGGTGGGCTACCAAGCTCCTATCATCCAAGGAAGGTTTAAAACATCTTGAGAGTGGGTAGAATAATGCACTCTGGGATTTCTAGATTCCACACATAGCTGGAAGTTGTCATAGGGTGGGAGGGATCCTGATTGCCCATTGGCTAGTGACCACATCATCCCCCCAGGGCATTTTCTGGGCATAAATATGGCACCCCTGGCATCCTGAACCTCAGATCACATCTGGACTGGAGAGAGGACTGAAGAAGGACTGCCCTGCTGACTCTTGGACTTGGCAAGAGAGGCTGCAGCAACCGCTGGACTGCATCTGCTTCTCCTTTGGACTTGCAAAGAGAGAACTGTGCCTGTGGTGCCTAGCTCAAGGAAAGGTTGCTCCAGAGCCCCAGACCAAAGTAGTGACTCCAATAGTCAGTTGACTGACCCCCTATTTCAGCACCAGAGCCATAAAAGCTGAAGTCACCCATCCTGACTAGTCAGTAGTCACTCGCAAGGAATCTCTGATGAACGCCGACATGCAACCAAGAACATCTTCACTCCCAACTCAAAAGTTGCAACCATGTCTGCCAGACCCAGGAGAGTTGTCAGAGTGTGGATTGGTTGCAAAAGACGGACACTAGCCCTTACCAAACAATATCGCTGTGCCCACTGTGATGGGAGATTGATACCCCAGCCGCTACTGGGATTTTACTGGCTCAAAGAGGACTTCGAGGGACTCCGACCCCTGTGGCCAAAGTCACCTAACCTTACTCGTGGACTGAGGAATAACCCCATGAAGGCACCCAATGAACGCACAGCACCCAGAGCATCTTTCAATATCCTGCATCCCCAACATCAGGACCACTGCATTGACGTTTATGGCGGGCTTGATGTAAAGTATGGAACTGGACTTGGGACTGCTTTGGTGAGCAGGTAATTGTCCAAATACTCTTTAATGGCCCTCCTGATCTTCTCGCTGTTGGAATTGGTCACCCAGTCTGGGCCAGAGTAGAACACAACTCTTTCAAACTTTTAAAAAGTTTACAAACATTACGTTTACCAATGCTTGTTTGTGCTTTGGAGTAAAAAGCTGAGATTTATGTATTACTTCTCATACTACTTCTTATATGAGTGTCTAAAATTCATAAAAATATAACCTATTTTTATAAATTAGTGCCAGATTTGTTTCATGTTAATTGACTTGATTATTTTGTTGTTTGGTGCTTCTAAATGCTTTACACTGGTTCCTTTGTTTAAGCCTTGATGCTCGAAGCCACATCTACCCTGGGCTGAGCTAGAGGTTTTATGAACAGGCCTGGACCAGAGACTGTTTTGTGAAGGTATTACACTGTAAGTCGCACAACCATACCATATAATGCACAACAGTCCACCAAGACAGCAAACCGGCACACACAAAATCAGGCCCTTAGTAGCTCCCCCAAGCAGGAGTCAATCCAGAAGGTGGGGCACGGCCAGCATTTCTCCTCACACAGCCACCTGTGTTTAGTTCAGCATTGATTGGTGGCCCTGGACCTTCTGTGCCAGTATGTACCTGGCTGCTGGGGCCCCGTCTGGCCAGTGAGATGGATGTAAACCCCCCAGAATCTATAGCAGATAAAGGCTGTGACCAGACCGAGGTGATCATCAGGAGATTTGCAGCACTGATGAGGCTGATATGTTCACAGAGCCAGTTGCAGCCCCGACCAGATCGACACAATCATCACAGAAATTATAATCCTGACCTGGCTGACACAATCACCACAGAAATGCAGCCCTGACCAGACTGAGGCAAACACCATGGCAGTTGCATTCCTGAAGGAGCCAACATGATCACCAAGGCTGTTGCAAACCCGACCTGGCTGACACAATTACCAAGGCAGTTGCATCCCTGAGTGGGCTGTTGCATTCTTGTGCCCTTTTCATGGTTCCTGCCAAGAACCATCTGAGACACTGGAGGACACTCCTAATTTCACTCTCAGGCATTCAGGCTTTCTCTGTATGTCCCTCTGTTCAGGGACACACTGGGCTTCTCGTCCTGGACAATATCTCCTCCTGCAGGGCCAGAAAGATTCCTTCCTTCTCCCTGCAGGCAGGCAGAAAGGCTTTTAGGCACAAGGCTGACCCTCTGCTCCTCCTGCAGAGGATGCATCATTCAGGTAATGTCAGTTCACTTCTAGGAGATTTGCTGTCAGGTATATACCTGCCCTAGTCACAAAGCAGTCCTTTGAATACTCTGCAGAGCACTCCCTTCCTTGGTCATGAAGGACTTGGAACTGGAATAAAGTGAAGTGGTTTGGGTTCCACTTTTATATACATTTTCTAGATATATGTGTATCCACTGTCTCTACCTTTAGAACCTGTTTGAGGTGGTTCTTTTCAGGTGATCTTCAGAGTCTGCTCACCAGACACATTCTTTATGTAGAGTGATGCTTCTCAAAGCAGGTAACACTGGGGCTGTTTACAGACTGAATTACCAACAACATGGGCATATTGAAGTGTGCAGTTTCTGTGCCTGCCTGTGTTAGATAAGCGGTACGGATTGTTTTTGGTTTCGAGGGTTGTTTAATGTATAACGCAACTTTCGTTCATTTCAAGAAAGGTTGCGGTTTGGAGAATCGAGGAAATTCTGGAAAAGAAGTACCGTTTAAGCATGCTGCAAGAAACCCGGCGTCGCTTAAATACACTAACAGAATGGCTGGGTAAATCGAGACTAAGTAGCCAGATTGAAAAACGGATCAGTATTCCCTCTGCAATAAGGAAATAAGGCGTGTCTCGCTCTCCTCCCGTAATCATGTCTAAATAGGTTGGCTTTCGGTCTGTTTAGGAATTGACAACAGCTAGACTGATGGAATTAAAAGTCTACCATCAGATCACACCAATGTTATTATTTAATTAAGAAGCCCTGATGAGAGCCCCTGAGTGTTCTGGGGCTTGAAACTGCACTAACAGGCAGTTGAATGAATTTGGAGACCACAGGCGCAATTTTGGTGTTTTGTGTCAATGTGACGAAAATGTTTTGAAGATGTTTCAAGTATTGAATGTTGACACATAAATTTGGCTTTAGATTCCGGCTAAGAAGTGATTAGCTGTGATACATTGGTCATTGATGTTATTATGAATATATGTTTTTGTGATAAATGTTGTGAAATAATCCAATTGAATTGTATGTAAATATATGTGACGTTTTTCGTGCATTTTAATTGTATGTAAATTTGTGATGTGATGTTGTGATGTGTTCTCTGTTGATGGACTATTGGTGATTCTTATCCTCATGTTTCAAAATGTACATAAAATAATAAGCTCAAAATATCCTTCGATGGATATGGTTTAATAAATAACCAAATCAGAAAAAGTAATTTTTACTCTGGTTTTTGTTCAAATGAATTGCAGTAAATCACAGGATTACCGGGTTTCTCTTTCTTCTTCTAATGTGTTAGATAAAATGGCAGCCCTGACCCAAGAACTTCCTCACCTTGCACAACAGAAACTGCAGTGCCACCTTATTTGCGTACCATCAACCAAATGGCAGGGCTCAACAAACTAATCAACAGCCCCTTGCTAACAAAAGTCATGGTATTTGTAATGGTAGCCCTGCTTCCATCCTCATCTCTCCGGTGTCTGGATCTCCTCCCTCCAGCCACAGGGGTGCAGGAAATAGACTTCCACAGTTTGGGGAAGCTGTCCTCATCTTCCACCTTGTGCCAAGCCAAAAGAGAAGCATCCATAATGGATCCCACTGGCTTCAGTGTACAGTCACACACAGAGTCCTAATACTGCCACATGTGATACACTCATATTGCATACACGCATGCAGTAAGCATATTCCTAGAATGTCAGCGCAAGGTTATGGGCATTCACATAACAGCAGAACTGTACACAGAAGGGGCCTGTAGGTCACACTCTCAGTGACACAGATAATAAGGTCTGGACAAACAACCAATCTCAAAACATGGTACAGTATCACAGCTACTTTATGTGCTATCCCCTGGACAGGGACAGAAGTCCTCTGTCCATTATGAATGCACGTTTGGTGCGGTGCACCCTTCCTGGTCCCAGGGCAGGTCCAGGTCATCGCATAGCCAGGGACAGACCTACGGCTGTGTGCTCAGGCTTAATTTAGCATGACACTAGGGCCAAAATAAAAGTAAGGATCTCAGATACACATGTAGGTGTGCACTCAAGGAAGGAAAGCATGCCTGTACAGCATGCAGCAGACATTCCCATCCTAACAGCTTGTTTTAATGTTCTTTGTTGAAAATCTGAATTTTCAGGAAGATATTGCATGAGTTTTGCCGTAAGCTGTTTCCCTTGCATATAATTTATTTGTCGGTGAGGCATTGGGGGGGTGGTCACTATGCATGCAACTTAAATATGCCTATGGCTTTGACAGGGGGTCATTTGAGTAAGTTCAGGATTAGACTGATATGGACAGATCTTCTATCTCTGAAATTAGCCTTGAGCTCCATGGAGGGCAGCCTCCGGGCATGCTAGATGGAAATTTGTGCTTTCCCATAGTCAAACCTAGGGAACATTAGGGACTGTAGCACTTATAGTGTGTAAAAGTGGTTCTAGTAGGAAGAGATGGATAATGTTGCCTTGTGCCTTGTCTCAAACTGATAACAGTCAAATTATTCTCATTTACTTTTATTAACGTCTTAGGAAAAACTCCACACAAACGCAACAAAAGAGGTAAAGTTGGAATTTTTGAAGCAGGGCACAGTGAAAAGACCAAGATACTTTGTGAGAGCTGTTATTCTGCATCTATAGCTAAGGCAACAGTCAAGCTGCTGAGCTGTCTAACATTTCTGTTATGTGACACAATCATCTTACATTGTCACTAAAAAAATATTTTTTCACTAATGTTATTTGTGACATATCCCTGAGTGTGTGCATGCTCATGTTTAGGCTAGGGGTGAGTGGAACTTGGGTAATTCTGTGCAGCGGAATCACGCAGAATTACCCCAAAACAAACAGCAACATTATGCAGATTTATGCGAGAAGAGTAATTCTGCGTTTAGCACTATTTTCGTAGCGCAAAAATGCCGCCTTGCATCCAAAACGGACGCATGGGTGCACTTTTCGCTAAGAAATAGTGCTAAATGCAACAGAGCATGAAAAGCGAGAGTGAAGCAGCTTCTTGCTAAATGAGCACTTTGGGTAGGATTTTCCCCAACTTACTTCCAGCATACTGACTACCGACGCCTTGGTCCAAGTTATAATAGCTTTGGTCACGTCAAGAATTGACTATGCCAATTCTCTGTACTTGAGTCTTCCTAATCACCTCACACGGAGGCTCCAGTTGATCCAAAACCAGGCTGCTCAGCTGATTTATCAACTTACCAAACATTGCCATATCTCTCAAGTGACAAAATACCTTCACTGGCGCCCAGTTGCACAGAGATTAACATTCAAAACTTGTTGCACCATTTTCAAAGCATTGCACATGAAAAGTCCAGCTTTTATTAAATCTCGGATTAATAAGTATTCCCCCACTAGAGATCTTAGATCCACTCACTTAAATTGTTTAGTGATTCCTCATTTTAAGAGAAATAGAAAAAGTGGAGTCTGGTTCTCAGTCACTGCCCCTCGGGTCTGGAACTCCTTGCCTTTGGAACTCAGGACCACCTTAAATTATGGGAAGTTTAGACAAGTGCTGAAGACTCGGCTATTTAAGCAAGCCTATTAATATGTTTCCTGTGTCATGCTAGAAAGTTACCTAGCGCCAAGAGACTGTTTGGTGTATGTGCACTTTATAAGATATAGTAACATAACATAACATTTTGGCACGAGTTTCGTAGCGCAAAATGCACCCTCACTTTCAAAATACACGTGGGGACGCATTTTGCGCTAAGAAAATAGCGCTAAATGTAACAAAACTTAAACAGCAGCATGAGCAGCCACTCGCATTTGGTAAATGTGCTCTCGCTGTAGGATATTTCCCCAAATTACTCTTAATTGCCCTTAGGGGCATAATAGCATTATTATCAGTAATTCCATGTCAAAGAGTAACACTGAATTAATTAAATTACTTCGGCATAATTGAAATTCTGCCCAGGCCCAGCTAGTGCCAAAATGTTGGCATAGATCTTACAGTCACAATTTGGGATGTTCACAGACAACTAGAGATGTTTCTGTGATTTTGGTAAGCCAATAATGATGGTGACGGGGTTCGTGGAATGGTGCAGAAAATCCCTCTAGTGCAAGTGTTTTACTCAACGGGAAGTGCAAGGATGACATAGAGGCAGGTGCATCTACTTAACCTTCATTTACGGTCTAGCCCAATCTTTGCCCAGATAGTGTTACCATGTGTAAAATAGCAAATAATGAAGTAATACTATCTCAAAATGTGCCACATTATGCAGCATAATTTGCCTTTTCTTGTTGGATAATTTAGTTAGCCATGCTGCATAATTTGGTCCTCCCTTGCCACATAATTCCAGAGGCCCTGGGTATAAGATTAAAAATTAACCAAACAGGGGCCTGATGTATAAAAGAGTTTCTCCCATTCGGTGTCCAGGGGAATTGTGTGGTCCATAAGGATAAAGGTAAGGAAATCAAAGACAGTAGGGGTGGAGGAAAGGGGAGGGGATGAAAGAGTGAGGAGGGGATAAGATAGGAGTGGGGAAATAAAAGGAAGGGGAAGGGGAAGAGGAGGATGGGAAGGTGATGCTGGTGGGAAGAGGTGTGTAGAGTACATGACATGTGGGTTGGAAATGATGTGAGGGTTGATGGAGTGTGGGATGGGCTTTGTACCATGCAAAGCCCTGGTGCAAATTCAAGAACACATTGCACTCAGATGGATGGATCTTTGTCTTGAATTGAGGCTTAACATATACAGTTCAAGAGCATATCAACAAGAGGTGATGTATATTTTCCCTCACAAGAATGACAGAGAGTAGTACATTTGTTACAAACTCAAATCAGGCAGATTAGTCATCAATCAATAATCACCTGGTTACAGCATGATTCGGTATAATCCAAAGCAAGTCATAATAGCAAAAACAAAGCCAAGTTATTTAAACATTATTGTAGGCAAATCATGAAAGATTTGGTTCCTCTGAAGGGAAACTCCCTAATGCTAAGTTAAGGTTTCAATTCAAGTCAGGGAAGTCTAAAAAGCAGGTTTCAGCAATTAAGCCTTTGAGGCAGAACCAAATGAAGGTTCAATCAGGCACAGAAGAATAGATTTGCCCAAGAGTTTAACTCTATGAGCAGCAAAGAAATAGACATAAAGTCTCAAGAGATGCAGAGGGACATCTGCATTCAAGGGTGGACAGGAGCGATCTGGCTCTTTCTAACTCTGCAAAGCATAGTTAAACCTACAGGGCCTCATTTTCTCATAAATGATGCAGCGTGGCGCCGCAAGTCATTGTGCTGAGCTGAGCTGCGTCATTTTCAAAGCACAGCGATGCACAGTATTTACAACAATATGCCACATGCCTGTGCTCTCCCCTGCGCCAACGCTAAAACAACAGCTGTGCGCCAACACAGGCACCTTTGCACCATTGTGCAAGGGTGCCTGCGTTGCAGGGATGATTGTTGTTGTGCAGAAGGGACATCTTCAAAAGCAATCATCAATGGCATTTTTCCTCTTTCTATGTGTGTTGCAGAAGGCAGCACATATAGAAATAGGGAAACGAGGAGAAACAAAAGTATTTCTCATTGTTGCGCCACTCTTACGCCTCCCCTAAGGAGGTGTAGGATTCTGACACATTCCCAGGTTTAAGAAAAGTTGTAACCCTGGGAATGCGGCAGAATCCATGGTTGTTGCGTGGGAACACCCATAGCAACACCCATGGCACACCCCTGTCACTCAAAGTAATGCGTGAATAGGGGCCATATTTCCGAGGACATGAAAACCCACACACAGAGGTTTTGCGTGGCATTGTAAATATGGGCGTAAAACAAAAAGTGATGCTCCGGAGGCGCAAGGGACTTGTAAGTAAGCCCCACAATTTCCAAAGAGAAATGCATCTCCTTATAGTTCCCAAGAGGCATAGTGGGCATATAACGTGCAATTCGTCCCACAATACTTTGCCCCCTCTTTTCCCACCACAAAAGGCACCAATACCAGTGGCTGGTCTTCACTGCGTAGTCTTTATTAATTCTCAGATAACGCCATCTTTATTTGTAGATGCACTGTCAACATTAGACCAACTTTTATTAACCAATCCAACACACATTGATAAACATTGGGTTGCACAGTATTCGTTTGAACCACAGGTTACAATTGTATTTACAATTCAGGATCTCCAGAGACACACTGGATGCGGGTTGTACCAGCAGGCCACAACCCATCTCCATTGCTTCCATTTCAGGCAACTACCCGTCGTCTACCTCCTAGACGCGGCCACCAGGGCACTGCTTTGCGCCTTTCCTTGCGCACCAGCTTTCACCAAGTTGCTTCCTCCAAGCACCGGCATCCCAGGTAGGCACGGAGAGTCCAGGACCACCAGCAGGTCAGCCCCCTCTCCCGCCAGCCCGCAGCCCCATTGACTGCCCTCCCTGTTCCAGGAGCGGCCAGTCCCCACCAAACAGGAGTCCCCGCCCTTTTTCTTGCCCGGGACCCCGCCACAGGGCGAGGAGCCTACTGGCGCTCTCGCCCTCCCCCCAAGAAACAGCTTCACCTTCCAGATCTAGCACTAAGGCCCCTGAATATAGTGTGGATAAATAATTCCAACCCTGCGTTGGACAGCTGCACCCCATCTGTCAGGTACAATTCCGATTGCGCTGCCTGTATCATGGTATGCCTAATGAAGCGTAATGGCGTAACCGCCAAAAGCTTCGCCACCTCTCGATTCAATGCTTTACTGACTTATTCACCGCATTTAATGGTGCATTGTCCCCCCAAACTTGACGCGGGCGCACCTCCGCCCAACATATGATGGCGCCCGGCAGTGAGCACCTCACCCCTGAGAATGTAGAGAATAGGGCCTCCTTCACCCCCCTTCTGCCCACCGGAATCATATTATAGCCGCCTTCAAATCTCCACTCCAGCATCCTTGCGTCAGATGCCTTGAAACCACTGTATGAAAAGTCAGCAGAATAGCAAGAAAAACGGCACTGTTAGATCGTCACTGCCCCTCAGCCACTGTTGAAACTAACTGTAGTCTCACATACCGTTCACAAGTAGAACACCTCCACCTGCCCACCTTTTGATCACTTCGTTGCTCGAATGGGCAGCGACCCTGCTTCACGACCTGAGTAAAGCCTGACCTAACAACCATTCTCCTTTGTCCACTGGAGTCACTAACTCAGGGCGACAACCAATGATCTGGGTGCCGCATGACTACAAAAAAGCCATCCCAGGAAACATGTGTGTTTCTCACCATATCTTTGTCTTCTATTTCCAATACCCCGTAGTAAGCATACCCTCCTTGGATATATCAAAACTTATTCACCGCTTCCCTTTTTACCATGTCAACATATGAAGGCAGCAAGAAACATTAATCAAGACATTGCACTTCATCTTCAGCTTACCCGTACTCTTGCACTTGGCCGTACATTTGAATTTTGACCGTACTCTTGAACTTAGCCGCACTCCTGAACTTAGCCGCACTCCTGAACTTAGCCGTACTCCTGAACTTAGCCGTACTCCTGAACTTAGCCGTACTCCTGAACTTAGCCGTATTCCTGAATTTAGCCGTAATCCTGAACTTAGCCGTAATCCTGAACTTAGCCGTAATCCTGAACTTAGCCGTACTCTTGAACTTGGTCGTACTCTTGAACGTGGCCGCACTCTTGCACTTGGCCTACTCGGCCTACCCAGTACCCACTCTGCTGCGTCCATTGCGCCAGCAGGCCCCAACGGTCTACAACTAACAGTAGCACCACTTAAAAACCCGGGTACTGCATCCCGTATCTGCCCCCCCAGGGTACCTGCACACCCGCAGGCCCCCCCCAATATTCTACTCCAGCCCATCCGTGTTGGTTTAGAGCAATAGAGTCCAGGACCACCAGCAGGACAGTCACCTCCCCGCCTACCTTCTGTACACGTGGAAAACCATTGTTTGGCATCCCCCTTGCCCCCAAGAACTGACACAGCCCCCCCAATATTGTACTCCAGTTCATCCGTGATGGGTTAGGGCAGTAGAGTGCAGGACCACCGGCAGGACAGTCCTCTCCCCGCCTACCTTCCGTATACGTTGAAACTACCCCCTCATGGGGTCCATTCAGTAGCTGAAAACACCCTTGTTGGGCATCCCACTTGCCCCTAAGAAACTGACGCAGCCCCCCCCAATATTCAACTCCAGTCATCCGTGTTGGGTTAGGGGAGCATAGCACAGTACCACCAGCAGACAGTCCCCTCTCTGCCTACTTTCTGTACACCTGGAAACCCCCCCCCCCCTCATGAGGTCCTTCCAATAGCTGACAAACACCACTGTTTGGCATCCCCCTTGCCCCCAAGAGAACTGAAAACAGCCCCCCCCAATATTCTACTCCAGTCCATCCGTGTAGGGTTAGGGCAGTAGAGTGCGGGACCACCGGCAGGACAGCCCTCTCCCCGCCTACTTTCTGTACACGTGGTAACTACCCCCTCATGGGGTCCATTCAGTAGCTGAAAACACCCTTGTTGGGCCTCCCCTTTTGCCCCTAAGAAACTGACGCAGCCCCCCCCCCCCCCAATATTGTACTCCAGTCCATCCGTGTTGGGTTAGGGCCGTCTAGTAGAAGGACCACCAGCAGGACAGTCCCCTCCCTGCCTACCTTCTGTACACATGGCCACTGCCCCCTCCTGGAGTCCATCCAGACGCTGAAACCCCATTGTTGGGCATTCCCCCTGCCTCTAAGAAACTGAAACTTCCCCACCATCGCTGGCATCCGCCATGCCTTTCTGTCCTTTGTCTGTGGCGAGTGGCCGGCCTCTACCACCTCCCTGGGGAGACCCGCGGCTTTGAAGTAGCTTGGTATCCGTTCCTCTAATTACCACCAAAACAGTGCCCCTCTGTGCAGGATAGTGGGAGAGCCTCACCCATAGGAGATACGGACCCAACGCTGCCAGTGGGAAAGCCTCGCCCACGGGAGATACGGCCCAAACGCTGCCACTAAACCCTTCCGATAGAAAATGCTGTGCCACCCGCCGGCAGCTCTAACCATTCCTAATTTTTTGCGTGACTGGATGAAACTCCCCCCACCTTGGATAGGCTTGGTCTTTACTGCATAATCTTTAACTACACCTACCTTCAACCCCCTCTGTAATTGTTGATTGAATGTAAACACTTAACCAGTGTTTATGATTACCGTAAACCCACCAACGTGGTAGTAACCAACTAGGCTTGCCAAAATACATTCCAGTCACTGATTGATATTGTATGACCTTACATTAATGGCCCTTCGCCAACAGGCTCCCCAGAGAAGTACTCTTATGCTTGTTGTGCCAACAGGCTACAGCCGACAACTTGTACTGTTTTTACTGTGGTAACCACCAGTCCTGTACCCCAGAGGCGCTACATATAGGGCTGTGCTTAACACCTCGCTCTCCCCTGGGTCCTGTACCAGATGTGCTCTCCAAAGTTTCTCATTACACCCACAGGCAACTCGGTCAGTGCGTCCCATCCATGGCCTAGACAATGGGACAACAAGCTTGAACCCTTGCTTCCTTCCCTTTAAAATTACCCATGCTATTACGCACTCCTATTACCAATTCCTTCAGACCACGTTTACTCCCCATAGCCACACCCTAACATGGGGCCTCGTGGATTTGTTCATACATGCTATGGCACTTCGGTATGCTAACTTACCATGCCGCTAACTTTACCCAGTAAGGGTCCCTCAGACCACGTTCACCCCACCGTAGCCAGAGCCCTAACCCGAGGCCCTATTGTATTTCCCTCGTATGTGACGAAGCCCCTCATTTGGAACTGCTAACCCCCCGCCGCTTGCTGTTTGAGTCAAAATTGGAACAGCCTACTCGTGACATGGAAAGGGCACACGAGAGCTGAAACCTCATCTGTCTATCCCAGGTCAGTATTATCCCCAGAAGAGCAAGCTGTGCTTGAAGTTTTCACAACTAGGGACAGTTTTCGAGCATTGGCAGGCTTCGAGCCCTTGTCTTGGGAGAGCGCGTGCTACCAGGGGCCCGCAACTTACCAGTGAGCTAAAGCTCCTTGGTGCTCAGCAACTAACCTCCGAACAGCCCCTTCCACTTATCGCGCCTTACCCATGCTGAGCGCTTGACAAGCGCTCATCTCGCCAATGAAGTACCGGCTCTTTGGTGGCCTTCTGCATGCCCTCGCCGTGTCTTGGTCCCTTGACGTCACTGACCACTCCCCTTCCACGCGACTTGGTCCCTCCTCCTGCAGCCGCCAGCTTAATGAGGTGCACCTCCCGTTTGACCCCGATATAAAACAAGAAGAAAAATCGAGAAATTGATGTTTGGTGCACTTCCCCTTGCCCTGTGCGCATCGACATTTTGCTTTATGTTAACTGCGTCACTGCAAGCATACCCGTCCTTTAACATTTTTGGTCGCCCCTGCTTAATCAAGCCCGAACTCTAAAGAAAGAGGGAGCAGGCGCTACAGGGTGCAGAAGCATACTTCAGGGCCACCCCTAAATCCTCGAAATCCTCCCCCTGATGTAAACAGCACTGGTCATATTATTAGAATTAATACCCTCATGTTCCAGATTTATATTTTCAACAACGTATCATTTAAAATAAGGTACTAACTACTAGTATCAACTAATCAACGTGCCTTTCCTTAGCACGTATACATAAAGTACGCTAAATCCTCTAAATCCTCCCCTGATGTAAAAAGCACGGGTCATATTATTAAAGTAATACCCTCATGTTCAAGATTTATATTTCCGACAACGAATCATTTAAAATAAGGTACTAAATACTAGTATACACTAATCAACGTGCCTTTCCTTAGCCCGTAGCCATAAAGTACTGCGACCTACAGCGAGGTAGGGAGCATGTAACACAAAGCAGGTTAGAGAGCCTTTTTAACTCTTTTTTTCTCAGCTGCAATTCTTCACAGAACATTGTTACCTTGCACCGCGAAACCCCACAGTGTCCAGCAGTGCAATCGCCACACCCTAACTTGGGGCCTCTTGAATTTGTCCATTCATGCTATGTCACTTCGATATGCTAACTTACCATTCCGCTAACTTTACCCATTAAGGGTCCCTCAGACCACGTTCACCCCACCGTAGCCAGAGCCCTAACCCTCCAATTTTAGGCATGTTTCTTGCCTACCAATGCCAAGCAGCTAAGAAATAATCCTGATTGTAATCTGTCGGTATTAGCACACATTTGATGGAATGCCAGCCCGCAACAGAACGCAGAAGAGCAAACGATTGGAAGGAAAGTAATCGTTTCCAAGGCACGTTTGTGGGCCGTCAAGCTTTTGCTTAGTATTTGTCTAAAGGCTTGTCTGTAATTTCTAAAACTGTGTGGAACCCCTTAATGAACTATCCAGGGAAGCGGACATATTCCCAAACATGTCGAGCCGCAATGCGCGCCAAAACTCGCCCCCGATTCCCCGCCTCCCACTCGGCAGTCTCGACAAACCTGCGCTCGTTTCCACACCAAGCGCTTCTTCCCCCGCTGCCTTCCGGTCCTTCCCTTCACGCCTAATTTGCATCTCAGCCTACTGTGCTCTCGGGAGACTCTGCTTAAAAACACAAGTAAAACTAAGGCGGCTGCTGCTGCTGAAGACCTGAAATTCGGTGAAAGAAAAAGGCAGATTGAGAAATGCAACTCTCTCTTTCATCTTTTTCTGCTTTCCCTGGACCGAAAAGCGCATGCATGAGCTGAAAATAAGCACTATTTTTACAGCCCAAATGTACTACTGCATGGGGGAGTACCCACATACTAACAACAAAATTAAGACAGTGTAAACAAGCAAAACAGCACTAACTTTATCGCTAATGCGAACAATATTCAATGCGGGTCGGACCCTGGCCTCGAACCCCAATCCAGAAATACTGCCTGTTCTTACCCGATGCGCTACACCGAGTACGTCCTTCCACCCAACGCGCGCTTTGCGCTTTTAAAACAACGTCCCGCCGCGTCTCGCGGCCCCGCCACTCACTTCATCCTTATTGAATAAAATGCTAAAAGCGACCGCCACACGCACTAACTACCCACCTTGCCAGGCCTCGGTCCTCCTTTGCTACGCTGTGAGGCCCCCTCACCCCGGTGCCCGTCGCAACTTGCCAACTTTGCTTCTGGCTGCGACCCGCTGGGCGCCCGAGGCAAGAGGACAAAGAGGGCTTCTCCCTCGTGTTTATTGCTTTTATCCTTTTCCCTGGAGGGGTCGCCTGTGCACCTAGGTGACGCACTAAAAGCATGCCCTACCTCCTCATGTTTCCTGGCTGCCCCTCCCTCTCCCCTTCACCAGATGTACACTGGCCCAGCCTCTCTCTTGCCTCTCGCACGAAATGCCACTAAGGGCCCCCCACCCCTAGGCGCGGGGGGGGGGGGGCCTCTCAGGAACCAATCAAAATATATCATTTGATGATAAGAGTTCTCCTTCTGAGGCATTACAGCTCACAGCAGCGTGGCCTTCGGACAATATCTTATACTGGCTAAAACATTGTGGTCAAACTGTTCTGGACACAGATGCATGAAACCAATTAAAATGTTATAGTGAAACTATCAGCAATAAGTTCTCATGCAGATTAAAACAACAGATGGCATTATTATTCAAACTATTGCAGTTAGCAGTTTCTGAAATGAAAATAAAGAGTCAGATAGCACATTACCAGCCGAAGGCACAGTTTCAACAAGTATTTCCAGGCTGAGGCCTACACTAATTATGACTGACTTACCATGAACACACTTAAACTATGATCAACTATACCATAAGAATCATAGACCATGATCAAGCTAAATGTAAAATCACACGTGTCTATAGAAATATAATAGTTATATGTATTGTGCATTAACATGTTGATAAACACAAATGAAAACATAGTGACAATGCGTCACCAGAGTGCAGTGAAAGGGATAGCCAGGGACAGAAAAAGGGTAGAGAAATTATAAGAGAGGAATTATGGGAAGGAATGAGGAGCAACGAGGGGAGGAAGTGGTGGGCCAGTGGATGAGTTAAGTGAGGTTGAGGAGGATGGAGGCGACAAGAACATGAGTGGAAGGAGAGGGATGGGTGGGCAGGAGGAGGACATGAGGAGTAAGAAGAGAGCGGCTGAGACAGTAGCGGCCCGTGGTGGGAGTGCTGCCGGGCGCTGACGTGGGGCGGGGGGAGGGGCAGGGTGGAGGGGTAGTAAACTACGGATTACGGCCGATTAGAGGTAAGTAAACATATAAATAAATAAAACGAATTTCGTTGCACGCGCTGCATCGCATTTGGCGATGCAGCGCGCGCAACAAATTTAGTTTTATTTATTTATATGTTTACTTACCTCTAATCGGCCATAATCCGTAGTTTACTACCCCCACCCTGCCCCTCCCCGCCCCACGTCAGCGCCCGGCAGCACTCCCACCACCGGCCGCTACTGGGCTGAGATCATGGTGCAGAATAACGAGAGTTCAGTGTAAAAACACTGGATGAGCATAGATGGAAAAGGTTATGTTTGAAAGGGTGTTTCAGAGCAGAAACCATGACACTGTCTCAAAGAGTGAGCTCTCTGTAAGACATCTGTTGCAATGTGAAACACGGACGATAAAGTTATGGCACACAGTAAATATAGTGTCACATGTAGGTACATAAGGTCGTTTCTGTGATGTGTAAGGGTGGAGTCTAAATTATGCTACTCCAATCCCCCTCTGATGGAGATGTTAGCCATCAGAATACCACACATATGAATCCTTATCAGGTGAAATCAAATCAAAGCCTTGAAGCTCTCAACAACTTACGTTAAGTGTTTTCCAGGTTTTTCATTTCGTCATAAAATCCACACTGATTCTCCTCCATTTCCATATCCCTTCTAGTTCTTTTCAATCCCTTACCATGTTGTCCTTCCTTCCTTGCTTCTATACTCTTGTATCCTTTAAAGATAATGAGCAGACATATCGTACAGATGGTGCTGACAATAAGAGGTCTGAAGATAGAACCCACTATTCCACTTCGTAGATTTCCAAACCATCTGCCTATTGCAGAAACTCAATTTCCAATTGCTTTTTAAGCACCTGTAGCTTCTAATTCCTTCAAATCTCCTTTTAGATCAGTAATGTTCCTAATATATTTCTTTAGGTCCTCACTCTTGCCAGGCATGTAGGTTCAGTATTGCTGGACCATTAACATCTTGCAGACTCCACCCTCTTTCACGAGAAGAATGTCAAACGCAAGAAGGTTCTGCAAAACCATGGATCTCATACCTGCCATTTCAGTATCTACAGCCAATGAGGAACTTGCTGTACTTGTGGCCAGTTTATCCACTATGGTGGGCAACTTTCTAATTATTCAAGATTACTCAACAGATGGAATCACTGCACCAAAAATGTCTCCCACAATTTCAGCACCACTACTACCTTGTTTAGTTCTAGTTTTCGTTTCCTACACAGGATCATTCAAATGTTCCACATTGTTAGAAATGGGAGTCTCTAGTTGGCAGAGGTAGGTACCTTTGTCCAAATAGGGACCCTTCTTCCTAGTCAGGATAAGGGAGTTACACTCCTAAAATAACCCCTGCTCACCCCCTTGGTAGCTTGGCACAAGCAGTCAGGCTTATCTTAGAGGCAGTGTGTAAAGCATTTGCACATAACCAACAGTAATACAGTGTAAGCACTACAAAAGGACACCACACCAGTTTAGAAAAATATCCGATATTTTTATATACTTAAGACAAGACCAAAAACGATAAAGAATCCACAATATAGTACTTGAAAAATAGATACTTTGCAAGATGTCTTCTAAACTGCAGAAATACCTCAAAAACACAGTTCGTACGAGTTGGTAGCTCCGTCCGGGGCGACCACGATGCTGAAAACAACAGAGTCTAACAGTTCCAGCCGACGGCGTCGATAAGGGCCAGCAAAAGCGTGAACAGACTCGGTAACAGTACCTTTCTCGTTGTGGCTTACACTGGGTGCGAGCCGGTCGTGGCAACCGTTGCGGTTGCGTTGCAAAATGGAAGCCGTGCAGGGCGCAGTGTCCTCTCGATGCGGTGCAGGCAGCGGCTCGGTGACGATCGTCCAGACGGCGTTGGTGAGACCAAGGCTTACGGTGAAGGGCGAGACGCTGCTCGATGCAGTGCTGGCAGGTTGCAGGGCAGGCGACAGAGCCGGGTTGCAGGAGCTGGCGTCGGTCGGCCCAGATGGCTGTGTGGGACGAGGCAGTGCATCGTGAAACTTTACGAGCAGTGCCTCCAACCACGATGCGGGCACGGGTGTGGAGTCAGCAGCATCGACAGCGTCGGTGAGACCAGGATGGCGAAGTGAAGGAGGCAGTGCGGACTGCGGTGCCCACAGGTCACGGTGCAAGCAGCGGCTCGGTGGCGGCAGCGTTGGTCGTCGTTGTAGGTGACACCAGGGTTGCGGTGCGAGATGCGGATGGTGCGGTCTGCGGTGCCGTCAGGACGCAGAGCCAGCGACGGAGTCGGTTGCGGTTCCCTTCTCAGTGGCAACTGAAACAGCGGTTCCAGAAGCGGTACCCAGAGGTTGATGAAGTCTTTGCAGTCCCTGAGACTTCAGAACAGGAGGCCAGCTCGATTTCATGGCCCTTGGAACAAGTAAAGAAAGTTCAGTTCAGTCCTTTCACTGCCCCAGGCAGAAGCAGCAACTGCAGGCCAACCCAACAAAGCAACACACAGCAAAGGGGCAGTACCTGGCAGCTCTTCCAGCTCTTCTTCTTGGCAGGTTCCTTGATTCCAGCGAGTTCTAAAGTTCAGGGCTTTGGGCCCCACTTTTTATAGCCCAAAATCCTTTGTCCTCTCAGGCAGAGAGTGTCTGTGCCCGGCCAGAAACAGTTCTGTCCTCTCTGGTGTAGCTTCCTGGCAGGAGGTGGAGACGGCATTGTCAGAGGCAGACCAGGCCCATTCAGGTGAAAGGAAATCTCCTCCCCCTACTCTAAATGGATCACTGACATAATATCGACAACAAAAATGTCGACCTACAAAAATATCGTGACAAAAATATCGTTGTCAAAAATATCGACCTCCTATCTACATAATGGTAAGTACAAAAATATCGGAAAAAAAATATCGTTGTTAAAAATATCGTTTTTTAAAATGTTTAAAAAATAATGTAAAATAAATTAAATAATACATATAATTTAAAAAAAACGTAGTTAGAATTATTTAAAAAAAAAATATATATAAGTAATAAATATAATGTAAAAATAAATTAAACATATATATAACATATAATATATATATTTACTTAATAATATTAATACATAATTATTTTAATAAATTATAAAATGTTAGAAACATATCAAAATTATAAATACATATATATATACATACACCTGTGAAATAAAAATAATAATAAAATATATATAATAAATTAAAATATTAAACTATTTTTATTTTTTTTAAACCACATTTTACACTACATGAACTGCAACAGTAGAGCAATTGTTGGATAGCGAAGGGGAATAATTTACTATTCCCACTCCAACGAGTAGAACAGTAGGGAAAGTGTTGGATAGCGGAGGGGAATAATTTACTATTCCCACTCCAGCAAGTACAACAGTAGGGAAAGTGTTGGATAGCGGAGGGGAATAATTTACTATTCCCACTCCAGGGAGTGCAACATTAGGGAAAGTGTTGGATAGCGTGGGGGTTAAAATTACTATTCCCACTCCAGGGATAGCAACAGTAGGGAAAGTGTTGGATAGCGTAGGGGTAAAAATTACTATTCCCACTCCAGAGTGTGCAACAGCAGGGAAAGTGTTGGATAGCGGAGGGGATAAAATTACTATTCCCACTCCAGAGAGTGCAACAACAGAGAAAGTGTTTGATAGCGGAGGGGATAAAATTATTGTTCCCACTCCAGCGAGTTTAACAGTAGGGAAAGTGTTGGATAGCGAAGGAGTAAAAATTACTTCTCCCACTCCAGGGAGTGCAAGAGTAGGGAAAGTGTTGGATAGCGGAGGGGAATAATTTACTATTCCCACTCCAGCAAGTACAACAGTAGGGAAAGTGTTGGATAGCGGAGGGGAATAATTTACTATTCCCACTCCAGGGAGTGCAACAGTAGGGAAAGAGTTGGATAGCGGAGGGGATAAAATTACTATTCCCACTCCAGCGAGTGCAACAGTAGGGAAAGTGTAGGATAGTGTAGGGGTAACAATCACTATTCCCACTCCAGCAAGTGCAACAGTAGGTAAAGTGTTGGATAGCGAAGGGGAATAATTTACCATTCCCACTCCAGCAAGTGCAACAGTAGGGAAACTTTTGGATAGCGGAGGGGAATAATTTACTATTCCCACTCCAGGGAGTGCAACAGTAGGGAAAGTGTTGGATAGCGTAGGGGTAAAAATTACTATTCCCACTCCAGGGATAGCAACAGTAGGGAAAGTGTTGGATAGCGTAAGGGTAAAAATTACTATTCCCACTCCAGGGAGTGCAACAGTAGGGAAAGTGTTGGATAGGGAGGAAATAATTTACTATCCCCACTCCAACAATTGTAACAGTAGGGAAAATGTTGGATAGCATAGGGGATCAAATTTACTATTCCCACTCCAGCGAGTGCAACAGTAGGGAAAGTGTTGGATAGCGGAGGGGATAAAATTACTATTCCCACTCCAGGGAGTGCAACAGTAGGGAAAGTGTTGGATAGCGGAGGGGTAAAAATTACTATTCCCACTCCAGGGAGTGCAACAGTAGGGAAAGTGTTGGATAGCAGAGGGAAATAATTTACTATTCCCACTGCAGCAAATGAATTAGCATTAATTAACAAACAAGTCATTAATTAAAAATAATTTACCTCCCACCATATTCCCCTATAAATGACACCACCCATGTCGTAAAGCATGACACAATTAACATAATTAATTAACAGTTAATTACTCAATTAATAACAATTAACAAGCAAATTAAAAACAATTATTAATAAATTAATTCACACAATTAACACTATAAAACAACATTAAATATATATTATATAAAAAATATTAATTAATTAATTATAATTAAATTACTTCCCACCCTACTCCCCTATAAACCCACAACCCGCCCCTAAAAGAATGACACAATAAACATAATTAACAATTAATTATTAATAATTAACAACCAATTAATAACTAATTAATAATAAATTAATTTCCCGAATTAACAATATAAAATATTAAATACATAAATATTAATTAATAAAAAATATTAATTAATTAATTATAATTAAATTACTTCCCACCCTATTCCCCTATAAACCCACAACCCGCTACGGAACTAAAACGCAAAATGTAATTTAAAAAAAAATTAATAACTTCTAAAAATTATTAATAAATGTATTATAATTAAATTACTTCCCACCCTATTCCCCTATAAACCCACAACCCGCTACGGAACTAAAACGCAAAATGTAATTTAAAAAAATTAATAACTTCTAAAAATTATTAATAAATGTATTATAATTAAATTACTTCCCACACTATTCCCCTATAAACCCACAACCCGCTACAGAACTAAAACGCAAAATTTACTTATAAAAAAATAATAACTTCTAAAAATTTAACACATATATTAAGAAACAAATGCAATACTTACACAAAAAAATAGAACACATACATTTAAAATATACACTAAAATACATAACACTAACTAAAACAACGATATTTTTAATAACGATATTTTTGCAAACGATATTAATGACTTCGATATTTTTAAAAACGATATTACTTACCTTAAACTCGATATTCTTGACAACGATATTCTGACAGTCGATATTTTTGTATTACGATATTTTGCCCTCGATATTAGTGCAAGTCGACATTTACAACTCCATATTATGTCTGTTTACCACTCTAAATGCAGCCCAGGTCTATTCTGCCCTTCCCTGACTTATCTAGACTCTCTGGAGCCACTGCTCTTCTCCAGCCCCTGTCATCCAAAACCCAGACAGTCAATCCACAAACCTAGCAGAGACCTTCTGGATGGCTGAGCAAGAAAATGTCTACTTTCTAAAAGTGGTATTTTCAAACACAGAGGGGTCGATTCCGATGTCGTCCGGAAAAAATACCAGCCAAACGCGTGTTTTCCGACCAATTCGAACACTCTATCGAACGAACAAGTACGATGCGCATAACAGCCCAGATTCCGAGCGAGCCGTACTTACCCATTCCAGCTCCTGTTCCCCGCCCGAGCCGGATCCATAAACGCCGAATCGAGTCGCACGGAACCAAATACACAGCACCTTCCGGCCGGACTAGTACGATGCGTCTTCCATACGCGCCCGAACTCGTCGCTACGTCCGGCACATTTGAGCATCCGGGAGAGCTGTACATAAGCTCCGATTCGCGCCACAAGACGATCCACGGCTACGAGGCGAACAAGCCAGCGACGAGTACGAGTCGAAGCCACGAGAAACCCGAACGAGACGACCCAACCATGAATCCCATCGTGCAGGTCCGACCAATACTCTACATCTATTACCGGGACCGGTACGGACGCGTACGGCGCAGACGGTAAGTCAAACACCCACAACACAAACAAACGACACGTACCCGAAATATGTCACACACACATAGGGATGCACAAATGACGTACACTAGCAACAGCAGAACCATAGGGGCGGGATGGCCATCACCAATGCCATACACACCCATAGGGGGATGGATGCCTGCCACTACAACCATCCCCACCCATAGGGGGATGGATGCCTACCACTAGTACCATCCCCACTCATGGGGGGCTGGATGCCTGTCACTACTGCCATCCCCACTCATGGGGGGCTGGATGCCTACCACTACTACCATCCCCACTCATGGGGGTCTGGATGCCTACCACTACTACCATCCCCACTCATGGGGGGCTGGATGCCTACCACTACTACCATCCCCACTCATGGGGGGCTGGATGCCTGCCACTACTGCCATCCCCACCCATAGGGGGATGGATGCCTACCACTAACACCACCCCTACTCAGGGGGGGCTGGATGCCTGCCACTACTGCCATCCCCACCCATAGGGGGATGGATGCCTACCACTAACACCACCACTACTCATGGGGGTCTGGATGCCTGTCACTACTGCCATCCCCACCCATAGGGGGCTGGATGCCTGTCACTACTACTATCCCCACTCATGGGGGTCTGGATGCCTGTCACTACTGCCATCCCCACTCATGGGGGGCTGGATGCCTACCACTACTTCCATCCCCACTCATGGGGGTCTGGATGCCTACCACTACTACCATCCCCACTCATGGGGGGCTGGATGCCTACCACTACTACCATCCCCACTCATGGGGGCTGGATGCCTGCCACTACTGCCATCCCCACCCATAGGGGGATGGATGCCTACCACTAACACCACCCCTACTCAGGGGGGGCTGGATGCCTGCCACTACTGCCATCCCCACCCATAGGGGGATGGATGCCTACCACTAACACCACCACTACTCATGGGGGTCTGGATGCCTGTCACTACTGCCATCCCCACCCATAGGGGGCTGGATGCCTGTTACTACTAGCATCCCCACTCATGGGGGTCTGGATGCCTGTCACTACTACCATCCCCACTCATGGGGGTCTGGATGCCTGTCACTACTGCCATCCCCACCCATAGGGGGCTGGATGCCTGCCACTACTACCATCCCCACTCATGGGGGTCTGGATGCCTGTCACTACTGCCATCCCCACCCATAGGGGGCTGGATGGCTGTCACTACTACCATCCCCACTCAGGGTGGGCTGGATGCCTACCACTACTACCATCCCCACTCATGGGGGGATGGATGCCTGCCACTACTACCATCCCCACTCATGGGGGACTGGATGCCTACCACTACTACTATCCCCACTCATGGGGGTCTGGATGCCTACCACTACTACTATCCCCACTCATGGGGGGCTGGATGCCTACCACTACTACCATCCCCACTCATGGGGGGCTGGATGCCTGCCACTACTGCCATTCCCACCCATAGGGGGATGGATGCCTACCACTAACACCACCCCTACTCAGGGGGGGCTGGATGCCTGCCACTACTGCCATCCTCACCCATAGGGGCTGGATGCCTGCCACTACTACCATCCCCACTCATGGGGGTCTGGATGCCTGTCACTACTGCCATCCCCACCCATAGGGGGCTGGATGGCTGTCACTACTACCATCCCCACTCAGGGTGGGCTGGATGCCTACCACTACTACCATCCCCACTCATGGGGGATGGATGCCTGCCACTACTACCATCCCCACTCATGGGGGGCTGGATGCCTACCACTACTACCATCCCCACTCATGGGGGTCTGGATGCCTACCACTACTACCATCCCCACTCATGGGGGGCTGGATGCCTACCACTACTACCATCCCCACTCATGGGGGCTGGATGCCTGCCACTACTGCCATCCCCACCCATAGGGGGATGGATGCCTACCACCAACACCACCCCTACTCAGGGGGGCTGGATGCCTGCCACTACTGCCATCCCCACCCATAGGGGGATGGATGCCTACCACTAACACCACCCCTACTCAGGGTGGGCTGG